>JARHVA010003753.1:992500-1125000 GCA_037957365.1 Torreya grandis | reverse complement strand
GTGATGATATTATGCACCACAATGCTAGGGTTAATAACAAACATGTCTTCATAGGAATAGGTGAATATATCATGATATTTATCATAAAATAATCAAAGTTATATTTAGTAGGTTAAATTTTGTGAGAAATTGTAATTGGTTGAGGCCATGATGGAGTACCATATTCAATGCAAGTAGTTTCTTTGATAAGCATAACATTGACATCTTAGAAGTGGTATGGTGCATTAGGCATAGAATAAATTAGATTATTTCTAGGATCAATTCTAGTGATGAAGTTTTTGAAAAAGGGGATTTATTTTTAAATTCCCAAGTTTTTGATGTTTCCAATAAAGTTGAGGTTCTCAAGCATGAAGTAATTCAAGAATAGCTTCATCACCAGGCAAAGTGGGAATAGGACCATAATACCCAACATCTACTTTGAGATAAATAATTTTATCACCATGGCAATCATATTTATAATGTATCTAATGGACATCTATAGCCTTGGCCTCTAATATAATCTTAGGAGTAGGAGAAGATTGATTGGAATGGATTGGTATATCGTTAGTTTCTTTCAAGGGGGGAGAATTAGATGTAATGATGGGATTTTTAGAGGGTAGAAAAGATACAAAAAATTCCAAAGATTTAGAAGGTAGGATTAGTTATACCACCAAAGGAGTATCAAGAAGTGGAGAATTAATAAGAGGTACATGACCTTTGATAGCTTATTCATGATATATAGAAATGGTGTGAACATCTTGGTTGAAATCATGTATTTAAGCTAATTTCTTTTGATAATGTTAAACATCTAAGTCTTGAGATTGAACTTGGGCCATGATATAGTTATCATAATAGGTTGGAGAAATGGTACATACTTGAGATTTAGGGGGAGTTTTAGAAGGTGAAATTCTAAGGTTACTAAACTCTTGGGGAGAAATGATGAGAGGGTTTAGGAATAATTTGTCCAATCTATAGTCATTGTAGGTGAAGGAATCTTCTAGTTAAAAAGGTCATTAAGAATTACATAGAGGAGGAAAATTAGTAATCTCATCAATGAGAGGAATAGTACAGTCATGAGGTAATAAAGAAGGAGGAAGCCATTCTAAGATATAGGTAGGTAACTTAGTAGTGTTACATGTATGTTATAAGTCATTAGGTTCATCATCATCATCATAATCAATAAGAGTGACCTGTAAGTTTGGATTGATGTTGATGAACTTAGGTAAGGGAGCATTATTGATGGTAAGAATGGTAAGGATGCAATATTAAGATTTTGGATTAGGAATTTGAATACTCCAAGGGTTAAGATCAACTTCATGCTTATACCATTTATTGTTATGTAAATTTTTGATACATTAGCTACTAAAAGATGAGATGGCCCTCATTATATGATTCCAAGGGAGACTAAGGAGTATGATATATATAAGGTCAAATCAAGGACCAAAAGTTTAGTTTGAATAGTCTTATGTATAATTATTAGAGGAAGCCAAATACAACCAAGTGGATTTTGATTAATTTCATCAAATCCATGATAGCTAAGATAGGATTGCTTGAGATGATCCTTATTATATCCTAGTTGTTGTATGAGCCACAAAGATGTCACATTAATACCAAACCCTTCATCAACTAAAAATTTATGAATAAGGGTAGTATTAATAGATACTTTAATGAATAGTGGTGGATCATCAGCATAGAAAAGGATATCATCATTAATCATGTCATATTCAATAAATTCAATAGAAGGTTTAGAAGAAGGATAAATAGTTTCAATGGTATGCACATTGGTAGGTTGAGGATCCATAGGGGTGGTTCTTCATCTATAGAATATGGATATTCAATTTTTTGTAATTGTTTCATAAATAACTTATGATGATAAGGGGAAGTATAAACTAACTCCATAAGTGGAATCTTACAAGGCATGGAGTTAATTTCTTTGAGAAAGTTCCAATGAGATTTAGAAGAAGAACTAGTGCTAATTTTAGAAGGCAAGGTAGATTTTGAAGGAATGGAAGTTATTGGGGGTTTAGAAGAAGGATGTCGTTCCTCAAGGTCTTATGAAGTTAAATGAGTGGTTTTAATATTTTTGATAAGTTGTTCCTCCAAAGATGGTTTTGTAGGTTTTATGACAGGATCTTTGTGATCTAGTTTATGATAATAATTGACCTTAGTTGTGTTAATATATTAATAATTATTATAATATTGGTCATAGTATACATAAATAGCATAAACATCCTTGGTAGTTTGTTGATTATTAGCTATGAAAAAAAAAATTATGGTTATTAGAAGAAGAAGCTTTAGAAGTTTTTCATTTTTGAGAAATAGTGTTATACTCTTGAAGATGGAGGTTGATCATGGATTCATGATTGAAGGAATCACCAAGCATGCACAAAAAAATAAATTTAGTAAGCCCTATACAAGTTTCATGGAAATGACCAATTTTTTCATGGAACCAACAAAATTGATTATGATCATACCACTTGGGAGGTTTATTAGGATAAGTAAACGGTTTAGAAGGTGATAAATATTGTTTCATTTACTACATAGTGAGTTGTATATGAGAAGATGAGGGAGTGTTAGATTTGTAAATTACTAGTTTGGTTTGATGAGTATTGTTGGTGATGGCATTACTATAATTTTTTAAATATCCTTTAAGTAATTTGGTATTAGGTTCAAATTAATTCATGAGGAAGTCTTGAAGTTTAGCTTGGTCAAGAGATTCATTAAGTGTTTGGGGAGAAAAAGTTCAAACCTTATATTGAAGAGAAGGAGTGAAATCAGTTATAAAGAGTTTTAAAAATTGTCATTAGTCATGTTATGTTTGGATTTATGAGATGGAGATTTCCATTGTTTGATAAAATCATGAGCTGATTTGGTGGGAGATTTCTTAGCATTAATTAAGTAGATAAAGTAGTTTATGGGAAGATCATTATGTTAAAACTCTTTGACTAAAGGATCGACTAAATTTTCAAGTTGACAAATGGAATGTTGGGGAAATTGGTTGTAACATTCCAAGACATCACCAGTGAATGTTTTAACTAGAAATTTAGTTATGGTGAAAGTATTAGTTCGGATCCACTCTTTGTAAAGATTGCCAAAGGCTTTGAGAAAGGATGCAGGGTCTTTAGTCCCATCATAATTGATAGTTGCAAATATATTACCAATATAGATAGACATAATGAAAGGAGATAAAGGATCTTTTTGGATATTTTGAATCATTTTATTATTCATTATAGGTTGAAGAATAACATTTCCTTAGGCATATTTAAGAGGTGGCAAAATAAAATTTGGATTAGATTAAGGATTGAGAGTTAGAGGTTGATTATCCATATTGATCAAATGACATTGTAATTGCATCATTTGGGAGGTGTTATAATTTTTCATTAAGTTCATTTGTTGTATGACTTATGCAATAAGTTGAGTCATATAAATTGGTGGTTTGGTGTTTGTAGGAGAATTCCCTAAATTGGTATTAAGGAGAGGGTTATTGGGAGGTGGATTATTAGATAGACTTGTGTCAATTAGTCCCATATTAAGTTGAAAAGATTGAATTTGATAATTGTTTTGATATCTATAAAAAGGATAAGATCTACCTACTTTATCTTAAGGTGTGATTTTAACCATGTTACAATATATAAATGAAGGAAGGGAAGAGGTTCCCCAAGAGTGAGGTTTCTCTTAGGAGGAAAAGAGATGGAGAAATGAATATCTCATATAATGTCTAAATGGGTTCAAGTTATCCTAAAAGATTATAATAGGAGACTTCATGATGATATGAGGAAATAAATAGAATGCTAAGAAAAAATAGAGAATTGGGTCAGATAAATAGGATAGCAATAAGAGTATAGAGTTGACTAGGTCGACCTAGTACTATAAACTAGGAAAAATATAGTTTGATAAGGATACATGGTTGACTAGGTTGACCTAGTACTATAACCTAACTAGTAAGAGAGATATAGAATTGACTAGGTTGACTTACTACTACAAGTAAGAAAAAAATATTTTGTAATATATTGTGTCAAATAGAATGATAGTGTGATGAGCTCAGAATATGGCTCATTATTGACATGTTATTTCCCTCAATTCATCTCTCAAAGGATATTATCTTATGAAAATCTTAGATTATTAGATAGCTATTACATGGAAAATAAATATTTGTATTGTTTATATTAAACCAAAGACTACACCTTTACTTTGTCGTTAATGTCTAATACATAGCATGTTTTAGTGATTTTTGTTGTGAAGAATGCTAAAAAAAGACATAGATGATGTATAGTGAATGTGCAATTTTGATCTTCATTTATCAGAACTATGGACTTTACAGGCTTGCTTCTATGGACTCTATAGGCTTATTTCTAGAGACTCTACAGGCTTGTTTCTATAGACTCCATAGACTTGTTTCTATGGACTCCACAAGCTTGTTTTTATGGACCCTATAGGTTCGTTCCTCTTGACTCTACAGGGTCAATTTCAAGAATTATGTAAAGATGAAGCTACAAATGGGGAAGTTGGTGGCTAGATAAGATAAGAGAGAATCATTCTAGCTAGAATCAAATAAGGAAAATAACCACCTATTATTTTTTAGGATTTTCTTTTGATAAAGTTGTATATATATTTGGATCTTAGGATTATTACAGGATAGGATATCTATTTTATTAAAATAATTGGATCTTTTGGAAATCGAATCTCCTATCTATAAATGAATGGATCAACCAAGGAATACTATTCCTTTACATCCTATTTTGAGTTGATTATATTAATATAAAATGTAAGATTTTCATATATTATAAAAAGATAGATATAAGATGATAGAGAGCAGATAATAGAGGAAAATTTGTAGAAGCATATTATAAGTTTTAGCTAGATTGTAATCATTTCAGTTTTATGAATAAATACTTCAGTTTCCAACATTGATTACTCGTTGTTCCTAAGTCTAAGAGGAGTAAGGGCCCACTCTCCTTGAAACCAGGAATTGTGTATGATATTTATGTTATATTTTACCAATTCATTTTTATAATTAATTAGAATCTTGTTAATATTTATATTTATTCATAAAAACATCAAAATAAATTTACAGTTTAAAAAGCATTTTCTTATTTCAAAGTTATTTCCTTCTAAGCAATGTGTGTTTTCCTTTGCAGCAAACATGTGAAACAAATTTACTTTTGTGAGTGAAGAGTGTGATTTTACCTTCCACATAAGCATAGATAGGAGTGTGATTTTTACTTTCAGCAAAAGATTGGATTGATTTGATTTCTTCCTTTTCATCAAAATCATGAATCAAGTAGTTTAGGACACATTTATTTTTTTAGTCAAAGTTTGAATAGGACAATCAAACACCCCCATAAGAATCCTTCTAGATCTACCATCCCAAACCTTATTATAGACGGATTTGGACACCAGCCCTAGTTGATAAGACATCAATTAAATATTGATTAAATGAGGATTTAAATAACACTCATCATTTTTGGTGCCATTACTAAGGACATAAGGTGTTAGTAAGATAATAATTATTGGTCTAGAGTGAAAAATATAAAATATTGTAAAAATCCATAAAATCCCATAAAAATTCAATACATTGATGTACCATCCTAGAGATTATAAAGGATGATTCATCCCAAATTTTCCACCAAGAGCACAAGTGGACACTCCTTCAACATCTCTGAGTAGTGAAATAGAAGTTACAAGTGAAACCTATTTGCAAGAATCTTCTAAAACTTGGATAGAAACTAGGCCATTGCCACAAGTAAGCCCCATAAGACAAATTCCTCAGGATCAATCTCTTGTAGGAAGGCACTATTTAGAAGTTGCCAAGGGTTTAGAAGAAGCATATCAAAAATCCATAATTGAAGAAAATTTTGAGAATTTTGAACAACCCATAACTAATACCACAAATATTCAGTGGGAAGATCATCCCAACTTTGAAACATCATCAGAAGAAGAAATTCCTCTCCAACAAAATCAACAACTTGCACAACCAAAAAGGACTTTATCTTTTCCTATTGTTGTAGATCCTAATGATAAAAACCCCATGAAAAATATTTCACTAGCTAATCTACCAAATTTTTGGGGAAGATCTACAGAAGATCCTGATCAATTCCTATTTGAGTTTAAGGTGCTATGTCAAACCTATGATTACACAATAGATAGCCAGAAATTAAAACTATTTCCCTCTACACTTAAAGATGCAGCTATGAGATGGTTCATGGGTTTACCTAGCGATTCTATTAGAACATGGGATGACATGGAAATAGAATTCTTGAATAAATACCAAGATTACTACTAAGTGTGAGAAAGAAAAGAGGATTTTTTCAAAATCAAATAGAATGAGGATGAATCTTTAGAGGATTATTTGGATAGATTCATGTTCACTCATAAAAGAAACAATTATCCACTCATTGAAGATGTTCAAAAATTGGTTTTCTTGAAAGGGTTAGATGAAGATACTAAACATGCCTTAAATCTAATGGGAGGTGGAGATATAAATAAGTTGGCCTTTAATCAAATTTCTAAGCTTTGTACCAATTACTCTCGAATAAAACTTGGAATTAAGAAAAGAAGATTTGGGAAATCTAATGAAGTGTGTAAGTTAATGGAAGAATTTGCTAATCTAAAGACAAATATCCTTGTTACACTAAATAGTAATTTGGATGGCCTTCAAGCTAAGGCAAATGCAATAAAATACTTAACAATCTATTATCCTAAGTGCAGATAGAAACATGCCCTTAGAGACTATCCCCTAGATAGAACCAATGTTTTATCATGTGGGATCTATGATGCAACAGATCATGATACCAAACATTGTACCCTTTTACCTATTATAAAGAATCAAATGAAAACACAAGTCTAGTCCACTGAAGAAGTAAATTATATTCAGAGACAAAACTTTGCCCCACAAAACTAGGCTCAAGGATAGTTTAATGTAAGAAATCTAGTTAATCCATGGATGACACCATGGAATGTTTTAGTTCTTTCACCATTTTAGAATCAACCCTAAATTTCATCAATTCAAAATCCATGGATAGGACAAGATTAGAATCCAACACCCCCATGGATGGTGCCATAGCCACAAAAATAATGGGTACCATAGTAATAATGGATGTTACAACCATATCAACAATGGAATCAATAATGGAACCTATAGTCACAGTTCACTCAACTAAGAAGACCACATCAATAGCAAATTATTATGCCACACTTAATTATTTATCAATAAGGACAAATCAATCAACCCTTAATGCCTTCATAACTAATAGAAAATATAAAAAATAAATAACCAACACTTGTTTATGTCAATGAACAAGAAGATAAAATTAATGTTGGAGGTATTGAGTGTTCAGACATACATTTGAGATTAGGGAAAACTATACAAAAACCTCTAGTTCACATTTTTGAGATACCTGATGAAAATTAAAAGACAAAATCATCTCAATTAAACATTGGAGAGGCCAAAATCAAAATAAGCCCTAAAGCAAACAAGGAAAAAACTACTACCCCAGTAGTTCCTTTTGTACAAAGATTGAGAGAAATTGATATTAAACTAGAATCAAACTTGGTCCATGAGTTGCAAAAGATCAATATTGAGGTATCCCTTCTATAAGTTATTAGGGATATACCTGAGTTAAACAAGATCATGAAAAACCTTTATATCAAGACAATTGGGAGGAAAGAAAAATATCCAGGAATAATTAATGTTGATAGAAAAGTTGTTGATTTATTAGGAGGAAAACTATTAGTTCCAAAATATGCAGATTCGAGAAGCCCAATGATCATAGTCACAATTAGAGGTAAAGAGATTCTTAACATCTTGGTAGATTTGGGAGGAACAATCAATATTATGAAAATTGATACTCTCCATGCATTATCTCTTATTTAAATGCAACCCACAACTACCATTATTCAAATGGTAGACAAGTCTGTAATGAAACTAAAGGGACTATAGAAAATGTTGAAGTACTAATATAATCTTAGAAGTATCTAGTAGATTTCATGGTTTTACAACCCAAAACAAAGAATCTAGGATATCCCATAATCCTATGTAGACCATGGTTGGCTACTATAGCATCATTGATTGATTATAGGTCAGGAGACATGACCATTTCTAATGGGATAAAGTCCAAATGCATATCTTTATATCCTCCTACAAAACCATCAACAAATTACATATAATAACTTTGGGTGGATAAATTAGACAACACATTAAAAAACATTTACTCATTATCTATGAGCATAGTTAATAAACACTTGGAAGAATTGAATGGAGACATATACCTAGAATTTATAGACTCTACCAGTCTAAAATCTATAGACCCTGCCAGTCTGAGAGCTATGGACTCAACCAATCCAAAAACTATAGACTACCTAAGTTTAGGATTCTTGGGTCAAATAAAATATTCTAAAACCTCCACTTCTACTTCTTTTATTGTTTCTTCACCATATGATCATACATTTATTTAGGAAAGTGTGTGGAAATTGGTAGAACAATAGCAAACTCATTTCTTAGATGCATTCCATTATTCTTTAGTAAGATTGATTCCTCCTAGAAAAGTATTTGTTGATAATGTAACCATATTTCATAATCTACTTCCTCATCCATGTCCTATAAACTCATTGATTAGTGAGTTTAATCACATAGAATCCAACTATCTAGGTGCAAAACCAATCATGGTATTACCTAGAAAGATTTTGAACATCAATAGTTGGTTAAGAAATGAAGAGGAAGATCAACTCTTTGAAGTACTAGAAAGACATACCAAGGCTTTTACTTGGGATTATACCATGAAGGGAATTCACCCCAGCATATGCACTCATCACATTTACACAAAATCTATCAAATCGGTCAGAAAACCACAAAGAAGAATAAGCCCAACATTAAAGGAAATAGTCAAAATAGAAATATAAAAATTTCTAGAAGCTGGGTTTATTTACCCCATCTCAAATAGCCAGTGGGTTTCACCTCTCATAATTATGCCCAAAAAAATGGAAAATTAAGGGTATGTGTAGATTATAGAGAATTGAACAAAACAACACTCAGAGATTACTTTCCTTTACCTTTAATTGATCAAGTTCTTGACAACTTAGCATGAAAGAGATATTTTTATTTCTTGGATGGGTTTAGTGTGTATAACTAGATAATGGTAGCAATTTAATATCAAGATAAAACCACATTTACCTACCCTTAGGGAACTTTTGCTTACTGAGTACTTCCATTTGGAATCTATAATGCTCCATCAACCTTCCAAAGAGAAGTTTTGGTAATATTCTCTGACCTTACAAATGATTGTGTTGAAGTATATATGGATGATTTCACCATTTATGGTGAAACTTATGAAGAGGCTCTTACCAACATGGAAAGAGTATTGATTAGATGTGAGGAACATCAATTATCTTTGAGCCATGAGAAATGTTTATTGATGATGGATGAAGGAATAGTCCTGAGACACCATATTTTTGCAAAAGGAATTCAGGTAGATCCAAAGAAAGTTGAAATAATCTCCAATTTACACATTCTACAAACACAAATTAAAATTAAGAGTTTTTTAGGACATGTTGGTTATTACAGATGCTTTATAGACAAGTTTAGCCAAATAGCTACCCCTATGTTTGCCTTACTTAGAAAAAATAGTAAATTTGAATGGAGTGATAGTTGATAGTAGGCCTTTGAGATCATCAAAGCTAAACTTGTTACTACTCTAGTATTGAGAGGACTAGATTGGACTAAGCCATTCCATATATACATAGATGCTTCCAATACAACACTAGGAGCAGTCCTTGGACAAAAGGATGAAGAGGGAAACATGTATGCTATATATTATATTATTAAAAACATGACACCTGTTGAAAGAAATTACACCACAACTAAGAGGGAATTCCTAGCTGTAGTCTATGCAATTAACAAATTCAGACACTACATAATAGGATATAAGGTATTTTTCTATATAGACCATTTAGCTATTGTATATCTTGCCAACAAACCAATTTTGGGAGGTAGGATTATTATATGGTTGTTTCTCTTATAAGAATTTGATGTTACTATTATAGATAAACTAGGGAAATCTAATGTAGTGGCTGATTTCTTGTCAAGAATGAACACTATAGGTGAAGAAGAACCAGTGGAATATGAATTTATAAATTAAAAACTATTTTCTATTTCATAAAAATCTTTTTGGTTTGATGATATAGCCAATTACCTCACCATAGGGAAGTTTCCTCTACAATTTTCACAAAAAGAAAAGAAATGTTTAATCAAAGAAAGTTCTTCTTTTAAATGGATTAATGGAATGTTATTTAAAATTGGACTCAAACATGTGTTTCATAGGTGTGTGATAAATAAAATCCTATGAGTAGGATAATATTGGCCTTACCTTCATTAGCAAGTAAAAAGATATGTCATACACTATGATGCTTATCAAAGAATTGGACAACCTACTCTTTTAATAGAGAGGCCTCTGCATCCTCATCCTCAATTGGTTTTAGAGCCATTTGAGAAATGGGGAATTGATTTTATAGGTCCTATAGATCCTCCTTCTAGAAGAAGAGAATATCTTGTAGTATGTATAGATTATGTGACCAAGTGGGTAGAAGTGGAAGCATTAATTCATGTAAGAGAAGAGATGGTAGCTGATTTCTTATATTTCAAAACCACACAAAGATTTAGTGCTCCAATAGAGATAGTCTCAGATCAAGGACCATAGTTCATGTCAAACATGATAAAGCACTTCATGCAAGTATATCAAACTTAGCACAAAAAATATCTTCATACCATCCGTAGGCTAATGGGCAAGTTGAAGTCACCAACAGAGAACTAGAAACCATTTTAACCAAGGTTGTTAATTCCAATAGAAAGTATTGGGAAAATAAGGTACCATAAGTTGTTTAGGCCTATAATACTACTTGGAAAACAACTAGATTTTCACTTTATGAATTGGTTTATTGTAATAAACCTTTATTCTATATTGAATTTGAATTACAAACTCTGAAAATAGTTGTTGAAGTAGGAATTAAATTAGAAGAAAATACAGAAAGAAAGACTCCTACAGCTTAATCAACTTGATGAGATGAGGATGGAAGCACTAAAAAGAACTAAATTGGTACAACATTAAAGAAAAGTTTGGCATGATTCACAAATCAAAAAATGAAAGTTTCAAAAAGGAGATAGGGCACTATTGCTTGATTCTAAATTTCAACAGTTCAAAGGAAAACTACAAACAAGGTCGTTGAGACCTTATCAGATTGAGGAGGTCTATGAAAATGGTTCTATTAAGCTAATACCTATTAATGATAGTAGAAGAGCTCTATTAGTCAATGGACATATATTGAAGCTTTATCATAAACCTCTCAATAAAGAAGAATTTGTTCATGAGGTAAAAGATCAAGTAGTTGTTCTAGAGAGCTTTTCTTCTTCCAGAGAACATGCTCCTTGATAATCCAGTAATATATATATATATCAATAGTGAAAATCCTTCTAGGGATGCTATTGATAATGCATGCCGAGAAAACCAGGTTGGTGGATAACTATGCATTACAAAAAGAGATTTGGATAGAAAACCAACAATGCCTAGCGAAAGGGCAAAAACAAAATTTATAAAAAAAATCTCATCATGTCACTATGATTGATCATATCTATACAATAAACTAATCCATGCAAACTTATTTATGTAGGACACATGTCAAGTAAAGGATACATTTAAGGTCAAAGTAGGACATATATTATATTTATCTATGATTAGTTAACTAATTATCTTTGATTTAATTAAGACTTATTCTACAGAGATGACCCAAATTTGAATCTTCCAAAATAGAATGACATGACACATGTCATAATGAAAAAGCATACAACTGAGCCACCAAAGGTGTATGGATAAGTGTGCAACTTTGATATAATCAATTGAGTCATCAATTATGATAATGATGGGACATCATAAAAAGGGGTTTTAAATGAAGTAATGAATTGTTGTCACCATCAAAAGTGACATGTCATCATTTCACCTAACTTATATTAATGAAACAAAATGACTAGCACACTATGTAGAAATGTGTGGTGCCTAACTGTATCAAGTCATCATATCAAAATATGAACTCATGCAATTGTAGCATTTTGTATGAACCATTTCATTTCTATAGACTTCAATAGAAGCTAGTCTATAGATCCTCCATGATTGTCACATACAAATCCTTAGAGACTTTTGCCTACCAATTTCAATAAAAGACTGGTCTACACCTCAATCAGAGTTAAAGGAATAGAGTTGACTATAAATCTATAAAGAAATAGGACAAAAATGAGATTAGAGCCAAAGAATGAAATAAAGTTTCATAAAGACAAAGCTTCTATGGTAGTGTTTAGATCCAATGGCTAGCTACCTTTCATTGAAAATTTCCAAGGTTTTGATGAAATAATGGTAAGTGAATTCATCACTAATCTTACCCCTAAATTTTTAATTGTTAAAGGCATTGTTATTCCTATTACAACTCAAGTTATAAGTCAAATTATACAAGTTCCAGAAGAGGGAATGAGAGCTACAAGAAGATTTTTATTTAATTATTTAATTAGTCAATTTAATGGTAATGAGTAGATTGGAACTTCATGTCTAGTAGATTCTAAGAGAAAATCAAAAGGAATTAGTATAAATTCACATCCTGAACCCTAGAAATTTGTAGCCAAGTAGGTACTCAAGTATATCATTTGTGAGGGGAAACACAATCTTTTAGGGGGAGATTCCATAAAAATTTTAATACACCTTAAGCATGGGAGACAAAACCCTCAATATAAACTTAACCTCCCATCCTTATTATATGGTGCTCTACAAGTTCTGTCTACAACCTCCAATACTACTCTTGGGCATCATGGCCTTATTCATTTCATCATCTAACATCACTTCCTTTAGGAAGGATAAGAGGTCTAGGAGGAATTGTAGAATAGTATAACACAAAAAATTCCAAATTTACCTACACAATAAATCCCAAATTTACCATAGGAACACTCCTCTCCACTTGATACATCAGTTGAGAAAATAACACCAAGGAAGAAATCATAGACTATAGTCCCAATAGAAATTTCTTCTTCTTCTTCTTCTTCAAGAAGAATCACAAGGTCTCAAATCCCTAAAGTTTCAAGGTCTCCACAGGAACCTCATGAATATATAGTACAACTAATTCCCCTATTAAGAAGAATAAAATTAAGATGAAAGCTTTCTATAGAACCTGAGAAGACTGAGGGATTGATAGTTGAGAAGGAAATCCAACCAAGTATAGCTCAAAGAATGACCAAAAGAAGGAAAATGCTCATTTTGATATATGAAGATGAACAAGAAGTTACAGACATTTTGGAAGGTCTTAAAATGGTATCTCATTCCCCCATACATCAAAATATCACTATGCCTATAGATATTGAATAAATTCCTTCTGAAAGTAACTCTCCAATCATAATGGAGGAGCCAAATCTAGAGGAAGAGCCACACACGGTAGAGGAATCAAGTATGGCAGAACACCTACCTATTCTAGTTGAAACTATAATGGATAAAGGGAAAACTATATGTACCAATGAGAAAGGAGAATTACTTAATCTAAATTATCTTGTTATTTAGTTAACTTTGTAGCTTCTCAAGCTCAAGATCTTGAAAAATAATAAACAACTGACATTACAAGGATCATCTCAACTCATTATTGATGCAAAAATTAGATACAACATTTGATGATCATGCAACAAAAGTTCATAGATTATAGGAAACAATAAAGGAGCATAAAACTAAACAAATATATCTTTGGATATATGTAGAAAATTTGAAGAAGGAAAATAGGAGATTGCAGAGTTTGGTAAACTCTTTTGAAGCACCTAATGTTGCACCTTCTCCTCTTAAGGTATTTGTTGACCACAATTGTCAAACAAGTGATCCTGGTATTCCTCCCTTGTAAATACTACATCAAATTAAATAAGAATATTATGTACTTAAATAGAAAAAAAAGATGCAACTTCTTTAAATAAACTCTTGGAAAATGAAAAGAAAGAATTAGAAACTAAAGTCCAAGATTTAGAAGATAATTTGTAGGATGCATGCAAATTAGGGGAATCTCTTTTGGCATGTAGGAATCCTTCTCCTGCATACATTTTGTTTTTATTTGAATAATTTTATAGATGGTAGCTTCTACAAATTTCTTGTCATCTTCCTTACAAAATTTTATAGCCAGCAACATTTTTGGAAATTTTCTATAGTGTTGAACCTGATCAGTAGGATTTGCTTTGTGAATTTTATTTGCATGATTTGATTCTAGGAGACCATGAGCACAATAATTTTTTGATAAAATTTCATGTGGGATAATTTTAACTGAGGGCATTACATTCTACATTCAAAAATCAAATAACATGGAAAAGCATATTTGAGGACTATACAAATCATGCTAAGACTATAGGATTGTGTGTTATACCAGCCTTTCCTATTCCTAGATTGATGAAATAGAATTTTAAATATGATTTGGTTAGAATATGAATTTAAAATGCATTATTTACAATATTTATATGATTGTGTTGTTATTTTTTATTTGTTTTCCACACAGAGTTTTGATTCAGTGATGGCTGTAAGTATAAATAGATGGGACTAAATTTCAATACCTATTAAAAGATGAGAGGTCATGTCCCTAAATAAATTAAGATGGATTATGAAGAGAGCATCCTCAATTTTGTAAATATTAATAGAGGTAATAAACTCTGGGGGTGAGTAGAAATAGATTGGCATGAGATATAGACCCCCTTTGCTGATCATACCTATTCTAGGATGGTAGAGTTGGGATCCAAAATTAGAGAAGCAATTCAATATATGGAAATAAATGATTCAATCACATCATGGATTTACAAGCAATTTAGACAAGCATATAATAGGTGAATTTGATGAATATGATTTAAGTCAGAGTGTGGAAAGTAGAAGCTAAAACTATGAATGCCAATAAATGTTTACAATAGGACTTAACAAAGGTAAATCTTGGGGGAGATGATGAGCTCAGAATATGGCTCATTATTGACATGTTATTTCCCTTAATTCATCTCTTGAAGGATATTATCTTATGCAAATCTTAGATTGTCAGATAACTATTACATGGAAAATAGATATTTGTCTTGTTTATATTAAACCAAAGACTAAACCTTTACTTTGTCATTAATGTATAATACATAACATGTTTTAGTGATTTTTGTTGTGAAGAATGCTAAAAAAAGGACACAGATGATGTATAGTGAACGTGCAATTTTGATCTTCATTCAATAGAACTACGGACTCCACAGGGTTTCTTTTATGCACTCTGCAGGCTTGTTTCTATGGACTCTATAGGCTTGTTTCTATGGACTCCACATTCTTGTTTATATGGACTCCATAGGCTTGTTTCTATAGAATCTTCAAGCTCATTTCTATGGAATCCATATCCCTATTTTTACAAACTCTACAGGTTCATTCTTCCTGACTCTGGAGGGTCAATTTCAAGAATTATGTAAGGATGAAGCTACAAATGGGGATGTTAGTGGTCAGATAGGATAAGAGAGAATCATTCAAGCTATAATAAAATAAGGAAAATAACCACCTACTATTTTTTATGATTTTCTTTTGATAAAGTTGTATATATATTTAGATCTTAGGATTATTATAGGATAGGATATCTATTTTATCAAAATAATTGGATCTCTTGGAAATCAAATCTCCTATCTATGGATGAATGGATCAACTAAGGAATCATATTCCTTTGCATCCTATTTTTAGTTGATTATATTAGTATAAAATATAATATTTTTATATATTATAAAAAGATAGATATCAGATGATAGAGAGCAGATAATAGAGGAAAATTGTATAAGCATATTACAGGTTTTAGCTAGATTGTAATCATTATAGTTCTATGAATTAATACTTTAGTTTATAGCATTGATTAATCTTTATTCCTAAATCCAAGAGGAGAAAGGGTCCATTTTCCTTGGAACAAGGAAATATGTATAGTATTTATGTTATGTTTTACCAATTCATTGTTATAATTAATTAGAATCTTGTTAATATTTACATTTATTCATAAAAACATCAAAATAAATTCACAGTTTTTAAAAAGCATTTTCTTATTTCAAAGTTATTTCCTTCTAAGAAATATGTGCTTTCCTTTGCATCAAATGTGTGAAACAAATTTCCTTTTGTGAGTGAAAAGTGTGATTTTACTTTCCACGTAAGCATAGATAGGAGTGTGATTTTTACTTTCAGCAAAAGAGTGGATTGATTTGATTTCTCACTTTTTAGAAAAAGCATGAATCAAGTAGTTTAGGAAACATTTATTTCTTTAGTCAAAGTTTGAATAGGAAAAACAAACACCCCCATAAGTAGCCTTCTAGATCTACTATCCCACACTTTACTGTAGACAGCTTTGGACACCAACTTTGGTTGATAAGACATCAATTGAATATTGATTAAATGAGGAGTTAAATGACACTCGTCATAGTGTACTAAAAATAGGGGAAAAATTGGAATGTACTTTAAAATAAGGAATAAAATAATGCACATAATCAATTGGGTTAGTGATAATGATCCAATTGAGGCACACAACACAAAATCTTACACCAATGCTGGCCAATGAAATTTTTTACAATATAACATAAAATGAGTAAAGAGCAAGTAGTTAGCTAAAAATTAAATGTTAACTAAGTGGTCATCTTGAATGTTAAATTATTATAAAGTGTTATTTTAAGTGTGATAGGTAACTTGGATGCAAGTAGGGAACTAAAAATCAATCTATGAATGGTTTCAAGATATTTATGATGAAAGGGATATGTGTTGACAATGGTACTGGCTTGATATTGTGGCTTACCCCCTCACTTCACAATCCCATAGTGATAAATGTATTGGGTAATTTTAAAATATATACCATTAACCATGTGTTTATACTTGGCTACAAAACCAAGTTGGCTTCCCCCTTGGTGATGAAATATAAGAAGGTAGGCCTTGGGTAGACAACTATTTAAATGCATTTTGAAATTATGTGAGTTGTTAGTGTGTGAAATAGATATAAAAATAGTGAAACTAAAGGGTATATTGAAAAACCACTTAATTAGACCATGTGATCTACTCTAAGAATGATAACAATTGAAAATGAATGTGTGAATTAATTAATAGTATATTATTCTTAATTCTCAATTTAAGCATAGTACAGAGTTGGTTTAAATGATAGTGTATGCAAAAATTATAAAATAGAGTTGACAGGGTCAATAATGTACTAGATAAGCAATGGTCATTAAGAATTAAGTCAACCAAGTTGACCTAGTCTTTTGGATAAAAGATAAAATATAGAACTAGGTCGATGAGGTTGACATAGTTTGTTATATGATTATAATTTTAAAGACTATAAACTTTACAAAATATAACTATAAGGAAGAACTAAATTGAAAGAGAGAGAAATAAAGGAACCTTGGAGGGTTAGAATATGTTGAGGATGATGAAATTTCTATTGAAATATTGCTTTCAAGTTATACCAACTATGTCAACTAGGTTGACCTAGTTCTACAATTCCTTATTTGTTGAAGCCTATCTAAGATGACTATACCAACCTAATTGACCTAGTTTGTTATCTAAAAGCTGACTATGATACTAAGTCAACTTGAATGACTTAGTTTTCTATTATAGAACTAAATAAGAGACTAAGTTAACCTGAATGACTTAGTTTAATGTATACAAATAAATAAGAGTATTGTGTCAACATGTTTGATCTAGTAACCAATATCTTATGAAGACCTACATAGAAAGAATATAGTCATATTTGATACAATTGTGTGTTAAACATGAACATAGAAATTAGAAACTATATTGGCCTAGTTGACCTAGTATCACAAATATAGAAAAATAATAAAATGATACAAATGAAAAATTGTGAAAGAAAACTTGCAAGGGTTAGATTCACATTAGGTTCACTAGAATGTATGCAATCATAAATGCATCAGATCTAAAAATCAATCCTAGCTCAAAGAAGATGGATCCTACTTATACTATTGATTGTGTATATATTATATAATTAGGGACATGACCAATATGGATCAACTAGACCCAATTAGAGGATCTCTTACCATAATAAGATCACTAGGGAGGGTTTCAAAGACTCCAGTCAAGAAAAATCATGTAATAACCCTAAATATGGCCTATGTTTTCATATTCACTATATTAATAAAAAGTAAAAAAAATAAATCTAATCTAATTCTCACCAAAAATTATGGCACAAAGTGGCGGTTAGTAAAAAAACAAAAGTAAACATGCATAATATAATCCTAATATATTAATGTATAGGTAAAACCCAAATGCATGGAGGGGAAGAGTAATATTATTCAAAATCCATTACTTATGATAATTCTATTTAATAAATAGAGGAACAAAGTTAGAGATACTTACCTAGAAGATGAACCCATCAAAACTCAATATCTCCCTTGGATAAAGGTGTTTTGCAATAGGTTGTTATGGTTTATAAGTATCACTAAGAAAGACCAAAGCATCCAAAACTTATCCATAAGACAAGATTCTTCTCTAAGTAGAATGGTGGAAGAGCATATTGTAAAGAAGCAAAAATGAATAATAACTCTTCATGTCTCTCCAATAATATCAAAATGGATGTGTTTATATAGGTGGATCTAACCCTAAACTCTTTCAAAAAAATTGGTTGATAGGGTCGACCTAGTTGACCTAGTATCATCATTGATAAAAACTCACCAGGTCAAGAGCTAGGTTAGCCAAGAGTTGACCTACACCCTAAATAAGTTTTACCAATAAAAGTGCAAAGTCAACCTAGTTGACCTTGTTATATAAACTATAAAAATAAGTTTTAGGTTAGGAAAAGGGGTAATGAAGGTGGTAAAAGACTAGAAGACTATGTAAAAGAGTATATAAGGATTAGGGGAATGGTTTGAGGTGCTGGTTAGATTGGTAATAAGTGGAAATAAGGGGAAAAAATCTTTTGAAACACCAATGGTCTACCCACCCCTTTCTTGGTGCACCCCTTAAGATGTGCACTCACAAAGATAGAGACTTGATAGGTTCCTACAAGATAGAAAGCATCAATAATTGATAAAGATTGAAAATATTATGTGTATACATAAGCCACTAAAGGTAGTGTGTTAGTTATGTCCATTGTCTATTATTTTTATTAAGAGTCCAAGTTGAGTGGATAGTTGAGTATATTGGTGTATCACCACTTTAAAATAGATTTCCATTTATACAATCTCCTTTACCCTTTTCATCCCAAAATATTAGGACTTAGAGAGAGTGTTGAAATGAAAAACCAAGGGAGATATTCCCATAAAATATAGAGTTTTGACCTAAATAATAGGTAACCCAAAGCCTATAGGTCACTCCACTTTTGGGCTAGGTTTGAGGTGGACATGAAAAATATTTCCTCAGTGAGGGTGTAAGCTAGTTTCCTAACAATTTTTCCACCCCTAGTGGGATGAGATTCAAGTGCCTTGAAGCATGCCTTGGTAGCCTTAGAGTAAATCTAGGAGATAAAGGCATTTAGTAGCAATATCTGTATTCATATCAAAAAACATTAAGCACTAAATTAGAAAGTTTTTAGTCATTAATTATAGTAAAGTTTATGACAATTCTTCACTTCAAGGGTAATATGAGTTATTGTCCACAATTTCATTGATTTTCATGTGATTAATGATGAATTATGGAGGTATATGAGGCAAAATTATGTTATTCACTGCCTTATATATTAACCTATGACCGTTTCCAATTCCATCGTGATCCTTTACAACCCTATCAGACCCTTATTAGCTCTATATTCACCCTTATCAATATTTTGATGATTCTATGTATTGCTAAGACAACCAACTCTGTGATGAGCCTCATCAACTTCCTTGATAGCCTAATCACCAATGTGATCAGTCATGGTAGCACCATGATATCCTTGACAAGCCCAGTCATACCAAAACTCAATCCATATCTAGCCTTAAACAAACCATATTGGATCATGAGAGACATATTATAAACATTGACACATTGAAAGGATATGGGCAATAAATACCCAAGCATGTCATTGAAGGTGTTAAAGTTTCATTGTAATAGTCCAAAAGGTATTGGTCATTCCTCATGAGGGAGTATCATCTAAGGGTAAATAATGATATTTTTAACACAGAGGGCCTACTTTTCAAGATTGAGGAAAACTTGGTAGTAAATGAAGGACAAAAAAATCACCAATACCAACATTCTATCCCCCTCCATCTCATGTTAGTCTTATACTAAGCTTCCCATCACCCCTCATAAGCTTCAAACAACTAAGTGTCAAATCCCTTCAAACCCTTAATAAACCTTTTCAAAAAATTTGTCATGTATTTATATTCAAAAGAAAGTTCAAAAGGAAGGAAGAGTAGGCATTGAAGGAACCAGTCATCATGATCAGTCAAAGATTAATTTTGAATCATTCCTTATAAAACAAATTGAGGCTATAGACCAAAATTTGCATCAATCCATAGTATCTATAATAATAATGACATCTCAGCTACACATACCCCTATTCATGCCCCAAATAGTAGTACACTCAATACAAAAAAATCCTAAACTTTAATTTCCATCTTAGAACCAAGTGTTATAGTCAAAGAATAAATAGGAATAGTCAAGCAAACCTAACTTTATTCAAGAGCTTGGTTTTTTTCCTTCATGGAGATCTATCTAGAATAGTATGCAAATGAATGAGGAGATGATAATTATTGATAATAAAAACTTGAATGAGGAAAATGTGGTATACATGTCATCCCTCTTTAATTCACTCCAAAAATGTACTATGCCACTCTTTGAAGATGTATGTAATGAAAATTAGGTTGAATCTATAGTTGATGATGATTATTTGACTGAGCTTGAAGAGGAGTTTTCCATTGAGACACCTCTTGGTGAAGAGAGGTATAAGTTAGTATTCAAATATGCCAATGACAATAATTTTCAAGAAAAACAAGAAAAATATATGGTTCAATAATAAGGAAAAATAGATGATTAATAAGAAGGATATCTCCTTAATGACATAGTAGTTGCCTCCCTTCATGATAGTCTTGAAGAGTGTGAGAATGAGATAATTGGCCAATGCGTAGTAGTGGTATAGAAAGAAGATAACCTTTATGAAGTTTCATATGGTCAAGGGGATAAATTTCAAGACTTTTTTGAGATCATAGGCTCATTTTATATTCTTATATGTGCCTTCCATGACTTAGTTTAGATTGAATAAGATGAGTTCACCAAGTAAGGGGAAGGCATATCTATAAGCTTCCCATCTCAAGAGGTTACTCCATTAGAAGTTCATTTATTTGAGGTCCTTAAATAGCATTAACAACATCTTATTCAAATTTAAATTGTCCCTTTCCCTAATGAGTAATATATGAAGCTTGAGAATCATGAAGAAGAGGGACTTGGTCTATTTGTAGTAGGTAATCATCTAGTTAAAGGTCTTCAAGATGTTAAGATGATGAGTCTATATATGGAAGAAGGGTTGTTTGATCCAAGAAGGAAGATTAAATATGAAACTATAGTATTATTTGAGGTCCTTAAATATGATCTTGAATATATTCTTCAAGATTAAATCATAATGGTACCTAACCTTGTGGAGCTAGGAGATAACCAACATGATGGAGTCCCAAAGTACACTAACTCCCTTTAAGAGGTCAAAGTCAATCAAGAGTAATAAGAGGTAAACCTTGATACACCAAGTGAGTATGTCTTCATATTCAATCTATTTATAGCTAATATGGTCCTTAAGAGCATCATAAGTGAGTTGGTCAACAAGAAGACCGCTCCACCAAGTTTCTCATTCATGGAGCTACTTGCTTCACATCATTACCTATATTATGGGAGGAGAGTATTAAGAAGTTTCCCCTTATATCTAGGATGGAGAATATCCATTGAGGTTAGTTTTATATACTATTGTCTTGGGTTTTCTTTCTTTCTTTTAATAAGTGGTTTTCAATATAAGTGTGGTGTGGGGTGTTTGTTTCTTCCTTGCTTATATGTGTTTTTTCTTGTGTTTGTGAGGTTAGTCAATTATCCTTGTTTTTCAAGTATATTATAGTACAATCCATATTATTTTATTATTTAGGAGTGAAGTACAAGTTATTATTTACTTAAGGTTTGAGATTATGAGTTCTCTTGACTAGCAAGTTGGTCATCCCTAGGAGTCACCAGTAATGTTGACAAATTTTGACCCCCTAGGTCAAAATTAGTCCACCTATATTTGAAAACATGATATTTTCATAGGTTTCTTATTCATTATATACCTATATATGTCCTTAAATTGGTTATTTTTCCATTATCATTATTTATGGTTCTTTTGGAAGAATTAAGGTAAATGATATTTCAAGCCTTATGTTAGTCTAGTCATTCATAGCATGATCAAGTTTTTAAAAGTATGATAAGTGGTCTAAGTTGTATTTTAAATAATTTCATTAAATTTTAAAGTCATATAAAACTTCATATAGTCTATGCCACTCCTCAAAAATGTGAAAAGGTCAAACTTATAATGTACATCTCACCTTATATGTGTTATATTGCCTTTTTATTACATTCGAAAGGGGGGTTTTTCCATGAAATGTCATGTTGTAGGTAAAATAGAGTGTTTAAAATACCATTCTAGGTTTTTAAATGTATTTACTATGTTTGGGAATACTTGACATCCCTATTCCATCAATCTCCAAAGCAAAGGTGGCACTTCCAAGCCAAAATTAGGTGTTTTCACCAAGTTCATACAGGTGTACCCGAGTAAAATTGCTTACAAATGTTCCCATGATTGTATGTGTAGTCTGAAGTAAAAATATATGATTTAAAGTAGATATATATCTCCAACATTGAAAAATAATTATCATATTCTCCCATCACTCTCCTTGGTAAACTTATATAACCTTAAGGTTTTCACTAAGTATAGATAGGAAAGAGAGGATGAGGAGCTAAGATTTTTGGAAAAGGAATGGGGTCCATTTAATGTCACATCCATGGAATTTTTATACACTTCCATCTCTTTTGATTTATATAAAATGGCTAACAATCAGTCCACTCTCATGAGCTTACCCATCTACCTAGGGGTTAAGGATTGCAATGGTTTTGGTCTACTTTTAGAGTATTTATAAAAATAAATGATTGTTTTGTGTTCATAAGGACCTCATAGACCATATTACTCACCCAAAACTATGGTTCACATGTGTGGGAGTGTCAAAATCAAGAAAACTTTAGGTTTTATTCCATTTATAAAACATAGACTAAATTTCTCAAGTGTCTTTTAGTGCACATAGTGGAAAAGGATGATGATGTTGAAGTGTTTTATTATTATATTAACATATATAATTTCTTCTCTACCTATAAAATCCATCAGGAAAGTCATCACCAAGCACAATAACCTCCACAAGCTTTGCATGAAGGTAAATGTACAAATTCACTAGTACCAGTCATCATGAACAAAGGTTTATTATGTTTAAGGGATTGAGTACCTCCAAGAAGATATTATATGGAAAAATTGTGTAATATACCTTAAAATATAAATAAAACAAGTCCAAGTATGAGAATCCGAGGATATAAATTCAAGAAGACTCCTCACCTAATCAATAACTTAATCAAAGTCTATCAAGATCCTATATAGATACATGAATTCAATGGTGAATAAAAAGATGAGATAAATGAGGAAGGAATTCAAGGTATCATATATATTGAGATATTTTATATACACCTCTATGGCATATTAACCTAATTTATTCCTCCATGGAAATCTAAATGGTTAAGATAGTAATGAGTGTCTCTTTGAGAGGGGTCTTCGCTTACAACAATCTCATGTGTCAGGGGTCTAAGAAAAAGATACTATGTTATGACACCCAAATCAGGGATTAAAAATATGTCTTAGGTTAAATATGTTCAATTAGTCAATTTCTATGCTCCAACAAGATCCTATGCTCAAAGAAGCAGTTGGTGGACCGAATGGATAGACAAGAGGTTAAAATTTAGTCCAAACTAGAACCTATAATAGTGATGATTGTTACCTCAAAATGCAAGGTGGTTTAATAATCTCATTTATATGACATATAATTAGTACTATGTGAGTTAAATTCACTAATCCAAGATTTCAAGAAACCCAAACAAGCACAACTATAGAGAACAAGTTAAGAGGCCTAATAGTAATCTAGTTTACCTTGTTAGCATAAATTAAGGTAAGTTTGGGGACTTTAAGGTTATTTGGTTTCTTGTTTCCAATTCAAACTCATAATATTGAGTGGTTTTTATTCAATTTGGGTGTGTTTTATCAAATATTTATGATAAGTTTGAAGTTCATCCTTGCATCTTGATACTAGTCTCTTAGACTGTCTCCGTCCATACAAAGGTTTGACACCACCTAAAAAAATGCCAAAGTAACACTTCAATGAGTGTATAAGAGAGTTAATTCAAGAAAAATCATAAGAGAGAGAATATTAAACTTGTTTTTAGTCTAAAAAAAACCTAATTCTATTGATCACCATAATTTTCCTTGGACCATCTACCTTAGATGACATATTTGGATTGTCTAATTCTATGTAATGAAAGTTATAAGACTTTTAACAATTGGCTTGAGGAGGGAGATCAAGACTTATCTTAAGGATGATATGAATATAAAAATGTATTAATTTCATGATAGGATTGTTATGATGGTTCATCTTCCAACTTATTCCCACCTCCACCAAGTCACCTTCCCATACAAAAGCGTAGATAGGCCTAAGTGTCAAACACACAGTCAAGATAAATCACTTATAGTCCTACTAAAAAGGTGATGCATTATAATAAATAAATAGGAATAAAATATAAATATATGATATTTTTATTCCAATTTAAAGGTATATACAAGTATAAGGATTTGGTGGTAAGCTTGAAAGACATAAGGACATTCCACATCCACATAAAAATAGGTAATCAAATGCCTAGGTGCCACCTATAGGTAGGTCTTAAGGAGGAAGTGAATATTTAGATTTGAAAATTAATGACTCTATGGAATTATTTACACAAGGTTTAGTGTTTCATGAATTATTCTCAATACTCTCATTAGACTGGCCTAATCTTAGTAGACTATGGAGAAATAATGATCCAAGCAAGCCTTTTAGGCATAATTAGACCTAAACAGGTATGTGTAAGTCAATCAAGGGTTCACATATGACAATTGATGTCACGTTATAATTTTAAAACCTAAAATATGGAAATATATATGTTTTGGTAACCCTAATTAAGGAAAAAATCACTAAGACCCAGTCCTTAGGGTTTCACACTCCTAATTGTGCCTAATCCTTAAGGTAATTATGTGTGTAGTATACAAAGATTAGATTGATTGGGGGATTGAAAATGAGAATGTGATAAACCATATGAGAATTAATGAGAATATTATGTCTCCATAATAATTATAGTTTATAGAGAGAGAGAGATTGTTTTCATAGTTATGCCTTCACCCACACATATAGACTAGTAAGAGAACCTACAGGCAACCATGGAAAGAAAGGAGAACATTATTGAAGTTGGGAATCCAAGGATAGTTTTAGAGGAAAAAAATAGATAATAAATAAAATTTATGATGGATATGAGATTCTCTAAGTATCCCATAGGTCTCTCAGACCTATACTACTCAATTGAGGCCAAATAGACCTAAAGGCCTGTTCTAGGCCTAGCAGTCTCACATCACCTATGGGAATATTCAAACCTCCAAAAAGAAAGTCAAAATCGATGAATAGATGTATAAGGATGATTTAGGTCTAAAAAAATGTTTCAAAATAAGAGATAAATAAGGGAAGGATCATTTTGGTCCTTGGAGGCTAATTCGAACACATATCCCTACACAACAAGTTTGAGCCATCACTTTGGATGCTTATATCTTTAACCTAAAAATATTTTTGAGTAAATGATCTTATGATATTTTAGGTACCCCTATTCACTTTAATTTCATGTAATATTTAGTTGGAATGAAAGGAACACCTTTATGAACAAAGGTTAAGAAGGTTCACCTACTTAGACTACCTGTAGAAGAAGATAAGCTTACTTATTTACATCCACATCTTAGCCCACTCTTTGAATGGGAATTAGAGATTGTTAGGAAATTTATATCCATACATATACCTAATATTTGAGTAAATATTTTTTCATTTATGGGACCACACTCTATGAATCATTACTAAGAGTACTGGACACCCAAAACCTCCCTAAAACTATTAGTAGACCCAATTATATAAATCTTGTTATTTTGGCATCCTAATACCCTAGAATGGTCTGAGAAACTCATGTAATGCCAATTGAACTTAGAGGATGACATAGTATTGGTACTTAAATGTATGGAATTATATGTAAGTGTCAAAAATCCATACTTTTGCAAGATTTTGTGCATAAAGGAGGGTATAGAATAGTTTAAGGAGATTATAACTATTGTATGGGTAGGTTTGCCACTTATTAAACCTCTTCAAGTAATAGTATTCTCAAGTTTAATCCTTTAAAAATATTTGAAAATTACTTCTAAAGATTTAGTCTTTAGACCTGGATGATAGAGTGACCTAGTCAGCTACCTTGACAAAATTACTAGTGTTCCTTGATCAAAAAGGCTCATATTATCATATAAGGTATTGTTTAGGTATGAATTTCATGTTTTCATAGGTTATTGATCTCTCTTATATTTCTCTCATGGATTTTCAACATCAATAATTAGGTTATTAGGCCTATTTGGCCTATTTGGTCATCAAGAGAGCTCAAATTGGCATTGAAGGGATAATGGAATGAGTTAATGTAGAGATTTTAAACCTGATAAATGATCATTAAATGGAAATTAATTCAATTTAAATTCTATTATGTAGGAGTGGAGAGAGTTTCATCATCAAGTCAACATGTGCATTGAAATAGAGGCTACTCAATGCCCCTTGAGAGGCCTAATCACACCCATGTATGCCATGTAACTACCATTGGGAGAGGTGATGGGAGATTTTTATCATGTTTAACCATTTAAAAAGTATAAATAAATTTTACTTAGCCCCCATCACCTCATTTTCAATGCTAAAAAGATCCATTAAGGAGGAGTTATACATGGATAAGGCTAAAGAGAGACTGTATAACTGATGTGACTATTACATGGGGTGGACCTTGGTCATTCATGACCCCTTCTCCACTTTTTAGTGCCACATTTATCCTTATTTATCTCCATTTCTAATATATATTGAGGTATTTATGCCTTTTATTATATCCTTTAGGCTGGTATGAGGAAACTCTACTAAGCTTTGTGCTTGAAGACATCTTGGAGTGATGAATAGAACACTTAAAACTACTTCTTAATCAGTACTTAGTCTTTTAATACTTGTTTTGATATGAAAAATTGGTTTAATCTTCCCTTTTATAGGTCTAAGTTCTACCTAGGCATTAATAAGCATTCCTTGTAGGTTATCTAGAATGTCATAAGGTTGATGATTCAAGCTTGAAGTGGATGTTTAGTTGTAGGTGCCTTAAAATAGGCCTTATTCTCATTACCCTCTTTCTCTAGTCACTCACAATAACCTCTAGATGAAACATTATTACTTGGAATCCACTAAATGTGATGCGTTAGTTATGTCCATTATCTATTAGTATGACTAAGAGTCTAAGTTGAGTGGATAGTTTAGTATATTATTGTATCACCACTTTAGAATAGTTTTCCATTTATGAAATATACTTTACCCTTTTCACCCCAATATATTAGGATGCATAGAGTGTTGAAATGACAAACAGGGGGATCTAGCCCCATAAAATCTAGAGGTTTAACCTAAAAATAAGTAACCCACTGCCTATAGGTCACTCCAATGTTGGGATAGGTTTGAGGTGGACATGAAAAATCTTTCCTTAGCTAAGGTGAAACCTAGATTCTTAACAAGCACCTTGGCCAAGGGAGAGATTGAGGCTTGTTCAATTCATCTTCAAAGGCAAGTATTCCTAATTTTTTTCCTTCTTTATAAGAGTAGATATATTAGAATGTGTACTTCTCTCCCATGCATTAGGATTTCCTATACATTTACATTAATATATATATATATATATATTCTATGCATGTTTAATTTTTATGTTTATTACCCCCACTTTATGCCATAATATTTGATGAGCACTAGATTAAAGTTTTACTTTAATTATCATTATATTTTGTGAATATGAAAACATATGACCTATCTAGGCTTATTGCATAGTGTTTCTTGACTAGATACTTTAGAAGCCTCTCTAGTAATGTTATTGTGCTAAGAGATCACTTGATTAGGTCTAATAGATCCATCTTGGTCAGGGCCTTGAATATATAATGTATCAACAATTAAAAGTGTAAGTAGGATTTATCATCTCTGAGATAGGAATTATTAATAAATCAATTTCATTTACGTCTGTATACAAAGATAAGCTCTACTGAGAATATTCTCATCCTTGAATTAGTAATGCATTCAAGAGTACTTGTAGCCATAACTAGTGCTTTCATTATGTATTTATTTTGTTGAGGTAGAGTCTATATTTTAAATGCATAAAAATATTTTATTAGGCTCTAAAATTGGTTATGGTATCTTGAAAATTACTTATCATTTCATGAATATTGGATCCTTACTTTTTTAACCACCAACTCTAAGTATTCTAGTTATCTAATGTTTTTCACCTTATTTCCTAGGGATAAATGATGTCATATACTAACACCTCATACTCTACCACATTGTTTGTAAGATTAAATTGTAGGTGATATGCAGTTAAGTAGGATTTACCTTTTGGATTAACCAATTCTACTCTAGCACCACATCCACTTTTAGACTTGGAACAATCAAAGTTCAAGTCCATAAGTCTGATTTTAGTATACCAGAGCATATCCTATAACCATAATGTTTTGGTGGTCTTTGAAAGGGAAGTGTAGTTGTAATGTTAACCTCTTGGTGTGTTTTCTCATATTTGATTGAGCACTAGTTTTATTTCTTGATTTTGAGGGTATTTTAGTTGATGAAGGCACTATGGATAATTATTCTATGGGATAATTAATAATGGATTTGTCCATGTGGGGTTGTTTCATCTTGTTAAGAACATAAAAACTCTTTATTCTTGCTTAAGTCATCAGATTTGAAATTCTCACATTTTAGAGATACACCTTAAATTGTGTCCATCTCTGAGGTCCAGTGGAATTTTTATTCATCTAACTAATATAATTACTCTAATTCTAATTTTTTTTGCACATTGAGCATGTCAATAAATAAGTTATGATGGGTATTTTATTATTTTTCCAACAAGTAAACTCCCATTTATGACTCTTCATAAAGGACTTCATTCATTTAGTTATACTCATTAATCATATATTCCATATTTAGTTCTTATTTAATTATGATTTGGTTGTGTATACAATCCCATAATAACCACATGTGAGAAAACATAGCTACTATATAGCCCTTAAGTTTCATCAAATAGTCCCTACTTAGTAACGTACCATAAGAATTAGAGATGTCCACCACCTAGATATATTGGGTCCAAGGCCAATTTCATGTTTATATGATTAAAAATCCCTAATAGCTTCACCTCATTTTATCTAGTCAAACTACCTTATGATTATATTTGGTAGGTGTAAGACAAAACTATGGAAGATAGCATATGGAATGACATTCCTAGAGGTGCTTAAATCAACCAAGAAATTATGTAAGTTCTTTCCAAAGATTATAACTATTAGGAGAAAGTATGGATTTTTATTTTTTTCCTTTTATAAAGAAACATGTGCATCAAAAATTTTCATAGATTCTTTGACCTTATTATTGGAGAATTATTTAAAAATCATCTCCCTCTGATTAGACATTTATAGTAATATAAACATATTAAAATTAGTTTTAGCTTTTTTTAAATATTCTAGAATGTCATATCCAGGATTAGTTTATTCTTGTTGCTAGCTATGTGGAACATGTGCCACATATTTTATTGGATAGTAAGATATGGGAGGTGTTTTAGGTGGGGGAGGATTTTTGTTTGATTTCACATCAAATGGAACTTGAGTGTTACTTAGAAAAGTATCTGTGGTCAAAGGATTAACTGATCTACTCCTAAGCTGATAAATGTTAGCATTTTGGAATTTTCTAAAATCATGTACCTAATCTAAGTTTTCTTTGGGATCATTTTGATCCTCAAATGGAAATTCATAGGTCTCTAATACTAGAACAGTGTCTAGGATTCCTCCATCTTTGTTTGGATTATCACCTAGCATAGGAATGATTTCCATGTTATATACATCATTTTGGAAGATGTTTTAGGTAGCTATAAACTCAACATAATTAGTCTTTAAATGGTAAATTATGTTATTCACTCTACACCAAGTGTCTAAATCCAAGTATGTGAAAATCACCTAATGGGAAACATTATTATTGATATGATTATAATTGTCAAGAGGACTAGGCACATTCCAATTATTAGGTTAGGTGTTCCATTATATATTAGACCTATGGAAGTTGAAATTTCTTCCCCAATTTGGGTTATTTTCATTTTTATTTGAATTTTAAGATACTTGCCTATGCGGATTGATTACATCATTAGATAAGTGTTGGACCATTTACCTCAAATTTCCCATCTTAGGGTCTATGCCACCATTTGGTTCAATTATAGTTTATTATTTTGGGTTTACCACATGTGCATTAGCATTTATAAACATTGGGGTAGTAGGCTGTGTTGGATTAGGGTGTTACTAGATAAAAATTTATCATTTAAGAATGAGGGTACTACTACTGGGGTACTGCTAGATGTAATGTATCCACCCATACCTATCATGGTATCCATGTTATTATAAGCAACTAGGATAAATTGATTCTTATTTGTTTATGAGAATACATGGTTTGGAGGTACTTAGGTCTAACCACCCATCATTTGGTTCATTAGTGTTAGGTTATAGACTAGGTTTAAACTTCCATACAAAGCTCTCGAGATGGGGTTTATTAATGGGTTGCCTTAACTAAGACCTTGATTAATCATGGGGATCTAGTTGTAATATCATGGTTTTCCTAAATATCATAAATCACCTATGTTATATCCTTGATTTACCATCTAGTGTTCCACTTTCACAGCTTTACTATAAGCTAATTATAGGGAGAAAAGTATAGTTAGGGTTCTTATAAGGAACATTAACATCAAATGATCTAAATCCCTTAAGTATTTATTATTGGGCAAGCCATATATTAATATGTAGGGACCCTTCAACCTCTAGTATAGTTTGTGGAATTGAGCATATAATATGCTCATGAGTTCATTTAGTTCTCTCTTAACAACTACAAAATGATGATATATAATGGCAAGGTCAATGGGGAACTAATAATGTTTTACAAAGATTATTTTCAATCCAGTGGTTATAGACTCATTAGGTAATACTACGTACTAGGCATAGGTAGCCTCTCCTAATGAATAAGAAAATAACTTATAGGAAACATCTTCATATTGCACCTACATTCTGATAAGGTCATCCTTGAATGCAAGTATATTTTCTTCATGGATTTGAGGTCCTCTAACTATGAAATTAGGACAAATTTTCTAGGTTCTTTGGTAGGTCATGCGCAATCCTTGGAACATTCATAGGGTATCCACCTTGTCCAAGCTATGCCATCAAATTGGATATAAATATAGGTTGGGAGATGCTAAATGGATTGATAAAAGGAATATTCATAACTATTAGTGAATTACCAATTGACTGAATGGCATTAGGCTTTTGTTTTCCTATGTTAGCTCTTTGTTTTGGTATTATATGATGATTAATTTTTAATATATCAAAGTTGTCACTAGAAGACTTTGATTGAGTGTTTATCCTCCTATTTTATAGCTTAAGGGATAGTCTAGCCTAGTGTAATCAGAGGTTTATAAAATATATTAGTTTAAACTTGGGTTATGACTTAGTTTGTGCTCATAAGGTCGCCATAATTCTATAATCACTCATTTTTATGGTGTTGTTGACACAACAAAAATTAGGTAGGGTTTTCTTAAGAATCTACCTTTCTTGAAAGGGAGAAGATCTTAGAAATAAAATACTTCCTTAAGGTCCATATATACCAAGTCTTGGTATGATGACATTCATTCAATATGTTGGTGTGTAACCATTCCATTTTAAGGGGCATTTTTAATAAACTAAATCTCTATGGTAGATTTAACTTAGACATTAAAGAAGAGGTAGAAAGTTCCCTAAATAGTGCTCATACGGCCTCACCTCAAATGGTAATCATAATTTTATAAGATAAGAAAAATAAGTAAATAATTGATTTATAAGTATATTTATCATGTGCATATATTCAATAAAGCTTAAAAAATAACAAATAGAATCAAGAAACCAAGATTAACATGCATATTCAGATTACTTTCAACCTAGATTAACTCATCATCATAAAGATAATACAAAAGAGAAGGGATAAAGAGATAAAAAAATCATGATGATATTGAAGATGTTATTGTAATTTATGGTCAACCACACCCAATGAAATCCAATCCTTTGTTAAACCAGACTTAGCACAACTTCAACCCAATGATAGTGCATGAGACTGGGAAGCTAATTAGATAAGAGGAAAAGACCATGAGCATAATATACATGCACAAAATATGGATTTAAAATATTAAAAACCTTTCCAATATCAAGATATGCATTTTGATTAATAGTATTGAGTGATTATAGATACTAAAGTGTAAGAAATAATTATTTAATATCAGCAATAAAATAAGAAAAAGGGAGAGATTATCATGAAAAGTAGTAAAATAAATGAAAGTATGTTTGGTTATATGTGTATACATTACTATTCACAAATAGATGGATAGGTGTAACATCCTCTAATCCTAATAAACTTCATTAACCTTGATAAAGGATATCAAAAAATAACATATACACTAAGGGGACATCCCCTCCCTTGATTTCTATCTCAACCCACTAAATGGGCTATTACAAATGTTCATAATTTATTGAGGAAATTTAGTTGAGGGTATTGATTTTATGAGAGATATGGAGGCATGCCCATGATTAATAATTAGAATCTATACCTTCATTATTTGATCAACATCTACTTGATTTGGGATTCACCATCCTATTTATCACTTACCATCTATAATTTTTCCATTGATTTGGAGTTGTCTCATGTATCTTCTTCATTACTATAGATAGAATTTGACTCTCCCCCTTTTTCCTTGCACTTTATGAACCAAAAATTATCTTTTATCTGGTTTTGTCTTTCCTACATTATGCTTTGGCTAAGGATTTAGATTCCATGATGAGGACACACATCCAAATCAATGACCTAGATGGAAAGTTGAACCCTCAAAAATCAAATGGAATAGTCAAGCATAAATTGAATAAATAAAAAGGTAAAAGTATTAAAATTATTTAATCATGAATATAACTAATTTAGACTAAATGTGAGAAACAAATGAATTTTTTTCTATTTAGACATAAACATTTTCATTGATCAACTTTCAATTCAAACATAAGCCTTTCCATATGGATAAATAATATATAGATCCATCATAAATAAGATTGAGCCTTATCAAATAGAACAAATTTATTATGAAACCCTACTCAACCAACAATAAATTCATCATTTAAACAATCAACATTTTTCTTTTGACATTCAGGATGGTTATAAATCTTAAGTTCATCAATCTCTATGTGTCATGTCCTTATTGTCCCAAAGGTTTAGTTTGTATGGTTTGGTGATGGGTAGACACATGTCAAACTTAAGCTCAAAATAATGTTGACATCATTAGGGTGCCACATGATATCCCCTCATCAGGCTAGGTCTTTAGTCTAGGCATGTAGGATGATGCCACAAGACATCCTCCTATTGATCTATGACTTTTGAGCTCATTGGTTAAATTAATCTAGTCTCCATGGTCCTAGACTCCTAGGAAGTCATCATGTGGTAGCCTCTCAAGACATCAGGGCCATAGGACTATTAGCCTATTGTCATATTCTTTTATTGATCTAATCTCCTAAGATCCTATTAAATCTCCACATGGTGACCACTCGAGACCTCAAAGGCTCAGATATTTTAGACTATGTCTAGAGTCTCTATGGTCTTGAACTCCTAATAAATCACCACATGGTGACCTCTCAATAACTCAAGGCCATGGAACCATTAAACCTTTGATTAATTCTTCTTTATGCTAGGTTATTGTGATCATTCCATAGAAAAATATTAGGGCTTAAGGGCATTAAAATGAATTATAAACTTTTTGGGACTTATAAACTTTTTGGGAGTAGCCTAAGACATCAAAGTGATCTAATTTTAAAATGTGAAAGGTCTAGGGGGAATTGAAAGACTCGATGCCTATATTTTGAATAAATAAAAATAGCTAAAACATCAAGCTTAGACTTTTAAGATTTATTCAACTCGATTTGATTATCTTAGATTTAATGAATCTCAAGCTCACTCAACTCAACTTGGTATATTGGGAACTTGGTAGAGCTTGACGAAGGTGACTCATGATTGATGTCCTTGAGCTCAATACATAAGGGATCATCCAAGATAGGCTAAAAATAATTATAAATCAAGTTCACCCCTAAATTATAAGGATAGATGGTTATTTAAATTATAAAATAAACCAAGACCTAGCACATAACACATAGAAATTGATTATCCTAAGCATATAATTAAAAATCTCTTAAGTCAAGATTTATCCATGAAGCTCATAGTAAGCACAAACACTTCTTATATTTAATCAATAATAAATAGGCTAAATCCTACTCCAAATAAATTTAACAAACATGAAATGTATATCAAACAAGATGTAGCAACATTCAAATAAACCAATAAAAAGAGGGTAGCAACAATAGTGTGCTCTAAAGTAAAAAAGTAGAGGTGAAATTATTTGGTGTATTCTATAATTTTTAGAAATGTTTCCTACATGATGGCATATTTAATTTTTTTAAAGGATTTATTTTCTTTAGAGTTTAATTATACTTTCACTTCCTATTTTAACATTCCATTCATAGGTTTAACAATCTTAGCAAAGCATGAAAAAAACTTGCACAAAGTTAATTTTTCCAAAGAAAGATTTTAGTAATTTCTTATTATTGGGAAAGGTAATCTAGAGATAAAATAAACATGTTTAGGGTCAATATAGATACCTTCTTATGTGATGATGTGATTTAAAAACTTGCCTTTGGTAACACCAAACACACTTTTATTTAAGTTTAGGGATATACCATGTCTTCTACACCTCTCAAATATCTTCTATAGATGATGATTGTGATTAGACCTGCATTTTGATAAAATGTTTAGGTCATCCATGTAAATAACAATGCACATTCATACTAAACCTTTGAAGGCAAAATCCATAGCTCTAAGTAAATTTTTTCCTTTATTGATTAAGTCAAATGGAATACTTTTATAAGTAAAAGTGTCCCACTTCCTCATGAAAATGATCTTAGTTCTATATGTTGGGTTTATTAGAACCTAATTATATCCCAAAAATCTATCTAGGAAAGACATCATTTGGGATCCCTCACCATCTAGATTACTTCATCTAGGGGGGCATCATATAATTATCTTTATTAGAGGCCCTATTTAGGTTCTATAAATATACACATAGTCATATATCTCCACTCCTATTTTTAATGGGCATAAATTTAGTTACCCAAGTGGAATGGTAAATAGGGAAGATAATCTCAGCTAAAAAGAGCTAGTTAACTTCTTTATGTATGATGGATTTTACGATTAGGTTCACAAGCCTATACCTTTGTATAAAAGGTTTTTGGTTTGGCTTGAGGGGTATGGTATGAGTTATTATACTTGGATAAAAGAATTTGAGGTTTCCATATGTCTAGGAAATAACATCTCTATATTTCAATAGTAACCTAGTGAGTTTTTCAATCTTGGCTGGTGTGCAGTCTGTGCCAACATTGATGATTAGGGGTTGATTAGAAGATCTATGGTTAATGGTCTTAGACTTATGGTGAATACATGTTGGATTCTTGGGTAGGTGTTTAGGTATATATAGGTAAAACATATGCTCAAGGGAGATCATCCCTTTAGGACTCAGTTGTCCTTAAGATTCATGACACCATCATAATTATAATCCTTATCTCTCAAATTATCCCTTTCAGCCTTATCTATGACTTGGGTTTCTAATACTCCAACATTATTGATGAATTCCAAAATGTGTTAGTTTTCATAAAAGATATAAAACATTATTACATTTTCTAGAATATAGGGGAATGGGATTATCTGAACAAAAAACTCTTTCATCCCAAAGTCATCCAAGATGCTAGATTTTTAGCCAAAGTTGCTAGTGAATCAAAAACCTAGTTTTCCTCTCTAAAATGGGAATGACATTATATGCAATAAATTTTTCTATTAAATCAAATTATTTTTTATTATAATTATCAAGGTAGGATAATTTTAATTAGATTTTAATTCTTAATTGGTTTATGATAAGTTTAGAATAACCAAACATCTTCAATTCCTTAAATTTGTGTTTCAAGGCAAATTATAGTCCAAGAATCAAGGATTCATATTCTACTAGGTTTTTAGTAAAATGGAACTATAGTATATAAATAGGTAAGTCATTTTTTCTCTACTAGTCAATTAGAAATACTCCCACCTAAAAAACTTGATTATAATAGACCCCATCAAAGTACATGTACCATAAACCTAGAAACTGGGGGTTATCTTTAGTTTTGTCTTTAACAACATATATAGACAAGGTGTAAAACCCTATGTTAGAATATACTATGTTTACCTTTTCATTCATTACATTTTACTTTGTGATCATGTATTTCATCTTGGGTTCTTTGTCTACTTGAATTTGATTTGTCATGCCTCTCTAAGGAAACCACATATGTGAAAAGTTAGTGTCCATTTATCCATTCATATTTTTGGACAAATCCATATTGAGGAACATCCCATAAGATTTAGGTATATTTTTAGATGATATTTTATGATTATGTATCACCTCAATCTTTTACACTTGGTAAATTCATGACCCTATCTATTCTTCTTAGTTCTACATGTTTTGCTTTTGCAAGCCTTTCATTTACTATATCTTGTGTCCCTTACCCTATATCTTAGTTTGGTCATCCTTAAATTGATGACAAAGACATCACATCTTGCCTAAAATTCTTAAAATGTACTTATCTTACACCTTTGTAATTTCTAAGCATGTGTCTAATATCCTTCTCCTTAGACACTAATGTATGGGTTAAATAGTAGCATCGACGTAACTCTTTTGGGTTGACACAAGTGTTTAGTGCCCTTAAGCCATCCAATTTGAAAATTAAATGTATTATAGTGGTCATCCTAAGTGTTTTAATGTGTTTTATCTCCTGATAGGATTGGTATAAATACAATATCAAACCTCACTCATTCCTCACCTAGAAATCAAACCAAATATCACTCAAGAAACACTTAAGTTACCAAAATATTTCCTATTCTACCTTATTGTGATATCACTCAAAGGAATAGACTAGATACAAGTCTGAAGTACCAAAGGAGTACTAATAATGTCATATTTTATAAGTTCAAATTTAGGTCACTTTGTACTTGATTTACACATTACATGATTCACACACAAGCCAACATGTAGGGGAGATCTATGATTATAATACCATATTATAGAGTATTAGATATGTAGGTATTTCCCTTTGATAGTGGGGTCATTTTGGGCTAGCTCAACATTGTGTTCCCACTAACTTATTTTTCCCCAAGGTCACATTAAAGATGTAAATCTAGGATTTTTCCATTTTAGTAAGAGCAATAGTCCATGATTCAAATATAAATATACTAGAGTGAAGGTGAAGACAAATTTATAATCATCAAGAGATCACATCATGTTTGAGTGTATATTACATAAAGGACACTAGTGTCGATCTTAGACACTACCATCAACATAATTGTCCTGGGCTAATACAACTATCCAAAGAGCTAAAGGCACCAAATCTAGAATCTAATGATTGATCCAAAACTATCTTCCCACCTACTTCTCACCTATACCAAATCTATCACTATATTAACATAATAAATATCTAAGTACTTTATTTTATGCCATTTGTATATCTAGCATAGTCATACTTTCCATTTATAGCCTATCTCAGCTTTATAAATTTAAAATATTATACATCTAAATTTAGCAAATTAATTGGACTAATGCAGATCTAATATTCAACCTCGTGCCATATCATTTATATATCCTTAACTCTAACCACTAAATATGATCCATATCCAAATTATGATTAAACATTTAGTAAACCCAATATTTGAACATCATTATTGCATAAACATTTTCTTGTATATGTTTATATCCTACCTTGTCAAGTTTTTGTGTTCTTTATCTATTTTATCATGGATGGAATTTATTGTTTTAATGATTATTATTATGAAACCATTCAATAATATCTCCAAGTAGGGATCAAAATCCATTACTGGTGCATTTCTCTAAGTATTAAGGTAAACAATATAAAAAAATTGAATGGTGGTAGCTACAATCCCTATAAATAGGTCCATTCTCTCATCCTTTCAATACATGATGTGATATATCCCAATAAAGATATAAATAATATTCCCTTTCTTTTTATTAAAAAATTGACCCCCATGGAGATAAAGTGCTTTTAATTAACCATGGCAATTTATGTCATCTTCATAAGGAAATCATGGAGGATTTGTATATCATTAGTAAATGAGATGTTCCTTCAAGGTCATTGATAAAAAACACTCCTATTCATAAATTTAAAAACAATATTCCCCTTATTAAGGGTGATATTCCTTCTTGACCTTCATTTGATATTGAAAATTTTGAAAAGATTAAGTAATAAATTATGGCATATTTATTGAGTCATCTTAATCCATTAAAAATTTTAGCATAATTATGTATTTGCCTTAGTTTAAGAGCTTAGTTATTTTATCATGATTATATATTTCATGCTAGATGACATAGGTTATTTCACCCACCCTTTCCATGATTTTCAGGTGGTTCTTTTCTTTGCCTATTTAATAGGCCTTCATGTATGGTTCATAATATGTGTTGTGTAATACAATATTATTCTCTTTCAATATTTATGTTTAATATAATGTGGTAATTAGAGCCCATGGTTCATATAAATTGAGTGAAGGTCTTTGGAATATAGAGAGGTTGGTGTTTTACTAGGGAGGAGCTTCATGCACCTAGTGGAGAGTCAAAGGAGAGAGAAAGTATCATAGAACTTTGTGAGCTCAACCAGAAGATCAAAAAACTATGAGGGAGGATCAAAAGACCTAATAATATATAAAGGAGGTTAAAGGGATCAATTTAAGAGGCTTTGATCCCTCTATTTATTTTTTTGGGCTCATCATATGGTGTATGACACCATACAGTTCAGGGGAGAGCCAAAAAATTCAAATGTTGATCATTTTTAGTGAAACAAAGCTCTAAACTTCAAGTTAAAGCCAAGTTTAATATATGGTGTATATGGGAATTGGTTGAGAAATGGACTCAAAATCTATGCCTAAAGTTTCACAAGTGGCCCAATTGTCTAATTAGTTGATTATTTTCATGAAATTTTTAACCTAAAGTTTTATTATTTCAATTATTTTTAATTTTTTAATTGAGATAAATCAAAACTTTACCCAATAGGGGTTATTGGTGACCTACCACTCATTAATAATCATGAAAACATCTAGGAATTTAAAAAATTTACTATTTTTTGGGATTTTTATCTAGATGTGGATGGAGAAAGAATTTTTTAAATAGGAGTTGTAGGTTTCCTAATTTAATTGTTTTAATGAAAAAAATCTAGATCTTACAAATGGTATCGAGTTTGTTGATAAAAACTAGAAAATTTGTTCAGTGTCAATTAAGAATATGTGTGTAGAAGGAATTTTTATAAAAATCATCATATTTTTTTTATTTAATTATTTTCATGAAAAACTAGGTCAAATGGTTAGTATTCAACACTTTTTACAACCAGATTCTCAAAAATTGATAGGTAAGAAATTTAGTTTGTGGAGTCACAAGGTTTTGATGATATGTGAATATCATATTCTTGATCAAATAGTGCTCATTAAAGAGTAAATTCTTGCCACTAATATGAATGACTATGATAAACATCATCATGAGGCTCTTATGTCATTAAAACTATTAGTAGCAAATAATCTAATCTTAGAGGCTAGAAATACAACCACTGCATCATTTTTGTGGACTATTATTACTTATAAATATCAAACTTATAAATTTGGTAGGATATTATATTTGAATAATTTGTTGTTTTCTACTAAGTTACAGGAAGGTGGCTTCATTTTTCAGTTTTTATTACAAATCAAGGACATCAATGATTAGTTAAAGGCTATATAGAAGCCTATTGATGAGTAATATTTGATTGCTTTGGTTATGTGGAATATTCCACCTTCATTTGAGTCATTTGTGGAGTCCTTTCACATGATTGTTGATATGTAGACTTTGGACTTGGAAAATTTGTCCACATTGTTATTAAAAAAAGAGAGAAGGCAAGAGCAGCTAGTATTGTCTACATCTACTTATACAAAGAGTGCACTCTTTATCAAGGGAAAGGGTAAGTAGTTTGGTAAAACTACTAGTTATTTGATAGAAAAATCATAATAAAATGGTTCTAATAATATATCTAAGTGGACATTATTTTACTATAAGAAACTTGGTCACCTTCAAAAATATTGTAATAAAATATAATAGGATATTGCTAACCCTAGAAAGAGATCTCATCATGAAATTGTAGTTGAAGGTGGAGGAGAGGATACATCTCTTGATTTTGATTTCATGGATTCCAGTGGTAATTATATGGTAGATCAAGCTTGAAACTCTTATTTAGAGTCATCTTGCCATTATACATGCCATAAATATTGGTATGTGGATTTTTTTGAAAATAATAGTAGTAATGAATCTATAACTTTGGGAGATGGTATAAATAATTATGTGAAGGGATATGGTAATGTTTAAATCAATTTTAATGGTACAGTACAATATACATTTAAGAATGTTACGTATGTGCCTAATATGAACAAAAATCTATTTTTAATTAGTTACATCACTTCAAAATCTAATTTTGTTGTAAAGTTTCAAGGAGAACAATGTTTATTCACTTCTAGAGATAACAAGATTATTGACATTGGTATTGGTGAGAAAGGCTTGTATAAGCTTATAGATCCACATAGGGCAAAGGAAAGTGCACTTGTTGTGGTTGATAACACAATTTCACTATGGCATGAAAGGTATGGGCATTTGAATTTCCAATATTTGACTACATTGAGCAAGACTAAGATGGTTAAGGGGATTCCTTCTATTCAGAATAGTCATCATGTATGTACTAGATGTTAGTTGGGGAAATAAGTTAGACATTAATTTGATGTTGTTAAAGCTTCAAGAGATAAGGGAGTATTAGATCTAGTACATATAGATTTGTATGGTCTAATGTAGACACCTACCCCTTCTGGAGCCTATTATTTTTTTTTGTTGGTCGATGACTTCTCTAGTAAAAAGTGGGTATACTTTCTAGTGAAGAAATTTTATTTTTTTTCTAACTTCCTTACTTAGAAATATATGGTTGAAAAATAGGTTGGATGGTCAGTGAAATATCTTAGAATAGATAATAGGGATGAGTTCATCTCAAAACATTTCAAGGATTTTTATGTCATTGAAGTAATACAAAGAGAGTACACTACCCATTACACTCTGCATCAAAATAGAGTTGTGGAAAGGTGAAATAGGATGGTGATGGACATGGATCTATATACAGTCTAAAGTAGAAATGTTCTATATAGATATTTGGTAAAACCAATGAATATGATAGTGTACATCCTCAATAGAAGTCTTACAAAAGCATTAGAGAATATGAATCAAGAGGAAGCTTGGTCAAGTCAAACTCCAAATTTAAGTGATTTTAGAATTTTTGGTTATGTAGATTTTGTAGTTATTCCTAATCAAAAAATAAATAACATAGACATGAAAATAAAAGCATACATGTTTGTTGGGTACAATGACCAATCAAAGGCCTATAGATTACTTGATGTTTTTACTAATAAAGTTGTGGTAAATAGAGATGTAATAGTAAATGAACCAATGCCATACTTCACATCAATAGGTACAGTTTCAAATATTGAGTCATTATTTTCTTCTAATGATTATATTATAAGTTGTGATATGAAAGTTGAGTAGGATTCTAGTTCATCAATGGAATCACATTCTAAGGAGGGAATTACTTCATGTCATTATGAGGTTCTATTAGAACAACCAAACAAGCCAAAGTGGTATTATGCCATAATAGAAGAAATAAAGGAAGGAGACTTGCCACAAGGTGTGGAAGGAAGAAGACTGAGATTAGGAGAGAATTTCATTAATAGAGGTGAGCATGAAATTTTTTCTCTATAAACTATTGTTCCACATGTATTTGAGACTAATTATTTTTTAGAGGCCAAAAGGAAGCATGAGTGGGAATCAACCAAGCAATTGGAATATGATTCCTTGATGAAAAACAAGACTTGGGAGCTCATAGAGCAATTGAAATATGATTCCTTGATGCAAAAACAAGATTTGGGAGCTCATAGATCTACCACCAAGAAATAAATCCATTAGTTGTATATGGATTCACAAGGTAAAATGAAGCATAGATGGTTCCTTGGAAAAACACAGCCAAATTTTTTGCAAAAGGTTATGAACAAGAGGAAGGGGTTGATTATGAAGAGACTTTTTCTCCTACTACAAAGATGGTAACTTTTCATTTGATTGTTGATATTACTACTCAGTTTGGATGGTAGGTGCACCAAATGGATGTAAGGAGTGATTTTTTGAATAGAGATCTAGAATAATTAGTCTTCATGGTTTAGCCATAGGGTTTTTAGGTTCTTAGTAAGGAATATCTTCTTTTCAATTTGATCTCATCCTTGTATGGACTTAATTAGGGTCCTTGAGCCTAGTAAATGAATATATACTCATACCTTAGGGAGTCAAGTTTCAAAAGGTGTAATTTATAACCAACCCTCTATGTAAAGGTGTATGGTGATGATATCTTGGTTGTCATTATATATGTTGATGATATAGCCATAATTGGGAGTAGTGTTAGTCTCATTCAGAAAATGAATGTTGATATTTGTTGTACATTTGACATGATAGACTTAGGACTACTAAAGTACTATTTAGGTGTTGAGTTTTGGTAAGGTGATTGTGTTGTATTCATGTCATAAAATAAGTATGAAAAATCATTTATGTAAAGGTTTATAATGATGTATTTTAATCTAACTCACACACCTATGAAATTTGGAGCTAAAATTTCAACTGACACTACTTCACCTCTGATCAATGACATAGTGTATCAGTAGCTAGTGGGTAGTCTTATTTACCTCACTACCACTAGAATAGATTTTTTTTTTTGTAGTGAGTTTTCTATCTCACTTCATGTTTACACCAGATGAATTACATTGATTAGTTGAAAAATGGATATTAATATATGTCAAAGATAATGTTGACTTTGGCATTCTATATGATAAGTTTGTAGATTTTGAGCTTTCAAGATATTTTGACTCTGATTGGGTGGGATCAATAGATACAATAAAATATATAATAGGCTATGTTTTCACTTTTAGTTTAGGATTTTTCTCATGGTAGACCAAATTAAAAAATACAATGGAATTATGTTCAACAGAAGTAGAGTATAAAGTTTTGGTCAGTGCAGGTTGTGAAACTATGTGGATAAATAAAATATTGGAGGATCTTCAGTTTGAGTCATCAAGGCCTAATTTTTTTACTATGACAACCAAAGTTTTCTAAAGATGGTGAAGAATATATTATTCCATGATAGGACCAAACACATTAAGTTTCACCATCATTACATCTAATAGTTGGTTATAAATGAAGACATCAGTGTCTTCTACTACCCCGCTATAGAGCAGTCAACTGATATAATGACCAAACCACCTGGTGTAGACAAGTTCATAAAATTTAGAGATAAACTTGGTCTTATTTTTGGTTTATTCATTATAGGAGGGTGTTAGCATAATTATGTATTTACCTTAGGTTAAGAGGTTAGTTTGTTTTATCAAGCTTATCTATTTCATGCTAGCTGATGTAGGTTGTTTCACCCACCTTCTACATGATTCTCGAGTGGTTTTTGTCTTTGCCTATTTAATAGGCCTTCATGTATGTTTTTTAATATATGATTTGTGTAATGCAATATTATTCTCTTTCAATATATGTGCTCAATATAATAAAAAATAATGAAACATCTTATATATACAGAGAAAAATAATATTAATATTCCAAATAATAAACATGCACTAATGTTAAGCAATGTGTCTCAACTAAACAAGATTCCTACCTCACTAAAAGAGGTGCCTTCACCAATACATCTTCATGCTCCACTTGTTATATATTTATAAAATTTACATCAATCAATTTCTAAATGCATTCTAAGATCTTCAAATAAAACACCAAGGGTACCGAAATTTAATGTTCCATTATCATTACCAAAGTATCCAAAATTCATGGATTATGAACTTGCACTTATTTTACATGAGGATGATGATACTCATATCCTTAGGTTCAAAAGAGGTGATGGTTTGGAACCAATGATAACACCTATAGAAAACACCACCATCCCCTTAGATTATATTATATATGTGGATAAAATTATTAGGGACCTTTAAAAGAAAGTTTCTATACTTCAAATGAAACTGGCTTTCCATAATACAAATGCACATGATACCACATTCAATAATCAACCTCTTACATAATGTATACTTGAACATCCTTATCTACCTAGTTTTGAACTACCAAATTTACCTATCTTTGGGAATAATAAGGATCCACTTGATTACATGCTAAATTATGTAAATTCTCTTGCTTAATGGGCAAATGATGACAAATTATTATTAAAATCATTCCATATGAGAATTTATAATGAGGTTCACAATTATTTTTATATCTTACCAAAAGGTTACTTAACCACTTTTAAAAACTTAGAATATACTTTCTTCATGGCTTTAAATATTCATAAGATGCCCACACTTAAATTATAACATTTAAAAAATTTATAACAAAGTGATGATGAGTCCCTTCAAGATTAAACTATTTTATTTAAAAGTACATCATATGAGCTAGCATTTAGACCCTCATATTTGGAACTATAATTTATGTTTAGTAAAGGACTTATTTACTCCTTAAAGGAAAGAGCATTTCATAAACAATACAAGTCCTTCACTAATTTACATATAGATATACATAGATATGTTGCATTAATAATTACTCGTCCAATGAAATTTAACATTTCTCTTTCCAAGTACCAAAGTTAATCCCACATAAAGTAAGGAGACCAATTACCTAAATAATACTATGAACAAAGATGTGGCATTCCTAACCTCTATATGAAAAATTTAAAATTTTTGATTAACATGGGACCGATCCAAGGTATAAGTCCCATACAAGAATATCAAAATAAATAAAATGACAAGTGTCCATGACATAAATATTTAAAAATTAAATTATACATGTGTGGCACTTATTTTTATCATAACCATGTTAATCCTGCACAATCAAAAACTACTTGTAATGTAATATATTTTTAACATATGGTCTTCAATTTAACAAACTTACAAAATAAAGGAGGTTGTAAATACTTCTTGAAACATAAAAATACCAATTATTTGTGGTCCTAAAGTAATTCAAACATGGGTTTGGGTTATGCCTACCACATATCCATATGAATTTATACTTGGAACTCTTTGTCTATACCAAATGGATGAAAAATGTGACCAAATTTAACAATTAATTTATTTCCCTCATTAATTCTAATTAATACATAATTCCAATGATAGCATTACATCTTAAACTACACATGTAAAATGTGAGGAGGAATATGTTATGTCCATTTTAAACCTAGCCAATCATGATGCAAACAATGCAAAATATATAACTTGAGGTTGTAAGGTTCACAATGGGGGGAGATATCTATGACCATCCATTAGATGGAATCATAGGATTATATTTATTCATATCAAAAAAAATAAAAAGTAAACATTCAAAAATCCAAAAACATTTTTGGCATCTACATGTTCTATTGGCTCCTTGGCATCTATATGTTAGTTCCATTTTGAGATCTAGCATATCATTTTAATCCTACATACACATACACAAGGATACATAGAGACATGATAAAATTATTGATATTATGCCTTCCCTCTACTCACATAATTAGGATGTTGGGGGAATCCATCTTCTATGATCTTCTTATACATAGGTTATATGATTCGATGATCACTCTACACTATTATGTTTGAGCCTACATATGCACTTATGTATGCCTATTATCCATTATTATACATTACACAAGGTAATTGATATGTTATATACTTGATGTATTTTTATAACATAGTTGATCCATGGGCCACTATGACATGTTTACGTTAGTTGCGTATGTTTTTCCTTTACACACTTCTTTGAGTGTTTTACCTTGTTATTGCCTTATTTTTTCAAGAATTTGAATATGTTCCATTATATGTGTCCCCTATGCCTACGATTTCCTTCTTGTACATTTGAATATTTCATTACATTCTTGTAAATTTGAATATGTCAATATTTAATTTTGTGTACATTTGACTAATTCATGTCCATTCAATTTTACATAATTTGAGCATGTCCCTTGTTTGTGGTCTCCTTGGACCATCACCTTTTGACTTGCTTTTAAGTGATCTTGTGTGTGTACTTGTTTTCTTGTTGATCTTATAATATTACTATTTAGATTTGGCTATGATATTTATCATTCATCTTATGCCTACATGTGATCACATTGTTTCTATGTGCTTCAATGTTACATCTACCTCTACATATTCATTATATATGTTACATGGTTACATTCATAGATTTACAATTGTCTTACCCTTTTGAGGTGAGCTAACTACTAGGAATTATCTTTCCCTCACCTCAAAGGTGGGGCATATTAGTGAGTAATTTCATGGTGAAATGACTTTCACATGTTTCATAATTTATAGATTAAAATGGGGCATGCTTTGGAAACATTCTCTCCACATTCACATAGTTTATGGTACTTACACCATTTTATAGATTTAGTTGGTGCATATCATGATGACATGTATTTTAAACATTCATAGTTTCATATTCATTAGGGGATTCTTTGGAATAATTTTATACATATTAATTTAGTATGGTACTTATAATTCATAGATTTAGTGGGAGCATGATTTAGAAGCATGTTATCTACACCTACTCAGTTTTCAACATCTCTATTTTATATTGGGGGAAAGTTTTGGAATTATATACAACATGTGCTTGATATTTAAAAATATAAATCAAATATAGATTCCAATACTATTTCATATATTAATACCTAATAGAATTTTATAAACTTTAGTGAGCCAATCTAATGCAGTAATTGGTTCCTATTTTGATATGATTAGGTTGAATAAATCACTCAATATTTCCAAATTTTTAGTTTAGACTTGATCATCCCAAATCACCAAGTTATAAGTATCATTAGGTTTCATGGTTGAGATAATCTCAACTACTAGGTGAAAACTCATTTTGTCTCTAAAGTTGGGGCATCTCTCTCTCTCTCTCTCTCTCTCTCTCTCTCTCTCTCTCTCTCTCTCTCTCTCTCTCTCTCTCTCTCTCTCTCTCTCTCTCTCTCTCTCTCTCTCTCTCTCTCTCTCTCTCTCTCTCTCTCTCTCTCTCTCTCTCTCTCTCCCTTGGATATATACACTTAAAATAAATATATTTTTCAAAAACAACTTACCAATAGTGAAGGTGATTACATCTACACATAGGTGTGTAAACCTTGATCTTTCAATTTCAATCTATTTCAAGTACATTTAACCCATATTATATTCATTGATTATACATTGTATCATGATCTAGGTTGTATATCATTCACCAATAAATCACTCAAACCCAGATCTATCAAAGCACTCAAATTCACCTCAATCAAAGACAAGGTGTGTATACATACCCAAGTACTTATTCCTTTCCTTTAAAATAAAAATTTAATTGTTGTATTAAAGTGGGGAGAAATTTATATGATATTTTGTGATTATGTAGCACTTTAGTATTGTACACTTGGAAAATTAATGACCTTATTTCTTCTTATTAGTTATACACATGCCTCACATAAGTCTTTCATCTACTCTATATTATGACCCTTTGCCTATATTTTATTTTGACCATCCTTATATTGATGAGAAATACATCCCATATTTCTTAAAATGTTTAAAATGTACTTATCTTACACCTTTGTAAGTTATAAGCATGTGTTTACTATCCTTCTCCTTAGATACTAATTTTTGGGTTAGAAATTAGCATTGGCGTAACTCTTTTGTCCCAACACAAGTGTTCAATACCCTAAAGCCATCCAATTTTAAAATGAAATGTATTATAGTGGTCAACCTAAGTGTTTTAATGTGATTTATCTTCTGATAAGATTGGTATAAATATAATATCAACCCTCACTCATTCCTCACCTAGAAATCAAACCAAATATCACAAAATAAGAACTCAAGTTACCAAAACCTTTCCTATTCTACCCTATTAGGGTATCAATCAAAGTAATAACCTAGATACATATTTTAAGTACTAAAGGAGTAGTTAAAAGGTCACATTTTCCAAGTTATAAGTTAGTTCATTATTTTACTTACTTTACACATTACATGATTCACACATAATCCAATGCATAGGGGATAACTACATGAGTCTATTCCCTCTTCTATATTATTGGTTATGTAGGTAGTGTAATTTAAAGAGGGTTATTTTAGGTCAGCTTGACATAATGTGCCCACTAACCCATTTTTCTCCAAGGTCACATTAAAGATGCAAAGGTATGGTTTTTCTTTTTCACTCAGAGTGATAGTCCATGACCAAGATCTGAATACACTAAAGTGGAGGTGAAGCCAAACCCATAATCATCTAGGTGGTTGCATACTATTTGATTACATATTCCATATAGGACACTAGCATTGACATAATTATCCTAGGTTGATGTAATTTTCCAAAGAACTAGAGGCACTAGATATATATTTTAATGATTGATCCAATATTATCTTCCTACCTACTTCCTACTTGTACCATATCTAGCATTCTGTTAGCATCACAAACATATAAGTACTTTATTTTATGTCATTTATATATCTAGCATAGTTTTACTTTCCATTAATATCCTATCTCAGCTTTATAAATTCATCATATGGTACATCTAAGTTTAACATATTAATTGGCATAATGTAGATATGATATTCACCATTTTACCCTATCATTTGTATATCCTTAACCCTAACCACTAAATAGGATCCATATCCAAATTAGGGTTGAAAAATTCCACAACACAGATATCTATGAACTACTTGATCTTAGGCTCAAATTCTAACTACATGTGAACATTGAACATCTTGCCAACCATTTTAAGCTTGGATTTATTTAAATGGAGTATCACCTTATTTGAATTAATAGGGACCAACCTTAACTTATCACAAATTATTCTCAGAATCACATTAGCTAAGGCTCTTAATTTGACCAAATAGTTATGTAAGTTCTTCCTAAATAGCCAAACCATGAGGAGAAAATGGGGAACATCCATTTTATTTTTGTGGATAACCACATTGGTGTAGGTAGCCTTTTGATTTAGTTAGGTAAATTTTTATATGAGGTATTTTAATAGAATATATTGATGTTTAGTGATCTGGGTAGGCTCATGAAGTGTGATATTAGCCTTAATCCTCTTCATATCTTTCGCTATATTATAGCTAATTCTTCCAAAGGCTGGTAGGGTATCCATGGTGACCTTAGGTTCATTAGGCATTGAAGGTTTTGGATTGTTCCTTTCTTTGGGATCAAGAGGGGTTGCATCATTATTTATATGTGTATAAGTAGTGAGAGGTTATTGTTACATATGGTTCCTAAGGGAATAGTTGTTAACTTGGAACTATTGGGAGGTATGAACCTCACTTGTGGCCTCCTATAAGTCATTATACTTTTGACTAGGGAAATTCATAGTTTATAACACCATCGATGTGCTTGGGGGTCTATTGGTTTGAAACCACCTTGTATTCTTCTATTTGTTTTTATAGTATGTCAAAATCACTACAAAACACTATGGAATTGAGTTCCCCCATCTTTGGATATGTTGTACACTTGGAAATAGTTTTGAAGGGTTATCTCACAAATTTTGATCTTGGGTAGCTTTTTTAGAAAGGGTTGTAGTTGGTTGGTAAGGTGATTTTAGGATTTGTTATCTTTAGTAGGTAAATTTCACATTAGATTTTTCACCACTAGCATTCCCCATTTATTTCTAAAAACCCAAGAAGTCATTGTATATCCTTTCCAACATACATTATATGGTGTCCAACTCATTCTTGGTGGAATCTTGGGTTATTATTTGGACATTATTCATTATATTAATTAGTGTTTTACTTAATCTTGAAGAACTACTTTATTAATCATTAGGATAAGAAAACCTAGGTGTTTTTAGGTATAACATGTCTAAGTATGAGATTCTTTGTCACCATCATGGGTTAGAGCATCAGGACATTTTGATTTGTATTAAGAACAAGGTTAAAGGTAGGAATATTTGGCAAGATGTTTGGTATGGGTGCCAACATTTGACCTTGGGTTTTAAGCTACTAGTTCACCTTAATGGATTTAGCATAATCTAATGGTAGATATATTATTAGAGGATATCTCCTCAAAAACATCATGGTCTAGGGATCTATTGTAAAGTATATTTTCACCATTAGAGAGGGTTCTTTAGGATCTATCAAATTAAGCTACACTATGGTAACAAACCTAGGTTGTGGGTCACCTATGGTGGGGTTAGACCTCTAGAGAAGGTTGGCTTCCTCTTGATGGATCACCTAAACTAATTATTGCACTAGGAAAAGGGTTAGAGAAGAGGTAAAGGGTCACTTAGAAATATAAAAGGGTGATTCACCAAATTTAAATGAGAACTCACATAAGCATGAAGTAAACACTAAGGAAGCACAAGACAATGCTAGCTCACACAACCTCACAAAACTAGCTAGTTACATGAGGTTTCATAAACTAGGATTGGGAAGTAATAAATGAAGGCAAAGAAGAGTTCTAAGACTCAATGAGATCTTTCATTAATGATAGAAAGAACACTAAATTAGATGTACAACTAACTTTAAAACACCTATAAATGATAAAAAAATGACAATGGGTGTGGAATATTCTCCTTCAAAATGCCATCATGTACAAGCTTTGATACACACAATTCAAAGGGCAGAGATAGGTAAAGAAAGTCTTTATTACTTCAAGAGGTATTTCATACAAATTTTGATAGGGTATAACCTTATCCAATGAGAGTCTCTAATCTTCCATAATTAAGAGATGTTTTTTTATCAAAAGTGATAGAGTTTACAAATGGATAAGAATAAGAGATATAAGAGAAAGGGGAGAGAGAGGCAGAACATGTCATTTGAGATCATTAATTGAGCTCCATCCTTCTTGATTTCTAAATCATCTTCAATTCAATTAGGACTAAAAGGCTTTAATAAGAAATAAATTCTCCAATATACTCTCTAATCCCCAAATCCCTTTGATTTTATCTTCTATGCCATCTCTACTTGCTTTCATTTTGAGGACAAAGTCCTCATATCCATGGACTTGATAGAGCCATGCTTAAGTCTACTATTAGCAGCTACAGGTACATGTTTGTCAAAGTTATAACTTTTTCAAAGGACAAGACACTCCTAAACATATTACCCTACTCCAAACTTGAGCATAGGTCTATTTTAAATTGAAAACCAATCCATTTATTGGTTTTCCTATAGTTAATATCCATGAAGAGCTTATAGACTACATATCATTATTGAACTATATTAGGTCTAAACAGACCTATTCTACCTATGTACCTTATGGGAATCAAGAAACCACTACACATGAGGATATCCCTTGATGAAATAACATTAAAACCATAATAAAACTAAGTTTTCATGCATTATATCCTCCAACATAGGTCTCGATTGAGCTTCAATGGTATCTTTTGAAATATTTCCCTGGTTCAACTTTAGGTCACATTTGTTCTTTATTGAAGTCTCTTAGCTTCAAATTTTAATATAATAATTTGATCTTAAATATAAATGGTCTAACATTCTTTGTTAGATCTAAGGGATCCACTGACTCATTTACCTCTCACTCATTGTTAATCAGCTTCCTCATGATTGAATTCACACCATTAGATCTACTTTCTCATGCACCATCAATCTTCCTTTACATAGATCAAATGTGTACCATTGATTTACCTGGTAGTTATCATGGTCATGAGACTTGGAAACTATTAATTGGTCCTTAGGATTCACTAACTTTTTAACCTTTTCATCACCATCAATCTACTTTGGTATGATGGATCATATACCATTGATCAACTTGGATCCACTGACATCATTGATCACTCAATCATCATTAATCTTTGATTCATGATTTAATATGCTCTATTAGATCTTATTTTAGATCCAAATGTCTATTTAACAAGGCTTTAACTTGATGTCCCAATGCATATCTTATTTTTTAATTATTTTTAAATCCAAATAATTAATTACTTTGGCTTTAACTTAACATCCACATGCACACTTCATTTTCCTTATTCAATGTTGAGGACTTAGATCTTGAGATAGAAAATTCATCAAGACCTAAAATTTGTAGAGAATGTTTGAGGAATGAAAAAAATTATGTCCTTATGATCTTTTGGCTCTAAAAGGCCTCCTATTTGAACTTATTAAATGCATAATCAAGCTAGCCCATTCATTTATGTGTGACATGCCATAATGGTCTAGTCATTCTAGGATTAAGCTTGAAATTTCAAGGCTCAAAATGAGTTTATAAGACCTTTAAAACCTGATTTATGTCCATGAAGGTCTTGATCACCATAAGAACCTGATGATCCTTTTCACCTTGAAATCCTAAACCTAATTCCAAGCCATTTGATCACTTAATCAAGAACTCTACTCAACTAATTATTCCATACCAATACCTATATAAACTAATCCATCTAGATAAATTTCCATATGTAGGCCAAAATTGGGCAACATTTCTAGCAACATCTTAGGGTTGCATGCTTACTATGCAAAGATTAGTGGCTTTAAACTGATCCATTTAACCTCTAAAGTCTCAAGTCTTTTATCTCAGTTGATCATGAAAAGGATACAAGGCTACCCATTTTATAAATAACCTCCTATTGAAACAACAAGGACCAAAATGAAATAAAATAACAATAGTGACCAAGGCACTTATTAAAAGGTAAACACATAACTAAAAGAAAATGTGCACAAGGCACTTAGAGGAAAGAATAAAAAAAATACTCTAATAATTATAATATTATAAAATAGCTACAATATATTCTAATAACAAGGATTTAAATGAATTTAATTAACTAGAATGGGTAATACATATCCATCTATTTGGGTAAGCTAAAACTCATTATGTTATTTGCATCCGTGGATCAAATAAGGACTACTCTAATAGCTATGAAACTTGGTATGGTTGCCCTAATTAGACTTATTTGGGTCCCATTTGAGGAGTAGGTCCCCTTCCCTAAATTCCCTTATTATGGCTCTCTTAACTTGACCTTGATGTGACTCTAATTTATTCATTTCAAGGTCCCTAGTTTCTTTAGGATCCATAACCTTTTTCATCCTCATGTTCATAGGCTCACTCTCCATCAACTCAAGTTGATGAGCTAACTCCAAGGTAGGTTATTCAAGATAAATGGGTAATTTGGCTTCCCTTCCATATATAAGTACATATGAATAATTTCCAATGGCATCTTTGGGAGTCACTTTATTATCCCATAAGATTGTCCTTAGCTTTGTATGCCACACTCTTTGATTTTCCTCCATAGTTTTCTTGATAATTCTTAGCAAGTTCTTGTTTTTGGACTCTAGTATCCCATTGCCTTAGGTGTACTAATTGGAGTATGTGTTGAGGTATATGCCCATTCATTTATATTTAAAACAACAAATGCTAATGCATTATCTAAAACTGTAGTATCTGGGACACCAAACTTGGTTACTATGTTGACATAGAAGTCTAATACTATTATCTCATTAGCTTATTTAAAGGGAATTACTTCCATCCACTTGATGAATTATTTAGTTTTAGTGATCACTCATTTATGCCCTACACTTGAAGGTGGATTTATCATTCCTATGAAGTCTAACCCCCACTGCATGAAGGGCTGCTCCACCTAAATTGGGTTGACTGCAAGAGATGCTAATATTTATTTACATAAAAATAGAGCACATTTTTGACATTTCTTAACCCATGCATAGGCATCCTTGAAAATGCTAGGCTGGTAGTCACCATCCCTCATTATTTTTTCTATTCTTATTCTTGAATCAAAATGGCCTCCTACAGGTCCATCATAAAACTACTCCAAGAGCTTTGTCATTTGATTGTCATCAATGCACCTAATAAGTACCCCATTGAGGTCCATAATAAAAATAACACCATAAAATAATGTACAAGGTATGTATTGAAGCTTGAAATACCTTATTTTTGCTCTATCCAAACCTTGAGGGCATTCTCCTATCATCAATAAATGTGTCATGTCTTGGATCTAAATTTTATGAAGTGGAGGTGCATCTTCCTATGAGTCATATTATGTTACCAAAATAAATTCTTTGTCTTATTTAATATCATCTACCATATGATCACATAGGACTTTTCCTCTTTCCAACTTGGTGACTTTGATCTTCACATCATACTATATGACCTTGGTAATCCAACCTATTCTTTTCTTATTCAAATCCTTATTGAAGAGGAAATACCTTACTTTAGGATGAGATACCATAAGATTAATATTAATATTGGAAATCATTGGCCTATAATCATTTATGCTTATCAAACTTTTAAGAACCTACTTTTTAATAAAATTATACTTTACCTCATATCCTCCTAGCCCTTGACTAAAAAATACAATTGGTTGTTTAAGTCCTTCACCATTATTTTATATCAACATAGCTAATATGTTGTCAATATTGGTAAAGGTATACAATATAAAATACTTTGATAAATCAAGATTCATGAGTAAGGGTGATTAGGCAATGGCTTGCTTAATGGCCTCAAATACTGCCTTACCTTCATTTGACAAAGAAAACACTTGGATCTTCTTCAACATGATAGTGATGGGTTTGACCAAGTTTTCAAAACTAGGTATAAACCTTCTCAAAAAGTTTATCTTCCTAGAGAAGCTTTGTATTCCTTCTTATGCTTGGGTAGAGATAGTTTTATGATAGTACTTATTCTATCAGGGTCAATAGATAGTCCTTATTTTAAATAATGTGACACAAAAGTTTGCCTTCATGAAAATAAGAAACACATTTCTTGGGATTTAAATAGATCCCATACTCTCTACATATTTGAAATATCAACCTTATATTGCCAATGTGCTCACTGGCCTTCTTGGAGAAATTTATGATGTGATCCAAGTAAACTAGTACCATCTAATTCAACAACCCTTTGAAAGCCATGTCCATGGCTCTTTAGAAAGTTGCCCTAGGATTTAACAATCTAAAAGGCATCTTCTGGTAATCATATGTGCCCTACTTTGTGGTTAAGGCATTCTTATATTGATCTTCTTCTCTTACTAGTACTTGGTTGTAACCTAAATACCCATCCAAAAGGGAAAAACATTATGAGCTAAAAACTATCTGAAGGAGTTGTTCCATGGATGGTAGGGGGTAGTGATCTTACAAAGACACCCTATTTAGATCCCTAAAATCAACATATAATCTGATTTCCTCACTCTTATTCATCACAAGTAACAAATTGGCTACCTATGAGGAGTGATTAATGGGAAAGATGATCATGGATTCAATTAATTTTTTCAATTCTTTCCTAATAAGCTATTCAATTTTAAGGTTTATAGGCCTCTTCTTCTACATAGTAATTTTGGCATTAACCTCTAGTTCTATAGTGTCTTGGGATAGCTTGGGATCAGTGCCTCTTAGGTTACTATATTCTCAAGCAAAGATGTGTGCATATTCTTTACAAATTTATATGAAAGCATGCCTCTCAACTTTAGTGCTTACCTTCCCAACCTTAAGGAGCTCATCCTTGAAGATAAGGAATATTTCATAGTTCTCTTCACTTGTTGACATCACTACCTTGTCTTTTCTCATATGATCTCCTTGATGGAAAATAACTTCAAGGGTTATAATCCTATTAGGAAGCTTGTTAGATCTCAACTAAACAATTTTCTCCTCATACTGATGTTAAATCTTTTCCTAGTTTATGGAGGAGAACTCTACTTCTTGTTACAAGAAACAAACAATCTGATCATCACTATTAAAGACCTACCAATGAGCTTAATTATCTGACACTGATGGTTTCAAGATCACTTTAACATGTTATACCTTGGTCTTTTTCAACTCATTAGGGATATCAAATTGAGCTCCTATGGATGCCAACCTGTCAGCATGTTCATTTTGGTTCCTTGACACTGCTTGGTTTTTAAAGGCCTCAAAATCCTTAATTAGGTCCCACATTCTATGTTTGTAAGACTTCATCAAGGGATTCTTGGTGATATTATGGCCTCTAACCTAGTATACTATTAGCTCATTATCCTTATAAACTTTAAATTATTTGATTCTTCTCTTATTATCCCATTGAAGGCCATGGATAAGGCCCTCATACTATATTACATTGAAAGTGAAACTAAATTAAAACCCATAAGAAGATAAATATTTGTTATTATAAGGGGATATTAGCATTTTACTTACACCCACTCCATGTTTTCTCCTTGGACCATCAAAAAATAATTTACATAATCCACTAGGATCTTATTAAGGTCTAATGAGGGATGACATGGATTGATTATCTTCATGTAAGCAGTAGACACCCATGTCCCTCTCTTCAACTCCTTTCAAGTGATCAACCAAATGATTTTCATTCCAAAGTTCATCCAAGAAGATGTATGGTATCTCCTCAAGTTGAGTATTTAATTATTGACCAACCATAAGTTTATCCTCATCAAGAATGGTATAATTTAGGTTTATGTTATCTAAACCATAAGGATATATGTGGAATTATGCAATGGGTTCAACTTTGATTGATACTTTGGTCCCATATCTTGTTCTGAATACCATGTATGACCATTCTACTATGAGATAACCTCTAATATTTGTAGTGAATTTAATTGATAGGCATATGGAAAATTAAGGAGGTACATATAGGATAAACACATATTGAACCATTGAGATACTAAGACAAGAATGCAGGGTCAAGTTGAGGTCTCTAATGATACCAGATGGCTTAGTGGAATAGCCATCAAGTTGTATAAATCCTTTATATCAAGGCTCATATTTTAGACCCAGATGATTAGTTATGGACTTTGAAATTACTAAGGTGATATCCCCACTATCTACCAAGAAATTATGAACTAAAGAGTCACTAATGATTATTTAAATGTGGAATGGAGGAGGTTTGACCACTTTACCTGGGGTCCCTTCACTAGGTCCTTTATCTAAATTGGTTAGAACCACATTTTCTTTGTTTGGTTCCTTCTTAGGAACCTTTATTCTTGACAAATCTTATTAGAGGATGTCTACCTAACTAGGCATGGAGAGCATATCCCACATTAGCATACTCACATTGGACCTTTTCATATTTTCCACAATGTTGATGGGTAAACCACCAACCTTTGGTTTGCTTTGGGAGCCACAATTGAACCTTGAGTTTATGAGTTTTGAGGGACAAATACATTCCTCTAATTTTAAATATTTAGATCTATCAGAACCTTTAGAATAACAATAATTCCATTTGGATTTGATATTGAAGGATTAATGGTAAGAGGTTCCTTGATTACTTCTTGGTTACCATCCATGTTCTTTCTTTTAAACCTTATATTTATTACCATTGGAATGTATGCCTAGATAAAACTATCCTATTGATTGAATGAATAACACTCTTCTTTCTAATAATTAAACATTATAGCACCTAACCATCTTGGTCCCTAATCAGGGATTTAATCTTGTTGAGGCTCTTATGGTTTTGTCATGATGGGTACCTCTATGTTCTAAGCCATAAGAGATTGATTGTACCCCTAATTAGCATCTTATTACCATTTATCATTGAAGTCTTGAGTGAAATTAGTGGTTGGAATAATGGACTTACAAAAATATTGATTCCAAGGCATGGTACCCTCAACATCTTGAGCAAAATTATTCTAGATGGGGACCAAAGTGTTGGAAGTGATTAAAACATTTAGATTATAGTTATTTTTCCTAACATAGATAGGCTACCCTTATCCTTGGCTTTGACATTGGCCTTCGAAGTTTCCTTTATAAGGTGGCCTATTTTCTTAATAATATTGTTGTTAATGTTGATATGAGGCTTGATAAATCCTATTTAAAGTTTTTACCTCTTAAGATTCACTATTTCATTTCCCAAAGATTGAAATATGCTCTTAAGCTATTGAAAGGTCTTTTGTTCTTGGGAATCACTAGATTGACTAGTGGAATCCTTTTATTTCTTAGGTGAGGGTATAATACCAATTATAGGCATAGGAGGAATGATATCAAGGGGAGGAATAAAAAATAGGGGTGGTCTAATCTCAAGGAACAAAGGCATTGGTGGTTAAGTGTCAGCTTTCTAGCCTACACTAGATAATTTTCTACTCTGATTGCCACCTCATATGAATTTGGCAATGTGTTTCCTCCCATTGATTGGATAATTACTACAATGTCATTATTTAGAGCCTTAAAATAGTAAATAAAGTCAATTTTATGGGTAGGCCTAACAAAGCCTAGGATTCTATCCCAAGCCTTTTGGAACCTTGTGTTTAAGTCTTGCATAACTTCATAAGGGGCTCTTTGAATTATGGTAAATTATTCTACAAGTGATAGATGGTCACTTTTTTCTTCAAATTTGTTACACAATGCATCTCCTAATTGGTACCATGATGTATTAGAGTTAGAAAAAAGGCCTCTATACCAATCTAAGGCTTTACCTTTGAAATATATGGATAATAACCTAATTTCCACATTTTCCTCATCAATATCATGAATGTTGCAGAAATTAGCTATAGCTATGAGGTGTTTTGAAGGGGTTGTAGATTGGTCTCTAGTAAATAAGGGACACTTTTAAGAGCTACTACTAGAATAGAATCATATTGAGGGAGGTCTAGAGTACTTTAACCATTAAAATCCTTAAAGGGGAAAGCTATAGGGGCTTCCATGGTGACGAAAGGGTTTAACAAAGATGTTCTTGTAGGGGTAGGCCTTTAAATTGACTAAAGAACAAAGTTACCTTTACAAGGGTATGTATTAGAAAATCTTAATATTTTTATTGAGTTTAAAGGTAATTCAATGAATTCAAAAGGAATACCTCTAGATCATAACCTTGTAATCACCTTTGGCATGATATGTAGTCACTTATTCACTACTAGAATGTTAAAAATTATTTTGGAGTCACCAAAATTTGTTGGTTATAATCTATAATTACTGTAAATTGATCAAACTAGTATCAAATTTTGACCAATATTCTTTAAAATTAAGTCCCACTAAGCATCCCATAAACTATTGTAACATCAATTTACACCCTTAGAGATGGTTATTCAAGCTCTCTCTAGTTGAGATACACTATGGGAACAACCCCAGGCTATGGGACACCTATGGTGGGGTTGGAACATTGGAGAAGGTTGGCTTCCTCTTGATGGATCACCTAAACTAATGCTTTCACTAGGAAAAGGGTTAGATAAGGGGTAAAGGGTCTGGTCACTTAAAAATATAAAAGGGTGATGCACCAAATTTAAATGAGAACTCACATAAGATTGAAGTAAACACTAAGGAAGCATAAGATAATGCTAGCTCACACAATCTCATAAAACTAGTTAGTTGCATAAGTGTTTCATAATCTAGGTTTCGGAAGCAATGAATGAAGGCAAAGAGGAGTTTTAAGACTCACTAAGAGCTTAGATCAATGATGGAAAGAACACTAACTTAAACCTAAAACTAATTTGAAGACACCTAGAAATGAGTAAGAAATAATGACAATGGGTATGGAATATTCTCCTTCACAATGCCTTCATGAAAAATATTTGCTACACATAATTTAGAGGGGAGAGATAGGTAAATGAAAAAAATTATTTCTTCAAGAGGTCTTTCATAAAAATTTTGATAGGGTCTAACCTTATCAAATGAAAGTCTCTATTCTTCTAGAGTTGATATAGAATTTCTTAGTAAAAGTGAGAGATTTTACAAATGGACAATAATAATATGTATAGGAGAAAGGGGAGAGAGAGGGGGATCACACCATATAAGATCATTAATTAAGCTATCATCCTTCTTAATTTTTGAAACATCTTTGATCAAATTAGGACCAAAAGGCTTTGAGAATAAATAAATACTCCACTATATTATACAATACCCAAATCCCTTTGCTTTGATCTTATATGACATCTCCACTTGCATTCGTTACAAGGACAAATTCTTCATATTTGTGAACTTGACATAGCCATGCTTAAGTCTAATATTAGTGGTTATAAGTACCTATTTGTCAAAACTATAGCTTTGTCAAAGGACAAGACACTTCTACACATCTTCCCCTATTTTAAACTTGAGCATAGGCCTATTTTAGATTGAAAAACAATCCTTTTATTGGTTTTCCTATACTTAATACCCATGAAGAGCATATAGACTATATATCATCATTCTTGAACTGTATTAGGTCTAAACAAACCTATTTTACCTCTAAACCTTGTGGGAATTGAGAATCCATTACACACAAGAATCTCCCTTCATGGAATGATGTTGAAACCATAAGAAAACTAATTTTACATGTATTAGATCCTCTAATAGAGGTCTTGACTAAGCTTTAATGGCTTCCTTTGAGATATTTTCCTTGGTTCAACCTTAGGTCACATTTTTTATCTATTAAAATCTCTTAGATTTGAATTTTAATGGTGGCCATTGATCTTAAATCTCCATGGTATAATTTACTCTATTGGATCTAAAATATCCAATGACTCAACCTCTCACTCACCATCAATTAGCTTCCTCATGATTAAATGTGTATCATTGGATCTACTTTCCCATGTAGCATCAATCTTCTTTTGCATAGCTCGAACATGTATCATTAATTTACACAATAGTTAATGTGATCATGATACTTGGAAAATGTGAATTCTTCTTTGAGATTTATTGATTTTTGACCTTTTACTTGTTTTTGATATACTTTTGTATGATGGATCATATGTTTTTGATCAGCTTAGACCCACTGACATCGTTGATCACTCACTCATCATTGATCTTCGATGTATGATTTAATACACTCTATTGGATCTTATTTTGGATCCAATAGTTATTTCATAAGTCTTGAACTTGATCTACCCATGCACATCTTTTTAATAATTTTTAAATCCAAATGGTTAATTACTACAGCTTTAAATTGACATCCCCATGCACATTTCATTTTGCTTGTTCAACTTTGAGGACTTAGATCTTGAGATAGAAAATTCATCAAGACCCAAAATTTATAAAGAATGTTCAAGGAATGAAAAACATCATGTCCATGTGATATTTTGACTCTAATAGGACTCCTAAGTAAACTTATTAAATGATTAATCAAGATGACCAATTCATTTCTACTTGATGTGCCATGACGGTCTAGTCATTCTACGCTTGAGCTTGAACTTTCAATGCTCAAATTGAGTTTTTGAGACTTATGAAACCTACTTTATGTCCATAAAGTTCATGATCACCATGAGATATTATTTATCCTTTTAACCTTGAAATATTAGACCTACTTCCAAGACATTTGATCACTTACTCAATTGGGATCTATGCTCAGTTGATCACTCCATACCAAGACCTCTAGAAACAGATCCATCTAGGAAAATTTCCATATGTAGGTCAAAATTGGCCAATAGGATCTGAAGAGTTGTTATAAATTACAAATGTTAGTTAAGCATCTATATAATAAGTCACATTGACCCAACTATACATATTTTGGAACCTAGTGTTAAATTTTTTTATCAGCTCATTTGGTTCCCTCTTAATAAAGGACATTAGGGTCAATTACCTTCCTAAACTGAGCCAAAAATGTTTTTCTAAATTATTCAAAATTATTGATAGAGTCTTCAAGGAGATTAATAAACTAATAGTAGGCTACATCCATTAAAGTTAATGGGAATATCCTACAAGAGACATCTTCATACTCTAGATTTAGGAGTATAAGAGCAATCTTATATGAATTCACATGTTCCTCAATTGTCCATCCCACACTAGGTTTGAATCATGAAAGGTAATTTTTTGGGTTTCTTAAAAGGTCATGAATGACTTTGGATACATTAATGGTGGACTCAAATAACCAAGACGTGATATAATCCATTAATACTAGTCTATTTTGGTAAAATTGAGAGGATGAATTGGTGGGGGAAACTATAATTCTTGGTCTACCTTTATTAGACTAAGATTTTTTGTGAAATTGTAAGGGTGAGATAATCAACCTCCCATGGTCAAATATAGATCTGGTGATCCATGTAATAGGATCTATTCTTATCAAGGTTATAGCATTGAATTAAAAATTCTCTTATCAAGCATTCCCTCCTAATTCTATTTATGTTCATTCCCAAAATCTGATCTTAGGGAGCACCTATGAGATTAGCTACTTAGAAGAGATGTGGGTGATCATAATGGACTTTAAACCTCCCATTTTAGGATTATTTTGAGATAAATCTAGGGAATAGTCTATAGGTATTTGCCTCCATGATTTATCCTACTTAAAATATATCTTCGAGAGATGTAATGCTACCACCAAGGATTTAATACTCATTTTGATAGAAGAGGTCTTAACTCATAGTCTAATCTCATTTCTAGAGTGATATTGGATTTCACTTTAGAAATTTGAAAGGTTATATCAATTTTAAAATAAATATAAAGAGAGTGTAAGGTAAGTAAAAATGAGATATTTGGTTCATAAAATATGCAAATACTTTAAGATCGAGCATGTGCCCAGCCAGAGCTATACTATTATGAAACAAGTTTCATGAGAATATTGAACTTATCATCACATAAGGAAGGAGTTTTAGGAGGTAATGATAATGTTTTATATATAATATATTCACTAAATATAAACACATAAAAAGGAGAATGTAGTAAATTACACATAAGACCTTTAAATTTATTATTTACCATCAAGTACATAAACTAATGAGTGTTCCCAAGGAGATGAAATTTTTTCATAAATGAATTAGAATAGCAAGGCACATTCTAAATAATACATTCATCATGTGTATTAAATCAAACTATCAATTATTTAACATTAGCATGCATTCATAGAACAAATGAATTAGTGGATAACATCTATGAAGATAGACACACCATTGAGAAAATTAGTAAAACCTTCATTAATTTTAAAAGAAATTTTAGCTACATTAAAATTTTGACCCATATACAAGAATAAAAACTACTATTATCATGAGATTCCTATAGCCATTATGCCCCCAAAAGTTAGTTATAACACCACTTAATATAATAATATTGTCGTCCTCCCAAAAATATCTTCCTTGGCCCACTAAGAGAAAGCACAAATGGGTTGGGGGACCACTTACCAATTACTTGGGGCATGCCTCCTTAGCTACCAAAGTAGATACCATTAAATAAAATTCATAATCTAGCTTAAAAGACTCATAGGTGGCTCTAGAAAAATTATCTTAGACTGAGCTAGCAACCATTTGTGGACTTAGAGTGGGGCCTCCATGGAATAATTCACCTTCAACATCTAACTAGCCATTAGGTTGAAATCTTGAGAATCTCTTTAGTCCCATCCCTTTTGTCTTTTTTTACCCTTTTTCACATTATTTGGTCAAATTTGGCCAAGTGGACCTCAAATTATTACTTGTCTAGTACGGTGTCTTTTAGGTAAAATAAGATAGTGATGTTGGCCTTTTTGAAATAGGTCAACATATACCCCTTTCCCTTCTCCACAGGCTCAATAATTATTTGTACTATGGCAAGTCATTCCTTCATTAAAATTCCCATGTTTTGGACATAAGTTTAGTATAGGTTTAAGTATACCATAGTTATAAGCTTAAGATGCAAGAATATGGACTTATGAATAACCACAACAATCCTTCTACACTTACTATCCACATAGGTCACTCTTTCCAAATATGTTTGAGTGTCTTATAGGTGATCTCTACTTGATGATAATGCCATAATTACCTTTCTAAGGGCTGAAATTAATTGTTTAAAGGCCCTTACTATGATACCAATTAGGCATATTGGGAATGTGATCCTCACATGTGATATAAAAACATAAACCTACTCCTACATATCTTTAATTATTTTCTTTGTGAGGTCATTAGTATCTCATAGCAATTATATTGGGTCCTCATCTACTTTATCTTCTCCACTAGGTCCCGTCATTTTGGTGAGGGAGAAGAGATCCTACTCAATCCTATAGACTAAAAGGTTCCCCTCCTAAGTGAAGGTCTATGTGATCACTCTATTCATTTTCATTGATGATATTTTTAAATTACATTATATTTCAAGGTATTCATGATGGATCATCTCTAGTTATTGTGCACCTAATGACTTGATGGTCCCTACCCGACTTAGTCCTATAAATGTCCCCAAAGTATTGGAAGGTGGAACAGGAGGGGTAGTAAAAATTGAAGTGTACGGTGGAGGTCTAGGAGGAGGAGGGAGAGATGAAGTGAATGTAAATATGGAGGAAAGGAGTGGATCAAGAGGGGGAATGAGAGTGAAAGTATGGATTATGAGTGGGGATCCCCACATGAATAAGTGGGAACACCATTGGTCTTAGGTCATATTAATCTATGGACTAATGGCACTTGAGAGTGGGGTGTTCAATAAGATTGAGGATATTCACTAGTTCAAATTGAATTCTTTAAATCTTTATGTAATTTAAAAGGATGAATATGGATCCATGTGAAGGGAAAGCTAACTATATGGTCAAGAGAAAGTAATCAAAACTTTAATAAGGGGTTGTGATGGAGTTAGCTTTGGGTTCTTCTTGGGTCTCTTACCAAGATTAGTTAGAGATATGACTATAGTTGAGTAGCTAAGGTGGAAACTTAAACTTGGGGAGTTTAACAAACTATTAGAGTGACTTTAGTGGAAATAAATCTATGGGACACTTGAATTATGCACACAGGTGCACTTTCTACTAAATTGGCCATTACAATAGTGAGGTGGGGACATTGGGAGGTGTCCACACTATAGGGGTAAAAATGAAGTCATTGAGATTCCATACATATTGTAAATTTGAATTGTGAAACTAAGGGCCATTAGGATATGATTAACCCTAATACTATATAAGTGATCTATATTGAACCCAATACTAAAGTAGATGAGGGCCATGTAACCAAGGAACTTAGAGGGTAGATGGGGGATATGGGGATTTTAGTGGATGGAATGGGATGATTAGGGAAAATTGTGGAAGTGAGGATGTTGAATATGTAAGGATTCAAGGTAAATTTAGGGAATTAGAGATTAGATGCACCAAGGATAATGGTATGTCCCATTAGGGTAGGCCTAGCAAGAATGAGGAATATTGAAGGTGGTCCCATGGGTCGTTAAGAGATGGTGGTAGTGGGGGTATAGATCTATATTGGAACCTATTATGGGTAACTTTTTTCTCACCTTAGGGATGTTATCAATATCTAAGTGTAGTAATTTCACCACATGTGTCTGAGCAACCTATGGACATAGAGGTGGTAGCACTAGGGTGAAAACTAGTGGAGGTGGAACCCTTGGAGGTGAAGTTGGTAGGAGCTTGTGTATTATACTCTTGGAGATGTGAGGCATAGTCACCTAAATGTATCCTCCATATTGAGCTATAACATTTACTTAGGATGTCTTTGTTATAGGTGGTCATATTTGAGGATCCTATGGAGATGACATAGGCCTATCTTCGATGACTAGCCTAGATTAGGCTTGCTTCCCTTTCTTCTTCTTCACCTAAACCTATGCTATCATTTCATTGTCATTAGTCAAGTTGAGATAAATTTCATCATAATTTTGGGGCTCATGATGGTAATTGATTTTGATTCAAGACATGTGTTTCACCAAATGGGTGTGGATAACCCTACGAGGATCCCATTCTCTATGTTTTACCCTTCCCAAGGCATAGGAATTCCTATTGGTTTCTATTTTTCATAGTGATGGCATATTCATATACTCATGGTCAAAAATTATGATTGGGAATCATTATCACATATTTTTTTGGTGATTAACTAGAACCCCATGATGCCCTTGACCAATTTGTGATCAATTTCTTACTTAGTGAGGTAATCCATGACTTGTTAAAGTAAAAAAAGAGGGGCCTATTAAATGCCCTCCACCCAGATTATATTTCTCTATAATATTATTAAGACCTAATGGGAAATATTATCCTCATTATTTTCATATAAATTCATGGCATAGGCTTCTCCTTGATGTCTTGGTAGACCATAAGGTAGAAATACGCATAGATGTCTCAGATGTGATTCTGATAGTAGTGAACATATAACTTGTAGAACTTGACATGGAATACAAACCTTGTAGGGACCCAAGGTGTTATTTTCATGATTTTTGATGAGAGGGTGGCACAAATAATTTCCAAAATGTAAGAGAATATGTATAAATTACCTCTAACCCGAGCCTCAAAGATGTTCTTCACAAGGTTGAAGTTTATCATATTTCCCAAGTCTAAGACCTCCTTTTCCTTGAAAATGATACTCAGTAGGGGAACCCATAATATGTTTACATGCATGGTGTCCCTAGATATAAATAATCAATTCAAAATGAGAATCCTAATATAAACCCCTTATCAGAAGAGGTGGATGAGGTAAATGTTGATCTTATCCTTATTTATCCACTGATCTTGGTTAATATCCTAATCTTTAATAATATCATATATCTCATGTGTATTATCCCATGCAGAAAATGTGCTTTGGTCATAAGATATGGTGTAGTCATAGAGGTTTTAATATTAATTAAAAGTATCCCCTAAGATATTTGTGATTATATTTAGAGATTTGGATGAGTAGATGAGGTCATGATCTCCTCACTGAGTGCACACTAAATTTTATTATAGATTTTTTATGAGGTTCATATAATGGAATACTTTAGGCTTGACCATGGCCTTATGAAATATTGATCTCCCAAAGGATTAAATTTCATAAAGTAACTCAATTTGATATTCATCATCACCTAGGTTGGGAACCTACACATCTATAGTTTCTTTAAAGACCTTGTTGTAGTGCTCGAATTGTACTAGATTTGGTAATAAAGTTGTGTCCTAAAGTGTAAGATCTAACATGTGATTATAATAAAATATGGCCATCTTTGAGATTTTTGAGATTACTTAGCATGGAAATATTAGTCAAAGAGGATAACTAAAAACTTAAGTGAGCATTATGAATAAGAATTATTGGGAATTAGGATTGGTAATGGTAAACTTGATTATTCTAAATAATTATAGGACTCTATAGATATATCCTACATTAATGGCTTTTTTTAGCTCACCTTAAATGAATTAAATTTTGAGTTGGTGGTAAAATACATTTGGTCCTTCCTCAATCTTGAATTAACTTAGATATTTTAAAAGGGGATCTAAGCTTTTATTTTATGATGATGATTTAATGTTTATCAGTTATCTAATTGAAGTGTAGTTACCCAAATTAGTCAATATAGGTTATATGGTAGGTATGCACCTAATTTATCCTTCTAAATTTATCCTTCTAATGTACCTTTAGTAACCATTAGTAATTAAATATGTCAATTGGTGATTGGGTATTTTATCTACAGGTTATATGAACTAAACATGGCCAACATATAATCCCTTTATCTCCTTGTAGACTAGAGTCAACTACCATTTTTTTTATGATTACACATGTTATTCTATGATTGGTTCCTAGTTTTAACTTTACTTCCTTTATTTATCAACCAATATTCTCTTGGACCTTTTATATAATATTTTATGGAATTAATGTTGACATTTTAACCTCACAAGCCAAATGTCAAGCCCTGATGTCAAAAACTTTGAGTGGCAACCATTTTAGACTATTCATAATGAGGTCTTATAAGATCAGGCCCTTATTAGTCCTATCTTGAGATTTTTTGATCCTGATGGGAAGTTTCATGATGTACCATTGTTTCATGCTAAATGCATTGTGTCATGAGTGTCTTTAGTCTTTTTTTGATGTGTTAGGTTTCATCTTAATGTGAGGGATTATTATAAAGAAGCCCTGAAAAGTCCAAATGAGTGTTTGAGCCTTGTTTGAGAAGTTTATGGATATTTTGGTAATATGAAAGTGTTTTTAAAAATTTATAGTCTATGAAATGAGTATCATAATATATTAAAGTCTTTATTCTATGACATACTCATCTAAGCCATATAGCACCTTCACCACCCCTCCTAAACCATCAAACCCCCACCAACCACTGCATATAAGCCTATTTTACCTTGTAAAAATTTAAAATATTGAATTATTTTGATGAATTACATTTAAAAATGGTCTTTAAGGTCTTATTAATGTCACTTTTCCCCACCCCATGCATTTCATAAGCCTCAAAATCCTTTTGAAATCCACTCACACCCTTTCCACTAGCCAAGTGGGTCCCACATGCTAATTTATAGTTATTTCACTTCATCCTTATATTTTCCACTATTTTAAATGTCTTATTTACTCATGTTACCCATATTTTGGCCCTAAAATGGTGGTTCAAAGTTTTTAATTTGAATAAAACATAGGAAAACACACCTTTTTAGGAGTTTTCTACACTTGTATAAAATTATATAGATTATACCATATAAAGGAGGATTATAGAATGAATATGAAGTCATCTTAGGTTATTCAACAAAATTTAATGGTGAAAGGGTGTAAAATAGGCTCTAAAATTGATCCTTCACTTCACCTACCTTCATTTGCAGACCCAAACAACTCCTCAGGTTTATGCTTGTATTGTATAAAGGAGAGATAAGGGGGGGCCAAGGTCATAACCAAATAAAGTAAACTCAAGCAGATTTTACCCATGGGATTTTTTCTAGATATTGGTATCATAATCTTTATGAAAATTCCTTAAGAAGTTAAGGAATTTGTATGTTGTCTTGATATACATAGGCTAAGTTGGGTTGAATGGGTTTTAGGGATCCTTGCCTTATCTACTCAAACTAATCCTAAATATTGTTTCCTTGGGTCTTAAAGGATCCTTCCATAGTATTATTATCACTTGACTCACATGTGTGAGCTCTTATGACTAGTAGACCTTCATGACTAGCTATTGTGTGTGATCTACAAACAAATTTGTGTAATAAATAGAGGTTTCATGCGTTCATTAGAGGTTATGGACTGGATTGAAGAGTTTTTAGAGGTGTTTTAAGATTTATAATGCCTTTTTTCTTAGGTTTAAGCTCTAATCACCCTTTATAACCTCATTATACCTCAAGTAGAAAATAATTGTGCATGTTTGAATATAACTATATGATAAGACTATGTAGTCTAATGGCATCTATAGATCTTCAAATGTAGCTAAAAATATTGAAAGAGGAGTTTTATTGATGATGGTCCATCCTCATGCCCTTGAGGACAAGCTTTTAAACCTTCATGGTGGCCTCATAGGTATAGAAACCATCTCCCTTGTCTACAAACCCACATAGTCGCTTTTAGCAAAGTATAAGGTCTTTTGTGAATTTTTTTTTTTTTTGAGTTTTTGAGGTTTTAATTTAGGGTTATGTATACTTCATATCTACCTCCAAAGTATCATTTTTTATTATGTATGTGTATAAATTCCTACAAGGTTCATTTTATTGGTCTTAGTAAGGTTCTTGTTTTCCATTTCACACCATTTTCATATCTTTGTCTTTTCGTAGTGTTTTCACTATCATTCATGTTGTGTTTCACCTTATTTCATGCTTTCACCCCCATATCATTCAACTATCATCCTTATCCATCCATCCATCCTTCATTCTAAGGCCTAAAATATGTGAATAGACCTAGATTCACCTGGAAATAGTTAGGAGCCATAAGCTTATGGAGGATAGATCCATATAGTTCATAGACCTTTATAAGAATAACAAAAGATCACCTATAGAAACACCATATGTAGGTATTTATTTAGATTGTAAAATAAACTAAGGTAAGTTGCAAGAAGAAAATTTGGGACCACTATGTACATTAAAAGCAATATTTAAGGATAAAAGGGCCATGATGAAGAATGTAAATAAATAATAATGACTTGTTCAACCTATTCTAGGTCTGAATCTCCCTCCTTTACTTATCAATGTTGAGACTCAGCCTAAATGAGCCTCTATAATTGGGTCCTTCTTTCCTCTTTTCTATGTAAGAAAATTGAGTCCAAATGGCCAAGTCAAAAATTATTCAAGAAGGGTGATTAGGAGATGAGATCACCCCATACTGCCATGGTGGAATGAATATAAATGAGATGGTACTATTGATAATTTTGCCCCATAGGTCAAATTATCACCCCTACCATTCAAAACTTCATATATCATGATAGTTTGTCTTGTAAGTCAATTTTTGGTCCTTAAAAGCCCCTTCAAGAATCCATGTTTAATGGGTCATGAAGTTGTTTAGGTGTTTCAAGCTTTTCTTTCACTTTTCTTATTCTTTGTGGGAAAGTATTGATGCTGATCAAAGCAGTTAAAGGAGAAAGCTTTTGGAAGATGCTCGAAGTAAGAAGAAAAGGAAGACTCAATGAATCAAGAGTACCATTATATTTCCTTTCAAGATTATTTTTCACTAAGTGTTGGAACTTATTCATACTTTTGTCTGAAGGAAAGCCTCTGAAGGGTCCTTTGTAATATTCCTAAAAGATATCTTTTTGAAGGAATTATTTCAAACTTTTTGGCTGAAACAACTTGGGTAATTCATTTTATAAATGGAACATTTCATGAAAGCCAAAGGGAACTTTTCTCAGCAAAGTGATCCACTTCAAAAAATTTGAAGGCACTTTATTTGGAGAAGTGGACCAAAACAAGAATTTCAAAGGATATCTTTCCTTTGAAGAAATGGTCCATTTCAACTTTGCTAAAGGGTCACTTTATTTTCAAATTGGACCATTGAAACTTTTTTGAAGGTATTTTTCAAAGGAAAAAGGACTCTTTCATAATTTTCAAAAGATCAATTTCATTTTTTTTTAACATCACTTTTTGGAGAAAGGGGCACTTTTCTAAAAATCCGAAGGTCCATTCAAGTCAAAGGTCAAAGAATGAATTCTTTTGAGAAAATTATCCAAGTGAATTCTTTCAAAAGAATTGTCTACAAGATATGGTCCATTACAACTTTTTTGAAGGGTCATTTTATTCTCCGAATGGACCATTTCAAGAAATCTAAAGGGCACTTTTGTCAGTAAAGTGATCCACTTCAAAATTTCTGAAGGGAACTTTCTTTGGAGAAGTGGAATAAAACAAGAATTCTGAAAGGTATCTTTCCTTTGAATAAATGGTCCATTTAAACTTTGTTGGAGGGTCACTTTATTTTCAAAGTGGAACACTACAACTTTTTTGAAGGTATTTTTCAAAGGGAAATGGTCTATTTCAATTCTCTGAGAGGGCAATTGCAAAAGCTAAAGGGTCATTTATTTCAGCAAATGGTTTTATTTTAATTCTTTTGAAGGGTAAGAGGACCATTTTAAAATTCCCAAAGGGTATTTTTCCTTTTGGGAAGGTCACTTTTGAAAAGTCTAAAGGGTATCTTTCCCTTTAGAAAGTCCATTTCAACTTTGTCGAAGGGTCACTTTCTTTTCAATGTGGACCATTTCAACTTTTCCAAAGGTATTTTTCAAAGGGAAAAGGAATCTTTCATCTTTTTTAAAAGATCCATTTCATTTTTTCCAAAGGGAACTTCTTGGAGAGAGGGGCACTTTTCAAAAAAATTGAAGGTCCATTTAAGTCAAAGGTCAAAGAATGAATTCTTCAAGAAAATTGGCTGAGTGAATTCTTTCAGAAGAATTGTCTATAAGATATGGTCCATTACAAATTTTTTGAAGGGTCATTTTCTTCTCCGAATAGACCATTTTAGGAAAACCAAATGGAAATTTTCTTGGCAAAGTGATCCACTTCAAAAAATTTGAAGGGCACTTTCTTTGGAGAAGTGGACCAAAACAAGAATTTTGAAGGGTATCTTTCCTTTGAATAAATGGTCCATTTCAACATTGCCAAAGGGTCACTTTATTTTCAAAGTGGACCATTGAAACTTTTTCAAATGTTTTTTTTCAAAGGGAAATGGTCCATTTCAATTATTTGAGAGGGCAATTTCAAAATCTGAAAGGTCATTTCTTTCAACAAATGGTCCATTTCAATTTTTTCAAAGGGCAAGAAGACCATTGCAAAATTACCAAAGGGTATTTTTCATTTTTGGAATGTCACTTTTAAAAATTCTAAAGTTTATCTTTCCCTTCAAAAATTCCTTATCAACAAAGCTAGAGGGTCATTTCTTTATATTCCTTTACATAAATTATCTGTAGGAATTGTCCATTGTAAAAAACTTAAATACCTAATTCCGTTAAACAAAATGTCTAAAGGAATTTTTCAAAGAAAAAAGTCTAAAAAAATAGTCATTGGGATAGAAATATACCATGACAGACTGAAAAATGTCAAAATCTATCCAAAAAAATAGCTGTTTGAATTTGAAATCCTGAGACATTCTCACAAATGTCAAAGATGGGTCTCATCAAGTAGTTGTTTGCATTCAAAAGAGGTCAAAGGGAGTTAGCAAGTCTCAAGGGAGAAAGTGTAAATAACAAGTGTCAAGGATACATTTAACTAGTAGGAGATCGATGACTCATACGCATCTATGTCAGGTAGATTGATGATGTGAATTAAGCATCTGAGTCAGGTTCTAATAACTAATCAAAATAAAGGAAAGCCCAAGTGACTAGTAAGAGCAAGTAGGTGAAAATTAATGGAGAGGCCTTTGTCCTTTGATATGGTTTTAACCTCTAACAAGTGGCTACTTGATCAAAGGCAACATGGCTAGGTCTTGATCTAGAGATGGGGATTTCATCCTTTTTTAGCTAGGATATGCAAAGGCAAAAGGGGCATGCCATGTTTTAAATGCAAGGATCGACTCATTCATATCAAGTAGAGACATGTAGCTACCCTTGACATGGCTTTGTCAGTTCAAAAGGAAGGAACTTGAATTCATGAGGGGCTGAAATATATTTATGGTGATCTTAGAATCAAGGTGGTTACATGCTTTCAATGTTGAAGAGCTCAAAAGAAACAAGGAGGCATCCACAGTTATTGGTAACTTATCTCCTAGTTCCCCACTCTAACACACAAGTCCCTCTTCTCTCTTTTCCCTTCTTCTATATATATGGTATTTCAAGATAATGTAAAGGGTTCTTTCTCTTTAGATATCATTTTTTTCCATGTTAAGAGAATATCTATATTTTGCCTCTTTTGTTGAATAAGATAAAATATACATCTCCTCCAAAATCTTGTGTTTTATTGTATTCTCATGGTTTTTTGGGAGGTGAAAGTGATAGATAAGGCTTTGTTTCATCTTATCCTTTCCATTATACCTATTTGTAGGTGTTAATCTTATCCTTATATGTTGCATAGTGTGCTTATATGGTAAGTGTAAAGTCTCTCTAGTATCTTTGATAGACCTATTGAACTATTGCCTTAGATCATGCACAAGTTATAACTCATATGTGAAATACTAATGCTCAAAGGCTACCATTTGAGTGGTATAGTCAGATTCATGTCCTTGTTCATTTCTCAGTGCATGTCAAGTAGATGAAGGCCACATTTTTTGTGTATGACCATCATAGATAGGATTTCCCTTCAAGTTTCTTTTTTACCTTTTCCTTATTCCCTTCTCCTCAGTAATATATGGCATAGAATAGGAATCTTAAATGATACACCAAAGGGAGCTATCCCTTAGAAATGAGAGATTCAATCCATTGATTAGGCCACCCACAGCTTAAGATTGTTTTCATGTTTTAGCTAACTATGAAGGCCTAAAGCTAACTTCACAAGGATGTGAGTTTGATTGGAAATAGGTACTCCAATATCCAAGATTTATCTTGAACCATCACCTATAACCATTTTATTTGGCTTACTTGGAATTAGTATTATATGATAGAAGTCATTAGTCAAGGCAATTGGTGGAAAGGGTGAAATCACATAGACCTTATGAAGATAAGGTTACTCCCAAAATGTCAAGGAAACTCACATGGAGGAATAATTACCCCCCCCCCCCCCCCAACCCATATAATAATGTAACTATAGCCTATAATACTAAGATCACATTTTAAGTCAAATCATGCATAAGGATAAGGCATAGGGTTTCAAGGTATAAAATGATCCACTCAAGAATGTATAGAATTTGTGTTTGTGTGTAAGACATTAATAAGAGGTAATGGATAATTTTTAAGGCCTAATTAATCCATTCAAGATCTTAACCACACCCATTCATTCCATTTCGGTCAAAAAATTTAGTCAACAAGCCTTAAGTGAGTATACACATACATATAGAGTACCAAGAGAGTTGTAGATAGAGGATGGATTAAAGAACATGATAACTAGGAGAGGTTAATGGAAATATCACAAGATTATTCAGTAAAGTTTCTAATTATAAAACCTCATAAAAATAGGGGATGAATACAATACTCAAGGATTTCATGCTCAAACACAATTAGCAGGTAGCCCATTACTAGTCTAGGAAAATGGTTAGTTGAGGCCTTTATAGGAATAGTTATTTCTTAAAATTTGGAAGGAATGGTATCTATCAGTGATCCAAAGCACCCATGCTATAATTTTGTTTAGAAAAGTAGAGGTCATACCCACTATTTTTTTTCATACCAAGCCCTCTCTAGGATAATCAATCTAGGGGCTAGATGGGTAAATTAAGCTTTGGATAGTTTTCAAATAGGATTAAACTCATAAGATGGTTTTAGATCAGTATCTAATGATGTTAAGAGTACTTATAACTCATAAAAAAAGGTTAAAATCTAAGGTTCTCATCACATGTCATTGACAATAGGCCAATACATAAAGACTTTAGACTGGTTCATAAACCCTAGTACTATCTTGAAGAGCCTAAGATCCTTATGACAATTTTGATGACTAGTGAGGATGTGAAAGGGTGTTAAAGACCTAAATGAAGAGGTTTTAGGTGTAAATAAGTGAGTAAAAGGTTAAAGTGTCTCCAAAACCTTGCTCAACCTCCTCACCTTGCACATAGTCAACTCAAGAGCCAACTTTAAGTGCTCACCCACCCCACCACATAGGTGCTCAGGACCAAAGCTCTTAAAGAGGTTTAAGTATCCCTATAGACTAAAGACTCATGAAGTATTGGTTAGCATTGTAAGGATAACCTATATGAATAAACATTAATAAAATAAGCAATTATAATTGGTCTATAGGCTACTTTAGTACCACATTTCAATGTTCTTATCTACATACACCATTTGCATGGGAACCTAGGCTATACATGGAAGATGAGGATGTCAATATAATATATATTCATTGAATTTATTCTATATTTTATTTCCATACACTATAAACTATCACTAAGAATCCTAAGTACTCAAAACCTCCCTAAAATAATAATACAAACCTGATGGTAGAGATCACTAAATATTTTCATCCAAAATCATTGGTTTGGTGTATTTAACACTTGGATCAAGTAGTAAACTTAGGGGAGATTCCAACCATGGTAGTGATTTTTATTGACATTGTATGGAAGTGTTAGAAATATGTACTTTTATAAGTTTTTGGGTAGAATGCAAAGTTATATGTGTAGATACCATAATTGTGTCTAACCCTTGTCGTCCTCCCCTTAACCCCCATTTTAGTTTTCCACACCTATTTAACCCCTGTCGACCATTTTCCCACAAGCCTTGCCCCTGGCAACATGTAAAAATGAGTAGAGAGCTAGAGTTAGCCTTTGTCCCCATTCTGCATCTGCTGACGATGGTCATAACCCAGCCGACGTCGCTGACGTCGGTCACTTATCGGCCAACGTTGGCAGTACTACTGACGTCAGTTATCTTTAACACTGCATTCTCGACCTAAACGTAGGAACCATTATCCATTATCCATTATCCATTTGGTTGCCAATCTATTTCTCGATCAGTTATCAGACCTTCCTTCGTATCAATCAGCAAACCTCTTCATTCGAATGATCAACCAATTCTTGTATCCAACCAATCTACAATCAATCTCTCGCATTCTCTCTCTAGTATAGGTATTCTACTTTAGTCATCTTGTTGGAGGTCTGCTACATCAAACTTCTACAACATAGCGACAACATCAATCATGTCTCTGACTTTTATCTTCAACGTGTAACAGGTAAGCATTTGTTTTGTGTTTTTATTCTGATCTCTGGTTATTGTTTTTTATTGCTACCACTACCCAAATTTAGATTCAGACTATAACCCTGACCTTACTTCCACCCATATCACCTTTATCCACCCTCTGTAGAATATACAATTTGTAACTCTACCCATACCCCTTTGCACATAAACCCCCAAACAATCCTCTGACTCCTAAACCGGCTTCTCAAACCCTCAGACAAAAACATCTGACCTTTTTGCAAATCCTAAGACCCTGTCCAGACCCGACTAGACCCTATCCAAAACTGTTGCCCTGACCGACGTTGGTCATTACCCCTACCGACGTTGGCACTTTAACCGACGTCGGCTCCCTTCCCTGATCGACGCCGGCATAGAGACCGACACCGATGACTGTGCAGAGTAGTTTGCTGCATATCAGGTACACATTCTGCTTTTTGTCTTTTATTTGCTTTCATTCTATCTTTCATTATTTATACTTCAGTCAAATATTTTGCTTTTTATTAGTGGGTTGATATCCCTTAAGGAAGTCTTCATACTTCAAGGATCAAGAGTTTGCTTGACATCCCACCGTCTCTTCGTTTAATGTTTTTTCATATTTAGTCTCTTTTTCTTCGTAGGTGTCATTCCTCCACAGCTAAAGAGGAGTACCTTCCAACATCTAATTTCGATGTGCACGACTATTCCAGGTATCTTCTAACCCTAGACCATCTCTTAGTTTCTCATTTCTATCTTTTGAATGTGAAAGTGAAATTAGCGTAGAAACATTCTGGCACGCCTGATGGGACCCTAGGGCCTTCCTTGGGTTCTTTCTTTCTTTCATTCATTTAGGTGCATTAGGTTCCTTCCTTTTTGCCTCTTTCATCTCTTCTAAACGACATCATAAGCAGGAATAAAAAGAACTTTTCTTTTCTTTCTTGCACTTCTAGACTAGTGAAAACTCATATTCTTCGACTCTTTCTCCATTCATCTTCATACGAACAAACATTTTGACTTGGGCTTAAAACACATTGCACTTTCATTTTTGTTTGCTTGCATTTCTTAGACCACACTTAGTAATTAATAAACACATATTGAATTAATCTAATCCACTTGATGTTACACAACTAAACCACTTGCACAAAATAAACATCTTAACTTACTTGAGACAAGGCCTGACTAGGATTTCATCCACTAGCGGATACCTTACCTGTCCTAGCAATCTTACTTGGATTTCATCACCAAGGGGAAAGCCCACTCTGTTCTCTGGCAGAGTCTAATCTCTAGGGGAAGTATATTTTGGCTAAGCGGGCCCAGCTTATCGTTGGACTTGTGAAGTGAGGGGAGCTTGCTCCTTAGCACCAGGCCTTGTACGAAACCTAACACAAACTTCTTGAGCACCATAACTAACCCAAAACCATCCATAGACTACTTCTTCTAGGACCCGACTCAAAAGCCAATCTTCCTCTACACACATTCTAAGGCATAAGCCACTATAATCCTAATAATTTACTCCTAGGGTTTTAGGATCTGCTTGTGTTCTTCATCTTTTCTATTCTTATTTGCTTGTTTGAGCTTGTGAGGACATTCTTTCCTGCCTTGAATGGTTCTGACTCGTAGTCAAGCCAAGGCTCTAGTCGATCACGTGAGGCATCACCCGCTTCCATCTACCCTGTCCATAACTAGTCCTATAATGGAGTTCCACTCAGAGACTGAAAGAACTCCTACTAGACCATCCCTGACCCAGATGCCTATTTTCCCAGAAGGGGACCAAGATTTTTCATGATTCTTAGACCTCAATGTCAAATCCTTGTAGCACTATCTCGTGAATAGCTGAACGCGAGACTCCTTGGGCAATCCAATCTATAGAATGCCGACCTCTCTTCTCGAAACTATGGTTGTATCAACAGCGTCTGTAGTTCAACCTTTTGACACCTAGGCTATTGCCTCGACCAATGACCAGCCTTTGACCAACCATCCAAGTGTGGCCTCTCCCTCCATCTTTGGGTCCACTTCCACCGAGGTTTTGGCCCCCTATCAACCTCAGTCCACTCAACCACTTTCTACCCCCTTTCAGAATCTAGTCATCTCTATTCCACCTACCCTAGCCCTTATCAACACCAGGGTGGCTACCTATCCATTGGCCCATGTTACCACTAACCAACCCCCCGTGGCAACATCAAGCCTAGCCGTGCCTTCTACCTAACCATCCTTAGTTTTCTCTTATATCCCTATGACTAGTCATCCGTACATTGCGCCCTTAGTGGTATAACTGACTACGTCGTATGCCTCTTCTAGCCTCTTTCAAGCACCTTACAATCTAGGGGGCACTCCACCCACCAATCCGTCAATAGATATCATTAAAATGCTGATGGATAAGATGTCTAGCCTAGAGACCTCCATTTCCAACTCACACAATACTCTCTCATACAAACAAATTTGCAACGAGCCCATCCATCCTTCCATCTCGATCCAACCATATCCTAGCCAGTGGGAACTTCCTAAGTTTTCTCATTTTCAAAGTAAGGAAGACCCACAACAGCACTTGCAAGCATTCAGACATGCCTATTACCTTATCACCCACGACGATGCATTGTTTTTACGCATGTTTCCTATGTATCTGTCAGGTGATATGCTTGACTGGTACAGCTCCCTTACTAGCCATTCCCTCTTCACGTTCACTCAACTGGCCCAGCTCTTCCTTGATCATTTCTCTATCAACATCACCAAGAAGGTCTCAATCACAGATCTCTATTCTATCTGCCAATTCGAGGATGAATCCATTGCTGATTTTGTTGCTCGACGAAGGGGCCTTATCAATCAACTCTCCTTTTCTTTACCCCAACCTGAGCTTATTGAACTTTTCTCCCAAGCCTGCGCCAGACATATTTCTTCCACCTTGAGAGTTTAGACCTTCCGCACTTTTGACGAAGCCTTCACGATGGCCCATAAACTTGAGTTACATGCCGTCGAGGAGAATAAAGTCAAGTTACAGAGCAAGAATCCCAACTCCAAGACCAATGACCCCTCTTCTAAGCCTTCCTTGTCCAATCCTAAATCTAAAGCTTTAGCAAATGCTATGGTCATTAGATCTTCCTCCTTTTTGCCTTCAACTAATTAGCCTGAGCCATCCACATCTCAGAGTGCCACCCGCTAATTTCAGCAGAGATACATACATCGATAGTATACTCCACTCGAAGAATCATACGTGTCTGTGCTACAAAAACTCATCAAACAAGGGGTCCTCAATCTCCCCCAGATCTAACCACCTCCACAATTTGATCCCTCACGCGCCATCCCTACATGGTATAGGGAAAATGACTTCTGTAACTACCACTGTGTTAAAGGACATGACATGGGCAACTGTAAAACCCTTTAAAACATCATCCAAGACATGCTGGAAAAGGGTGACCTCATCCTCAACAATCCCAATGCACCACCTAATTAGGGCATCGACATCTTTAAGTAACCATTCCCCAATCATCCACCAACTCAGAACAATATCCAAACCTTGATTGACAACATTCACAAACACAATATATGAACAGTCAATACGGTCTCGCCCTTCATTTCCAACAAACCTCAAGAGGTGAGTCCATCCATCAGTCCATCACATGTGCACAAACCTCTTTCTCTAGTTATTTCTCCGTCAACCTCTCTCATCTTGGAGGATGCCTCGACCTTACCAGCACCACCAGTTTCACCATCCTCCTTCCTGCTACCCATGGAGGACCTAACCCTTCCTACTCCTCATCTGCAAGTGGAGGGCACAATCATCCCTACTCTTTACCCACTTGAGGAGCCTCATTCTCTAGTTTTTTCTCCACCCAGGGAAGAACCTACCTCTCCTTCATCTCCAACCACAGACAAACCTATCATGACTCCATCATGCCTTGGGTCTGAGATCGCTACACCAGTCTCATCTTCAACCCCATAACCATCCACATCTTCTCAAGAACCCAAACCTCATCCCACATCTTCTCAGCCATTTTCTCAACTAGTGGAGAAACTCGAACTTCTCCCTTCTAGGAAAGTGGAGCATCAGGGATTGTGGGAGCATCTCACATCTCTTCAACATGCCCATACCCTCTCATCTCATGCAGCTAATCCTCCCATGGTGAAATCTCCCAAGACCTTTAACAAAAACTAGACTCCCATTTCTAAGCCTCAACCGACCCCATCAAAACCAAAACCCACATCTACCCCATCTAAACCTATCAAGTCACTTAGCGTTCGCCCTGTCTCCAACCTCACTCATTTGCAAGTGAAGGTGGACCTAAACCAGACCAAGACCAATAGTAGTCTTCAACCCAAGTCACAGAAGATTGCTAAACCATAGAGGTGAATGCCTCCTCCTCTGTCATCATTGCCCTCTATTTTGGGCCCCCATCCTTTGACCCTGACCAGAGTCCTTCCCACTCTGACTTTTAATCAAAACCAGTTGCCTCCTTTGCTTCCTTTGCCTACCGCTAGCCTACCCTCTCCCAAAAGGGTGGTACCTCTCGTGAAGAAAGTACCGTCTCCACCTATCGCCACACCGTCAATCCAAAAGGTGGTATGGAAGCCTCCTCCGACTCCGCCCAAGCAAAAGTCACTAGTATCGCACACATCGACGAGCACAGACCCTTTAGTGGGCTCATACTCTTTGATCTTGCATTGAATTTTATAGACTTCTAGCATAACCCTTCCACCCATTAAGCCTTTCCAACCTCTCAGGTCTAAGCCCTCCTGGTTTGACGACACAAAGATTTGCTTATATCATCGTACACTAGGACACGATACCGAGACTTGCTATGCCCTCAAGACCGTCATTCGCCGCTATCTGGAGAAAGACACTCTTCTATTTGAGGACACTCTCGACTGACCCCTAACTCCTTCTCATAACCCTCTAACCTCTTCAAACCCATCAACATCTCATCAGCAGACCATGACCCCTTCATCTCCTTCACCCCCTATCTTTGAAATCAATGACATTCACATAACCACTAGGTCACAAAAGGACAAGGCAAAGGAAAAAGCCACCATTCCTTGGACCTACCCTTTCATCCAGCCACCTCAACCGCCCAAGCCTAAGATTTATATCCTTGGCGCACCTCAACCCTCTTCTTCTTCCTCTTCAGGGGCAATTCATGACTCTATGTTGAAACAACTTCACTAAATGCCTGTGAAGATGTCCCTTTATGACCTCATCCAAACTTCACCCCAGCATCATCAAGCCCTCATCAGAGCCTTGCAGGCATTGGATTTTCAACCCGAGGACCCCCAGCCACTTACTGCCCTTGTCCACTCTTTAGCCCCAGTTGCCTCCATCACATTCAGTGATTCTGAGATTCCCACATCCAACATGGAAGATCAAGATGCCGCCCTCTTCATCATTGCCTATGTTGATCAGACATGCATTAAATGTGTTATGATCGATGGAGGCACCAGCATCAACATTATCTCCACCCATGCCTTTGAACAGTTGGCTCTTCCCAAGAATTGTATCTCCAAAACTGATAATCTTACATTCCTTTAATGACACCACTGTCACGACCATTGGCATAGTCATCCTTCACATTCGTGTTGGTCCATGCACAATCCCAAAGCTCTTCTATATCATCGAAGGAGAGTTTCAATACAACATCTTGCTAGGTCGACCCTGGATCCGTGTCATGGCCTGTGTCCCCTCCACCCTACACCGTTATGTGAAATTTGAGCATGATGGGCAAGTTCATACCATTCCCACTGACCCTTCACCCTTCAAAACTTGTAACACCACCTACCATCCAAATGATGTTTTCATTCCTATCAAGCCATCAACCCCGGCACCACCTCCATCCGTGAAAGCTTCAACCAGTTCACAATCGGCGGTCACCCTCACACATCCCCTTCAAGCGATGACCACAGATCCCATGGAAGACATCTTCCAAAGACTTTCATTGGGGGAATATCACTTTTTGGCCTTAGACATGTTCCAAACTCCACAAGAGTATGGATGCCTTCATCACAGCCCTAATTACGACCATCGAATCGGGATGATCGTGCCTTATGGTCCTCCTCACCTCTGAACCAACCTTGTCTATGGAGGGCTCAATCAAGCTCCTGTTGATTGCAATCCTCTTTCTTCACCTCAACCTTTCACATCAGACTTCTGATTTCTTGGCAACCCCACCTTTGCACACATTTACCTTTACAAGTGTGCATGGAAGGGTTTTGGCTTCAGACACTATGAGCAAGGCTCCCATCAGCCCATCAAACCACTCAATGATGATGATGCCAAGAAATGGTATGGCCTGGGATATCATGAATCCACTCAGACCCCTACAAACCTTTGTCCTGAACCAACCATTGACCAATCTCCTCCAGGCTCACCCATTCCTCCTCCTTCACCTATGGAGTCAGTGGTTTCCATCCCTCCTAGTTTTTTTTTTCCATAAACACCATCCACCTAGAACCCTTGACTTATCAACTCAATGGGGTGTCCAGGTCTCTCCCTCTCATTTTTCCTAGCATGGTAGAAGATGAGTCAGCAACCATTCACACTATCCACAACATTGACGACGATGCCATTCTTTCCTACATGGGCGCTGATGACTCTTTCATCCAGCACTCTCTCCCTTTTGAGACCCAAGTTATGTTAAATGAATCAACCATTGACATCAACCTCCCTTCTTCTGATGTTCCTCACATCTTAAAGATTGGACAATCTTTAGATGCTCAAGAGCAGCTTGACTATACCCAGTTCCTCTCAGACCATAGCAAGGCCTTTGCCTAGACCTACCGTGACATGCCTGGCATCGACCCCACCATCGCTACCCATAACATTGTCACCAAACCAGAGGCTAAGCCTATTAGGTAAAAGCTTTGAAAGATGCATCCTCACATTGCCCTCCTTGTCAAAGAGGAGCTTCAACGCCTCCTTTCTGTCTCCTTCATCCAACCCATCAATTATCCGTAGTGGGTCTCTAACATCATCCCAGTCACCAAGGTGACTGGGGGGATCTGGATCTACACAGACTATCATGACCTTAACCTAGCCTATCCCAAAGATGACTTTCCTCTTCTTAACATTGACTAGCTTGTTGATCTCACGACCGGCCATGAGATGTTATCTCTCATGGATGGGTTTTCAGGATACAATCAAATCCTGATTGCTCTAGAAGATCAGCACAAGACCACTTTCATTACCCCATGGGGGACTTTCTGCTATCGAGTCATGCCTTTCAGCTTGAAGAATGCAGGTGCCACATATCAGCGTGCCATGACCTACATTTTCCATGATCTCCTCCATAAAATCATGGAGGACTATGTGGATGACCTTCTCGACAAGTCCAAGCTTTGCTGTGACCATTTAACCATTCTAAAAATCATCTTCTCTCACCTTCTTCAATACAATGTCTGCCTTAACACCAAGAAATGTGTCTTTGGGGTCCTCTTCGACAAACTTCTCAGCTTTATCATTTCTTTCTGTGGCATCGAGATAGATCCCACCAAGATCTGCACTATCCTCGAGATGCCACCCCCGACCAATCTCAAGCAGCTTCGTAGTCTACAAGGGAAGCTCCAGTCCATTCGTTGTTTCATCTCGTAGCTTTCTGACCGCTGCCAACCTTTTCATCATCTCCTTAAGAAGGATGTCTCTTCTACATGGGATAAGGACTGTCAAGAGGCTTTTGAAGCCCTTAAACGCTATCTGGTCTCTCCACCAGTCCTCATTCCACCTAAAGATGATCAACCCTTCTACCTTTATATCTCTATCACCAACCATTCATTAGGTGCCATAATCGTGCACCGAGATGAGCATCACTGTCAGGAAGCAGTCTACTATATCAGCTAAACACTGGTCGACTATGAAACTCAGTATACTCATACTGAGAAACTCTGTTTGGCATTAGTCTTTGCCACTACCAAGCTCTGCCACTATCTTCTTAACCACAAAACCTTTGTCATCACTCACACTGACCCTCTTAAGTTTATGCACTCCAAGCCATATCAACATCAACGTATGGCTCGGTGGCTCATGTTGCTTGCTGAGTTTGATCTCAAATTCATCTAGTAGAAATCTATCAAGGGGCAAACCATCACTAATCAACTAGTAGATGCCTCTCTTCCCAACAATCAACCTTCGTAGTGCAAGTTTTTTAACGAGTCTATCACTGCGGTTTCCACTGATGACACTGTCTACCAAATGACCATGTTCTTCGATAGCTCCAAATGTCAACTTGGTGGGGGTGTAGGAGTCATTCTCATCCCACTCGATGGTGGGCCCATGCCTTTGTCTTTCAAGCTCGACTTTAATTATACCAATAATATGGCTTAATATGAGGCCTTAATTTTGGGACTTCAGACCACCCTCTCTCTCAGCATCAAGTCCATCAACATCTTCGGTGACTCATAGCTTCTCATCAATCAAGTCAACGATTCATACCTCTGTAAAAATGAAATTTTGCAAAGGTACAAAAATCGTGCTGACATTCTCCTTGCATCTTTCGACCATTACCTCTTGCAGACTGTTCCTCGATCCACGAATAAGTTTGTTGACACCATGGCTTCTCTCGCTTTGCATATCCCATCTTCCTCATATGCATCCAGACTTTTTGTCATGGTGCATCATGTGCCGTTGCCTTATTATATCTCTCCTAACATTAATCATGTCAACACTATAGACTCTAGCCCACGAGATGTTTCGTATAAGCAACTTGTGGACTACTTATCTTTTTCTGTCATTCCTTCCAACCTCTCTAACAATGCACGATGAGCTTTTATCAAGCATACTACTCGCTATACCATGCTAGGGGGTCTTCTCTATAAGCGAGGCTTTGACGGTCTCCTTCTTCACTATCTCACCTCCACTGAAGCATCTCAAGCCATTAAGCAAGTCCACAACAGGATTTGTGGTAGACATTTCTATGGGAATTTGGTTGCCAAGCGCATCCTTCGTCTGGGCTATTATTGGCCCACCCTTCATCAAGACTGTAGCGACTATGTTCGGTGTTGCATCAAGTGTCAGCAACACTCTAACTTGCTTCATCTTCCTAGTCATGCCTTACAAGTCCCTCAAGATTTCTGGCCTTTTTCTCAGTGGGGCATAGATCTCATCGGTGAGATTAACCCTCATTTGTCTCTTCATCATTAATCCATCATCACCACCACTGAGTATTTCACCAAGTGGGTGGAAGCCATTCCTCTTGTCTCCATAAAAGCTGACAAGATTGTCAACTTCATTAGCAACCACATCATCTGCCGCTTCGGTGTCCCTCATAAAATCATCACTGACAATGGCAAGTCCTTTAAAAACAAGACTGTCCAAAAACTCTGCGACTCATTTGGCATCAAGCTCAGTTTCTCTTCACCTTACTACCCATAAGAAAATGGGCAGGCTGAGGCTTCCAACAAAATCTTGACTAAAATTCTCATGAAGGTGGTCAGCGACACTGGAAGGGATTAGCATATTCACATTCCCTTCGCTTTGTGGGCCTACCGCACTAGCATTCAAACCTCCATGGGTGCTACCCCTTTCTCTCTCGTGTATAGAATAGAGGTTATCCTACCTCTCAAAGTACAGATCCCATCTCTCCACATCTCTTTACATGACATTATTTCTAACGATGAATTTCATCAAGATCGCTTAGCTCAACTTGAGTTACTTGACGAGCGTCGTCTTGCTGCCCTCAACCATCTCCATGTCTATCAACATCGCATCAAGCGAGCCTATGACAAAAATATGTGAGAATGAGATTTCAATAACGGAGACCTCGTCCTCAAAGAGAATCAGCATGTGACCAATATGGATCAAAGTAAATGAGGCAAGTTTGCCCCTAATTGGCTCAGACCTTTCATTATCACACATAAGTATGGATCAGGGACGTATCATTTGTCTTCTCTCGATGGATGACTAGAACCTGAGCCTCCTAATGTGTTGCATCTACGACCATTCTACTGTTAGTCGAGTACTCATCCACTTGACATTTATCTTGAGCTCGTCCCTTGAGCAATTCCCATCCTCTTAGTCCTCATTCCTTTCAACCCTCCTCCCCTTAACAAATCCTATATACCCCTTTTATATAGTATGGATGCTTTGTATTAATAAAAGGGAACCCTTGACCTTCTATAGTCTGGTCCATGACTCACATTTCTATCAAAACAAATCAAGATGTCAAAATATCTAAGGTCACCAAATCGCATCAAAAGGCAGACTGCTCCCTCGAAGGATAGCTATACTATCATTGTTGTAGCTAATAGACTGCTCCCTCAAAGGATAGCTATTCAAAGCCCTTATATATAAAGCAAAATATAGACCACTCCCTCGAAGGATGGCTATGATTAACTCTTGCTACCAACAACAATCTTTCTTAGCAGCTTCCCGCATTGATTAGCTTCACAAATGACCACCAAGAAAATGACATCTCTATGTAGACTTCCCGTATTGATCAGTCTGCACCCAAAAAAAATAAAAATAAATAAATCATGGACTTGGCTTGTAGTTGTCTCAGGGTCTCCTATAAAAGGGGCAAAGTTATCTCTGCTCTAAAATGGGTTACCCTATCCTCCTCCTATCACCTGCTCAAGGGACTTCGAGCTCACTTTAATGTCAAAGTGATTCGATTACCACTCTAACACAATATATGGTCAACGATGTCATGCATGAATGGGGATCTTGGTTCTAATAACCCCTATCTATGCTATCATTTCTGGTCTTTGTCAATGAAAGAGCAATATGCCTTTCACTTTTTCTACACTTTGGTCACATTCAACTTCATCACTTGTCAAACCCAACCAAGCCAACCCAACATTTTCAGACCTGTCACATCATCATAACCTATTCACACTAGTTTCTATGGACACCAATACACATGGAAACTATTGACCAGATGCAATTTATGTTAAGCATAAACCAATACTTGCTGAAGCATAAATAGACCTCAATTCATTTTTAGCATACATCCATCACGACTATGGAAAATTGCTAGGGATGAAAGACCACATCACCAATGTTATAGAATACACCATTTAGAAAAGGCTGTAACATCTTTTTTCTCCTCATCATTTTGACCTTGACCAAGACCAGTCTATCAACCACTTTCACCACCTATCTACCACTTGGACTCCTAGTTTTGAACTACATTGGTCTGAGGCCCCTAATGACAAGGGCTATGTAGGCAGCACTCAGATCATATGATATCTTCTGGGGTTAGCTCGACCACCCTTGTTTGTTCATCTCTCTGATGAACAAACCTTCTTTCTTCCTTTTGACCATGACCTTGCCCTCAACCAAGACCAATTCCATCACTTTGACCCTTCCTCCCTAGAAGGGAGAACTACATTGGCTTGAGGCCCTTCACACAAGGGCTACGTAGGTAGCACTCAGATCACATAACGTCTTCTGAGGTTAGCTCGGCCACATCCTTTCGTCCATCCATCCATCTTGACCAATGACCATTGGAGATCATGCCTATCTCCTCCGACTTTGACGACTTCCAAGAAAATGTTGCCTTGGTTGTTTTTTGCTTGTATGCTACCTCATGACTGGTTAGCAAAATTATGCGCAAACTATTTTTGACCTTCACAAGTATCAGATCACAAGCTGGTTGATCCACACTTCTTATGACATTTTCATGTTTTTAGGAGCACTTCCTGAGCCCAGGATACCTGGAACATGACGACCATTAGAGCTTTAACTTAGATTGAATAACCTAATCAGTAGATGACTAAATGTTGGGGCCTGGTTACTTTAATTTTGGCACTCCTCGACCCTTGACCTATGACAATTTGACTTGACCATCTCGTGAAGTGGTATGCACGCAATCACGACTTTTATAGCATTCACCCTCACCCCTTTTCCATCCATTCTTTGTCAAATTAGCACCTGATTCCAGGTTCCCTTTTCTTGACTCTTACTTTGAGGGGGAATACCTCATCCATAATCGGGGCAACCAACCCTCCTATTTTTGTCTTACAATTCATTCGAATAACCAAAAAGATGGAATCAACTTTATCCTACACCTAGGGAAACCAACCCTCCTATTTTTATCTTGCAATTCATTTAAACAACCAACAAGATAGAATCAACCTTATCCCACACCTGGGGCAACCAACTCTTGTTTTTGTCTTGTAGTTCATCCAGAACAACCAACAAGACAAAAAGGGGCAAATATAGACACCATAATTGTGTCTAACCCTTATCGTCCTCCCCTTAACCCCTATTTTAGTTTTCCATGCCTATTTAACCCCTATCGACCATTTTCCCACAAGCCTTGACCCTGGCAGCATGTAAAAATGAGCAGAGAGCTAAAGTTAGCCTTTGTCCCCATTCTGCATCTACCGATGACGGTCATAACCCAGCCGATGTCACCGACGTCGATCACTTATCAGCCGACATTAGTAGTACTATTGACATCGGTTATCTTTAACACTGCATTCTTGACCCAAATGCAGGAACCATTATCCATTATCCATTCAGTTGCCAATCCATTTCTTGATCAGTTATCGGACCTTCCTTCGTATCAATCAACAAACCTCTTCATTCGAACAATCAACCAATTCTTGCATCCAACCAATCTACAATCAATCTCTCACATTCTCTCTCCGGTACAGGTATTCTACTTCAGTCATCTTTCTGGAGGTCTGCTACATCAAACTTCTGTGACACAACGACAACATCAATCATGTCTCCAACTTTTATCTTCAGCATGTAACAGGTAAGCATTTGTTCTGTGTTTTTATTCTAATCTCTGGTTATTGTTTTTAATTACTACCACTACCCAGATTTAGATTTAGACTATAACCCTAACCTTACTTCCACCCATATCACCTCTATCCACCCTCTACAAAATATATAGTCTATAACTCTGCCCATACCCCTTTGCACATAAACCCCCAAACAATCCCTCTGACTCCTAAACTGGCTTCTCGAACCCTCAGACAAAAACATCTGACCTTTTTGCAAATCCTAAGACCCTGTCCAGACCCGACCAGACCCTATCCAAAACTGTTGCCCCGACCGATGCCGGTCATTACCCCTACTGACATCGGCACTTTAACCAACGTCGGCTCCCTTCCCTAACCGACACTGGCACAGAGATCGACACTGGCGACTGTGTAGAGTAGTTTGCTGCATATCAAGTATGCATTTTGCCTTTTGTCTTTTATTTGCTTTCATTCTATCTTTCATTATTTCTACTTCAGTCAAATATTCTGCTTTTTATTAGTGGGTTGATATCCCTTAAGGAAGTCTTTGTACTTCAAGGATCAAGCGTTTGCTTGACAGCCCACCATCTCTTCGTCTAACATTTTTTCGTGTTTAGTCTCTTTTTCTTCACAGGTGTCATTCCTCCATAGCCAAAGAGGAGTACCTTCCAACATCTGATTTCGATGTGCATGACTATATCCAGGTATCTTCTAACCCTAGACCATCTCTTAGTTTCTCATTTCTATCTTTTGAATGTGAAAGTGAAATTAGCGTAGAAACAATATGCACAATAAAGAGTTTTAAATCATTAGAGTGGATGGTTTGGGACTTGTTCCATCCCCTCAATAATAATATGCCTAGAATTTCATTTGGAAAGGCCTCTACAAGTGCATTTAAGACTACCAATCTACAAATGATAGAAAAAAGGTAGACTAATCAACTAGGAGAAGTGAATTTTCAAGTGTCTAATGCTTGCATAAGCATATATTATGGTTGAAGGTGTTGTTTTAGGTAAGAATATCATGTGTTCATAGGTTATCAATCTCTATTATAGGTATTTCATGAATTTCAAGCACCAATACATAGGTAATTAGGCCTAATAGGCCTATTTAACCTATTTGGCATAGAGGGGTTAATGAATAGATTTAGTGTAGGTGATAATGTATAATTATTAATGGTTTGAATAGGAAACTTCACTTTTAAGGCCATTAGGCAAGGTGGAGGTAGGTTCAAGGCTTGGTCTATATGTTCAAAGACTAATAGGCTACTCAATGCCTCTTAGGAGGCCTAATCACACTCATGTACACCATGGAGCTTCCATCAAGAAGAGTGATGGACTATTTTGGGCATGGTCAACCCTTTGAAAAGGATAACTGAAGCTAATTCAACCTCTACTACCCTCACTCTAACTGTAAAAGGAGCCATTAAGGAGACTGACATATGGGAGAGTTAAAGAAAGGACTACATAACTGATGTAACTACCATTTTGATTGGACCTTAGTCATTGATGACCTCTCATATGCATCTCCATGCCACAATACCCTATCTTTCTCTCCTCTTATGTTATATATTGAATGCTTATGGACTTGTATGGTATCCCTTAGGTTGGTATAAGGAAATAAAGCATTTGTAACTTTTTTGTGATATGTACTTAGTGTGTTCATGATCATTTTGATATGCATAGTGGTATATATCCCTTTGTAGGTCTAAACTTCACTTAAGTATAAAAAATATTTATTGGAAAGTTGTATAGTGTGTCTTGAGGTTGACATCTCAAGTTTGTAGTGGGAATCAGATTGTAAATACATTGAACTAGGCCTCCTTCTCATGAACCTCTTGCTTTAATAATTCAAATTGACCTCTAGATGAAATATTGTTGATGATCATTCATTGAAGATAGTGCCTTATCTCTATGAATTATCTATTAGTGTGTTAAGATTTCAAGCTGAGAGAATGGATAAAATATTAGTTTAGGTTCATCACTAACCTTTAGTCTAGGTTTCATTCATACAACATATTTACCCTTCTCATCCTAATAGGATTATGTATTAGAAAGAGAGATAGAGTGATAAAATTAGGGGAGATATCCCCATAAAATTTAGAGGTTTGACCTACACATTAGGTAACCCATAGCCTAAGGTCATTCTCATGTTAACCTAGGTTTGAGGTGGATGTGAATAGTTTTCCTCAAAAAGGGTGCAACCTAGACACCTAACAGTTCTATCACACATGGTGGGATAGATTTCGAGTGCCTTGAATCATGATTTTACAACCTTATAGTACATCTATAAGCTAAGGTAATCAATAAAAACATCTATATTCACCTTGGGCAAATTTAAGCATCTTTGGAAGAGATTTGCAGTTAGTTTCAAGCTCAGAGGCATCATAACAACATTGTTTTAGAGGTAAGGAAGTTATTGGTTTTGTTCATATTTTAATACATATGTCACATAAGGATTTATGGTAGCCTATGAGTCAATATTATATCCTTCACCTCCATATCAGCCCTATCTTAGCCCATATGAGCATTATATTGACCCTTATCAGCCTTATAATGGACCTCTTAATTACGAAGATTATCCACCTTATGGTGAACTTCCTCTACCTCCTTGAAAACCTTTTTAGCCTCATTATCATTCATGCTACCACCCTATTGTTCATTTTAGTCAACTTAAACCAAATAATAATCACCTTCACTTAGAGATTGAGAAGTTAAGGGAAGAGAGATATAAGTTGTTAGAATGTCTAAGGCAACAAAAGGAGATTAGATACAAGACCCTTATTCATCATACTACTCTAAAATAATATACTTGTGTTAATATTACCTCTAAGATCCTATGGCTTCTCAGGAACCTATAATAATCCCATCTTGGAAGCGTTCATGGGCCAAAGACCTAAACTATGTGATGCCTACCCTTGAAAGGGAGAGTAAAGATGAAAGGAAAGGTGTGAGATATATTTATATAGGTGTCTCATGATCTCCAAATTCCCTATTAGTTTTCCATACTGCATCTACTCATAAGCATCCAATCATATCAAAAAATTACAAACTAATTGAAGATTTCAAGAAGGTTATGGTCACCAAGATTGACACTCCTAAGGTCTTCAACTAGAAGAATACCTTGGCTACCATTAATAAATATAATGAAGTGCATTTACCTCCCACCCCCCTCCTCTCTTTAAGAGGAATAAATTTAATTGAGACCATATTTTGAATATATAAGCATGGTAGGCAATTTGTCAAGGTTAGCTAGTTCAATGGCATTCCTTCAAGAACTTGACAATGTTACAGTTGCCTTTGAGTCTCAGGAGCACCTTGGAGAGGACACCCTAAGTGTCTATGAAGAATAAATTGTAATTATAACCCATATTCATCCTAATAGATCATAATTTAAACATGATGATAACTTAGATAATATGGGGTAGATAAAATTCCAAGATGTTAAAGTTGATGTAGATGAGACACAAGTAAATACTTCCCTAGGAGATAATTAAGAAGACAAACTTCATGGGGGTACTATTGAGATTGAGGTCAAAAATCAATTGGATGATCCTTGGTAGCTCTTATACCTTGAGTTCTTGAGTGAAGTTGAATAATTTAGTATGATAGACTTAGATAGTGGAATAGGACATTAGGCCAATGTTCCAAGTGGAGAAGATAATACAAGCCAATAAGTACCAAGGTAAGATGAAATAGAACTTAAATGGGTTTAGTAGATACATTTATCCATTGAAGATGAATATGAACAAGATACAATAGATAAATAACTTCATTATGACCCTATCAAAGTGTTGTAGGTGAGTGATCAACATGGTGTCTTACTAGTAGATGGTAGAAATAGAAGTGAACCCCATGTTCTTCCGATTAACCATGATGAATTCTCTTTTTTGAATAATTTTGATCACTTTTTCTTGATCTTAGACACTTCATACCTACACCATGAAGATATTAAAAAGGATATTATCAAGAATACTTTGGTAACTAATCACTTTGAGTCTAATGGGTAGAATCAAGTGCATCTCACGACTGAGGAGAGATGAGACTAATTATGCAAAATATAAGGATATGGGAAGATTATGATTGGGTTATTGACTCTCATAGTTAGCCCATATACCTAGGGATGGAGCTATAATGTCTAGTCACTCTTCTAAGAGACCATGAGAATTATAATGCTCCCAGCCATAGGTGGAGATTATTATACAATGATCAAAATCTGATTGGACCCAAATCAAGACATAGAAGCCACACATCAAGGTACCATATTGATCAAAGGACATTTTAATTTGATTTGGGGGAAGGAAGTTAAATTTAATTTGGTTTTTTTTATATTCTATTATCAGGCTTAATAAGTGTGTCACATAAATTGTAGGATGTTGTCTTGTTACTTTAGTTCTTTTCCTTATTTGTCCCTAGTCATTAGGTGTGATTCTTAGAGATTAGGTGTTTTTTATTTTTTTATTTTTATGTATCTTTTTGTTACTAAAAATATAATAAATGTCTTTGATATAAATTAATTTTGTATTTCAAGTGATCCTCAAGTGTTTGAGCCTTCATGTCATGAGGAGTGACCAAGTTATCTTGACAAGTAGGCTGGTCACCCATCAAAGTCACCAAAAATGTTGAAATTTTAGCCTCACAAGCCAAATTTCAACCCCTAATGTCAAAAACTTTGAGTGGCACCTATTTTAGACTATTTATAATGAGGTCTTACAAGATCAAGCCCTTGTTGGTCTTATTTTGAGAGTCTTTGAGCCTGATGGGAAGTGTCAAGATGTACCATTTTTTCATGATTAATCCATTATGTCATGAGTGTCTTCAGTCTTTTGGTGATGTGTTAGGTGTCTTATTAGTCTTGTAATGAGAGAGATGATTGTTAAGAATCCATAAAAATTCCAAATGAGTGTTTTAGCCTTGTTTGAGGGGTTTATGGATCTTTTACTAATATGGAGGTGTTTTAAAAATGTTTGAGGCTATTAAATGATGATCATAGTGTGTTTATGTCTTTTTTACATGAAATAATCAACTAATCCATATAGCACAATCATCACCCCTCTTAAACCAACAAATCCCCCTTAAACCACTACATCTGAGCCCATTTGGCCTTGTAAAAATTAAAAATAGGGAAGTATTTTGATTAATTGTATTGAAATGGGGTCTTTAAGGGTATTATTTACATCACATTTCCCCCCTATGTATTTCATAATCTTTAAAATCCTTTTGAGACCCACTCACACACTTTCCACTAGCCAAGTGGGTCCCACATGCCAATTTATGATTATTCTACTTCCTCCCTGCATTTTCCCCTATTTGAAATATATTATTAACTTTTTTTCTCCCTCTTTTGGCCTTAAAATGGTAGTTCAAAGTATATAATTTGAAGAATATATAGGAAAACAAACCTTTTTGGGAATTTTATGCACATGTATAGAACTATATAGATTATACCATAGATAAGATGATCAAGTGATAAAGATGAAGTCATGATAGGTGATTAATCAAAGTTTCATGGCCAAATGGTTTCAAATAAGATCCAAACTGATCCTTGACTTCACCTAACTTTTATTGCAGACCCAGATAGCTCATGATGTTTATGCTTGTAACATATAAAAGATAGAGAATGGGGCCCAAAGATCATAACCAAAGAAATTAAACTTAGGTAGCTTCCACTCATGAGCATTTGGCTAGAGATTGATCTCACAATATTTATTAACATTCCTTAAGAAGTTAATGAATTTATATGTTGTCTTCAGCTACATAGGCCAAGTTAGGATGAATGGTTTCCAAGGATTCTTACCTTGTCTTCTCAAAATAATCATGAATTCTTATTATTTACATCTTAAATGATCCTTTCATATCATTCTTAGCATTTAAATCACATGTGTGAGCTCATATAACTATCATACTTCATGACTAGCTCTTGTGTGCGATCTCTAGATAAGTATGTGCAATGGTAAGAGGTTTGATGCCTTCATCAAATATTATGGACTAGGTTGAAGATTTTTTAGGGGTGTTTCAAGGTTTCCAATGACTTATTTCTTAGGTTGAAGTTATAATTACCTTTTTTCACCTCAAAATACCTCAAAGAGAAAAGACTTGTGCATGTTTAAAGACCGCTATATGATAAGACTATGTGTAACCTAATGACATTTATAGAGATTAAAATTTAGCTCAAAACATAGAAAGAGGAGTGAGATTGATGATGTTCCATCCTCATTCCTTTGAGGAAAAGCTTCTAAACCTTTATGGTGGCCTCATAGGCCTAAAAATGATCTCCCTTGTCTACAAACCCATATAATCTCTTTTAGTAAAGTTTAAGGTCTTTTGTGAAAATTAAGGTTTTTCTATGTTTTTAAGGTTTCAATTTATGGATGTGTATGCTTCATATCTATCTCCAAAGTTCCATTTTTGCTTAGGTATGTGTATAAATGCTTGAAAGGTTGATGTGATTAGTAATAAGGTTTTTATTCTCTATTTTCACACCATTTTTACATCTTTGTCTTTTCACAATGTTTCCACTACCATTCATGCTATGTTTCATCTTATTTCATGCTTCCACCCCCATGTCATTCCATTGTCATCTTTCTCCATCCATCCATCCTTTATTCCAAGGACTAAATTATGTGAATAGACCTATATTCACCTTATAACTATTAGGAGAAAAAAAATTATGGAGGATATATCCATATAGGTCATAGACCCTGTTAAGAATGGTAAAATATCACCTACAACAACACCATATGTATGTCTATAGTCATCTTGTAACAACAACAAGGTAAGTTACAAGAGGCAAAGTTGGGACCATTATGTGCATTAGAAGAATAAAGGATAAAAGGGACACCATGAATAATGTCAAGTAATATGAATGACTAGTTTAACCTATTCTATGTTTGAATATCCCTCCTTCACTTATCTGTGTTGAGACTCATCCTAAATGAGACTCTACAATTAGGTCCTTCATGCCTCCTAATTGTGTAAGCAAATTGAGTCCAAATGGTCAAGTTAATATTGATTTGATAAGGGTGATTAACATATGATATCACCACATACTACCATGGTATAATGAAGATAAATGATATGGTACTCCACTATCCAAGATTTCTCTTGAACCATCACCTACAACCATTCTATTGGGCTTACTTGGAATTAGTGTTATATGATGGAAGTCACTATTTGATAAATTTGTGGAAAGGGTGAAATAAAAAAGGACTTCTCAAGGTAAAGTTAATCCCAAAATGTATAGGACAATCACATGGAGGAATACTCACCCCCCCACCCCACCCACTCAATAACATAACTATAGCCTAGGCAAGACTAATATCACACTTTCAATCAAATCATGCATAAAGAGAAGGAAAAGGGTTTCAAGGTACAAAATGATCCAATCAATAATGTAGAGAATTTTGGTGAGTATAATACATTAATAAAAATTAATGTATAGTGTTTAAGTAATAATTAGTTTCATTAAATATTATAACCATACCCATTCATTCCATTTTGGTCAAAAAACTCAGTCAATGATCCTTAAGTGAGCATACACATGCATATGGAATATTAAGAGAGTTGAAAATAAAGGATGGATTCAAGAAGGTGAGAACTAGGAGAGGTTAATTTAAATATCACAAGGATCTTCATTAAAATTTTGACTTGGATAACCTCAAGAAAATAGGTGATGAAGACCATACTCATAGATTTCATACTCAAACATAGTCAATAAGTAGCCCACTACGAGTCTAGGAAAATTGTTAGTTGAGGCCTTTGTAGGCATATTTAGGTCTTGAAATTTGGAATTAATGGTCATTATAAATTATAAAAGGCACCCATTATATCATTTTTTTTATAAAAATAGTGGGTATACCCACTATTTTATCTAATACCAAGCCTTGTCTAGGATAGTGAGTATAGGGACTAGATGGGAAAATTAGGCTTTGGAAGGTTTTTAAAATAGGTTTGAACTCACAAGATGGTTGTGGATTACTATAAAATGATGTTATGGGTCCTTATAAATCATCCAAAATGGATAAAATCAATGGTTCTCATCAAATTCCCTTTAGAATAGGCTAATGCAGATAGACTTTAGATTGGTTCATAAACCCTACTATTATCTTGAAGAGCCTTAGATCCTTATGACAAGTTTGATCAATAATGAGGGTGTAAAGTGGTTTTTTATAACCTAATTAAGAGTTATTGGGTGGAAATAAGTGAGGAAAAGGTTAAAGTGTCTCCAAACCTTGCTTGACCTCCTCACCCTACACAAAATCAACTCAAGATCCAACTCCAAGTGATCACCCACTCTACCACATGGGTGATTAGGATCAAAGATCATAGAGAGATTTAAGTCTCCATATGGAATAAAGACTCATGAAGTATTGGATGGCATTTGGGGGATAACCTCTATGAACAAACCTTAAGAAAATAAGTGTTTAGAATAGGTCTATAGACTACCCTAGTACCACCTTTCAAGGTTCCTATATCCATACACCATTTGAATGGGAACCTAGGACATTCATGGAATATGTGGAGGTTAATATAATATATATTCATGGAATTTTTTTCTATCTTGGATGTCTATACACTATGAACTATCACTAAGACTCCCAAGCACTCAAAACCTCCATAAAACCCCAAAACAAACTTGAGGGTAGAGATAAATAAATATTTGTATCAAAAAGAATTTGTTTAGCATATCTAACACTTGTATTAGGTAGAAAACTCAGGGGAGATTCCATACATGGTAAGTGAGTTATACTAACACTCTATAGAATTGTCAAAAATATGTACTTTTATAAGGTTTTAGGTATAATGTAGATTTTTATGCACAATGAAGAGTTAAAAATCATTGGAGGGTATGGTTTGGGACTTATTACATCCCCTCAAGTCATAATATGCCCAAAATTGCATCTATAAATTCCTTTGTAAGTGCATTCAAGACTGCTAGTTTGTAAATGATAGAAAATGGTGTATTAGTCAACTAAGAAAAATGAAAATTCAAGTGGCTAATGCTTGCATAAGCATATAGTATGGTTTAAGGTGTTTTTTTAGGTATGAATATCATGTTTTCATAGGTTTTAAATCTTGATTATAGGTATTTCATGACTGTCAAGCACCAACACTTAGGCAATTAGGCCTAATTGGACTATTTGACCTATTTGGTCAACAAGAGGGCTCAATTTTAGTATAGAGGGTATAATGAATAGATTTAATGTAGTTTATAATTCCTAGTAAATAATGGTTTGAATAGGATAATGAAATTTCAAGGCCATTATATAAGGTGTATGTATTTTTAAGGCTTGGTCCACATGCACAAAAACTAATAGGATGTTCAACACCTTTTAGGAGGCCTAATCACACCCATGTACACCATAAAACTACCATTGGGAAGAGTGATGGACTATTTTTGGCATGTTAAAACCTTTGAAAAGGATAACTAAAGTTGACTTAGCCTTTGCTACCCTCACTCTAATGATAAAAGGAACCATTAATGAGACCAATGCATGGGAGAGTTGAAGAAAGGACTGCATAACTAATGTAACTACAATTTTCAGTGGACCTTGGTAATTAATGACCTATAATTTTCATCTTCATTATACATTCCCCTCTCTTTGTCTCCTCTTATACTATATGTTAAAGTCTTATGGCCTTTAATGGTATCTCTTAGGTTGGTATGAGGAAACTCTGCTAGTATTTGTACTTGTGCACCTCTTAAAATAATGAATAGAGAATTTATAACTTATTTGTGATTTTTGTTTGGCATGTTCATTATTATTTTTATATTCATAGTGGTATGATCTTCCCTTTATATGTTTAAGCTTCACCTAAGTATAAATAAGATTTCTTGGTAGTTTGTCTAGTGTGTTGTGAGGTTGATAGCTCAAGTTTATAGTGGAAATCAAATTGTAAGTGCCTTGAACATGCCTCCTTATCTTGACCCTCTTGCTTTATTCATTCAAACTGATCTCTAGATTAAATATTTTCACTAAGAATTCATTGAAGATATGAGAATTCATTGAAGATAGTGCCTTCAATCTATGCATTATCCATTAGTGTGTTAAGAGTTCAAATGAAGAGAATGGATAAAAGATCATTTTAGGTGCATCACCAACCTTTAGTGTAGGTTTCATTCATGAAAATTATTTAACCTTTTCATCCCAATAGGATTATCTCTTAGAAAGAGACATCTCTCAAGGATTGACAATTCTTATTCAAAAAGGGTGAAACTTGGACACCTAACAAGTGACACATAGTGGCTTGCATTTGGATAAGATCTCTCAAGGATTGATAGTTGTAACAGTTTTGAGAGGTTAGAAATTCATATGGGTTCCACATGGTGCTTTCTCATTCATCAAACTTTCCCTAGGATCTGATAATTCTAAAACCCCTAAGAAATTGGCAAGTCTAATAGGTTTTATGTGGAACTTTCTCATTTGTTGGGCTCTCTTAGGGCTTTGACAATTCTAACACCCTAAAAGACTAGAAATTATAATGAGTTCCATGTGACACTTTCTCTTTATTTTTACTCTCCTAGGGATTTGACAATTCTAACACCCCTGAGATATTAGAGAGTATAACAAGTTCCATGTGGTTCTTTCTCATTCACCAAGCTCTCCTAGGGCTCTAACAATTATTACACCCCCAAGAGACTAACAAGTCTGATTGGTTCCACATGGAACTTTATCATTCACCAAGCTTTCCTAAAAGATTTCTTAAATTGACTAGGTCAAATAGAGGACCTTGTAATCATTTGAAATCTTCCCTACCCACTAATGAATCTTCATGAATTTCCAAGTATGACTCTAAGATGATGTCATATTTTGAAATATTATATTCTATTAACTCTATGAAATAATAAAATTAGCATAAAATATTCTAAGTATGAGGAATATTTCAATTTATGACATAGAATTGATATATTATTAATAACATAAGAAACAAAAGGATCTCAATGGATAATGATAACTTGCAAAAAATGTCATGAAACACTCAGTAGATTAAGGTGAAATAGGGGTTGAAAGATTTGTACAATTCAGGACCAAGGGAAAGAAGATCAAAGATTCAAGAGAATTATGATTTTATAATTTTCATGTGTCACCCTTTCCTTTAATGAAAAATGGGTTCATGTTGACCACAACATATATGATTTACACACTTATATCATGACTTATTCCAAGGCCTTTTGACCACTTTTTTTCACTCTCCATAGAGATTATTAATTATTATAAGAAAACCAATGACCCCAAAATGTCTCTATTTATCTATAAAATTAGTTTAGGCTCACCCATAGATTATTATTTATACCTAAACAATTTTGTTTTGCTCTTTGGATAATAATACCTTGATTGGACAATAATGCATTGCTTTCTTATTTAGATCCACTTCTCTTGTCCTCCCACTATAAAATGGATAATTTCCAAAATTAAAATTCATGAAAGGGTCATACCAAAATTTTAGTATAACTAATCTAATGTAATTACAAAAATATCACTATAAATATGCATTTCAAACCATTTTGGTACAAAATTAGCATAAAATTGATGTAAAAAGTTAATATAATTTGGGTCTAGTGTATACAGTGTGAATAATTACATACATTGTCATTCCATATGTGAAACTAGTGAAAATCTAATAAAGGAGTAATTCAAGTGTTTTACACATGCCCCCAAACAAATATTTGGTGTATATTGATTCTAAGACTAAGTAATAATAATTGAAATTCTGAGTAACAACCTATGTGCTAACCTGGAACACATGTCATGCATGATGTTCCCAAATTGAAAATTAATGAGACAAACCTTAGTGTTTTTCTAAAATTATGAATGTAAACCTATTTATAACTATTTTTTATTTCTTGAGATTTTGATAAATTCTAAAAGTGATTGTTTTTTTCATGCTTGGAGAATAGTGTACTATTTTAGATGATCTAGGTAGATCCATGTGCCATTCCATTTTAAAAGTCTTTAAATTGGAGTTGAAACATTTTCACATCAAATAATTTGTCGAGAGCTTTCTAGCGCTTCTTTCAAAATGAAAAATTGAGTCCAGATGCTCGAGATATAGCTTGTTGAAGCATTCTTGTGATAGGGGAATAATGGGTGTCAAAAAGTGATGTGGCACTATTTAAACACACCAAGTGGTCCAATAACCATTTGACATGTGGCAATATGAATTGGTGAAAAAAATTTGGTTTGTTTTTTTATTTTTAGCCTCTAGTCTTTGACAGGAAGTCATATGAGGATTCGTGGGCCCCGCTATTTGCTTGCCGAGGGCCCTCAACGAGGGTCAACACACTCTTGTGGAGGGGTTCCTTGGCCTCCTAATCTTCATATATTATTATTTGTGAAATTTTATTTAAGTTACAAATTCTGTTGAAGACCCACCAATGTGGGATAATTGTTTTTCACTTTGTAATAAGAAGCCACGAACCAACACAAGGTGGAACCACCAACCAACACACATCATCCACCTTCACCACACACAAACCATGCCAAGACAACGTATTTACCACATTATCCAATGGTGGCCTAAGATAGGCATTTATCTAGCTCTTGCACCTTAGTCTCCTTCAAAAGGGATGTCAACATTTGAAAATGGGGCCGCCAACCTTAAAAAACTATACAAACCATTTTAAAATAGTCAATGTGGGATAATTTAATAAGACTAAAGTGCTTAAAGGGAGGTTGACACCTTGAACCCAACACATCCCATGTAAAAATATAAGCTTTGACCACTTGAGCCATGGGCTTGGAAGTGGTATAAGAGGAGCGAAATTCCATTTGAAGGGAGATATGTAGCCGATTGTGTAAAAGTTTCAAGAAGATTATAGAATTAATTAAGCCTTGTACAGCCTTGGGCCTTTATTTTCAAGTCTAAGAGATATTTTTATAGGAAAGCAGAGATTAGAGAAGGTTAATTGAAGACTTGTATTTAATTTTTAAGCCATTTGATACACAAATTAATGGAAATGGTCCTCACTTAGAATGGACCCAGAGACGTACGCTATTGAAGCTAAACTTTGTTATCAATTTGTTGGTGATTTCTTCTAATTTTATCTATTATTTATTTAATTATGATCTTCAATTTAATTTTGGTTTTAATTTTTTATACAAAATTAAAGAAAAAGTCAATAAATAGTAGATATTTTGAATGTGAAAGTGTGTTATTCAATTTTTTTGACACTTGCATTTTCAATTTTTAGGTCAGATTTTTGGTATCAGAGCGGTTGTTATTTAACATTGATTCCTAGTGTATGTTGACAAGGTCTAAAACCCAAAAGGGTGAAGGAAAACTCATTGAGTATAATCTGGAGATTGACTCAAGGCGTGCTTTAAGGATGGCTGAAGAAGAGATGGAATCTGAACAAGCTTTCTGCTAAGTTTTCATGGAGATGAGAAGCATGGTTGAGGAATTATACCATGAAAAACAAAATAAATTCGAGAATGAGAAAGGTGATTCACAAGAATCAAAAGGTAAAGAAACTAAGAAACCTTCTTCATTGGATGATGATAAAAAAACTATGGAATCTCTCCCTTCACTCAAATTGGATATTAAGTTTGAATTACCAATGTTTAATGGTGAAGTTAATGTCAAAAAGTTTGATAATTGGGTCAAGTAGATAGAATTTTATTACAGGGTCCAAAATATTATATCGGATGAATCAAAAATTCATTTGGCTACTCTTCACATGGGAGGCACAACTCTCATCTGGTGGGAGAGTAAGTTGAAGGAAGCTGAGCTTCAAAAATGTAACTCAATTTTTACTTGGAATGAATTTATTAAAGAACTCAAAAAGCAATTTTATCCTTTAGGCTGTATGTAATAAGCCATGATGGATTAACAAAGTTTCAGATAAGGAAAAGGCCAAAATGTTCAATATTATACACAAGAATTTAGTAAAAAAGCTTTGATTTTGAATTTTCCTCTTTACACACAAGAAACACTACTATAATATATAGGTGGGCTAAATAGTTAATTAAGACATATGATTCTTATGTTCAATCCCACTAATTTAGATGCAGTATGTGTACAAGCCACTCATTTAGAGGCTAGAGGAAAATAATCAAATGAATCTTTTCCTAAAGCTAAAAGTAAGCAATCTAATGTTAAGCAATCCAAAGGGGAAAGTTCATTAGGAAAGGGTAAATATAAATCCACTTTTACTATTAAAAAAGAAGGAAAACCATTTTGTAATCATTGCAATAAAAATTATATTACGTCTAAGTTTTTGAAACTACACCCTAAGTTAAGGCCTAAAAGGTTTCAAAAGAAAGAAAAGAAGACTAATGCTATGGTTCAGGACTTAGGTTTAGATTCAGGTGATGAAACTAAGATCACAGCTATGGGATTGCATAATTATTCTTCTCTTTCAGTTTCTAGCACTATGTCATTAAATGATGCATCTTCTTCTAAATATAATTCTATGTATGTTGATAAGAAAATAAATGAATTGTTCCACATTAGAGTTGTTTCAAAACATACTAAGATTGACACTCTATTTTATAGTGGTTCACAAGCAAATTTAATTTTTGAAGAGGTTATTAAGAAGTTAGGCTTACAAACAAATCCCCATCCGAAGCCTTATCCACTAGGTTGGGTGTGTGACAATGAGAAGCTACAAGTCTCACAAACTTGTAGACTAAGGTTTGCCATCACATCTAAGTTTGTAGATGAGGTTGAGTTGGATGTTGTCCCATTGGACATCTATGGGATTATTTTGGGAAGCCATATCTTTATGATAGAAAAGAAATCTTTTATAGATAGGAGAATAAGTACTTGCTTGTTAAGGATGGCATTGAATATACAGTCAGATCACATCACATTAAACCAAGTCTTTCCTTGGTTATAGCAAGGCAAATGAAAAGACTAGTTAATTCAAGCAAGAATTTTTGTCTCATGTTGATTAAGTCTAAGGAGAAAGAATATTCTCAGTATTTGGAAAATTGTGATCCTAAACACAAGAATGAATTGGTTGAAATCATTTCTACTTATGACGATGTATTTTAGGATCCTAAGGGTTTGCCCCCTAAAAGGGGAGTTCAACATGAAATTCATCTATTGCAAGATTCTCCTCTCCCTAACATTGGCATGTACAGGTTATCACTGGTGGAAAATGAGGAAGTCAAAAAATAGGTAATGGATCTATTAGATATAGGTATTATTCATCCAAGTTCATCTCTTATTGGTTCACCCATTATTTGGGTGCCAAAGAAAGATGGCGCTTGGTGAATGTGTGTTGATTTTCATGCTTTAAACAAAATTACTATTAAGAATCATTACCCTCTTCCTCATATTGATGATTTATTTGATCAATTAAAACATGTTATTTATTTCACTAAGCTAGATTTGAGAAGTGGATATCATCAAGTAAGAATTAATGAAGGTGATGTGTGGAAAACTACCTTTGAAACAAAACAGGGATTGTTTGAATGGCTTGTTATGCCTTTCAAGTTGTGTAATGCCCTGGCTAATTTCATGAGATTGATTAATGTTATTTTTAGACAGTTCATTGATGATTTTGTTATAGTCTACTTAGATGATATATTGATTTTCAGCAATTCTTGGGAAGAGCATGTGATCCACATTAAGAAAGTCATGGATGCATTACGAAGGGAAAAACTTTATTTAAAAATGTCAAAATGTGAATTTGGCAAGACCTCTTTGATATACTTGGGTTACATTGTAGGACATGGTGAATTGAAAATTGATCCTAAAAAAGTAGTAGCCATTGTTAAGTGGCCTACACCCACTAAAACAACTAAGGTTAGAATTTTTCTTGGTGCAGTACAATTTTGACAAAAGCTTATTGCTCAATTTTCATATATTGCATCACCTTTGCATTCTTTGACAAGTGTGAAATAGGTCTTTTAGTGGGGAGTCAAATATCAAAAAGCCTTTGACACTTTGAAAGAAAAGATAAGTACTACTCCAGTCTTGGCACTTCCTGATATACAACAACCATTTGATATCGAGACAGATGCAAGTGAGTATGTTATGGGAGCTATTTTAGTGTAAGGTAAGAAACTAGTTTGTTATCATTCTAAAACCTTCACAAGTGTAGTAAGAAAATATAAAACTTATAATAAGGAATTATATGCATTGGTTTAAAGTGTTAAAAAATTGAAACATTACTTAATGGGAAAAGAAACAATAATACATACACATCATCAGCCCTTATAGTATCTCTAATCACAAACCAAACTACAACAGTCTAGACATTTTCATTGGATGGGTTTCTTACAACAATTTCATCTTGTAATTAAGTATAAAAAAGGTATTCAAAATAAGGTTACAGATATGCTATCTAGTCCTCCTATGGTTGTTGCATCTATTCTTTTACAACATGGTTCTTTGTCTCATGAAAGTTATAAAGAACAGTATGTTAATGATCTTGATTTTTAGGATGTCTATAAATACTTGATGAGTAGTAGAAAAGTAGAAGAATTAGACTATCATGTACACAATGATCTTTTGTATCATTTGGGTAAAATATGTATTCCTCAAAATTAGAGGGTGTTCATGATTATAGAAGCACATACTTCTCTTATTTATGGTCATTTTGGAGTTGCTAAAATAGTTGCACATTGAAAATGTACTGTTACTAGCCCCGTATGAAGGAAAATGTTGCCAAATATATTAAGGGATGTACTCTTTGTGCCACAAGTAAACCTAGTAATAGGAAATTGGGACTTTACACTCCTTTACATGTTCCTACTCACCCCTGGAAAAGTATCTCCATGGATTTTGTGGGGGGTTTTCCTATGACATAAAGAAAACATGACTATTTATATGTGGTTGTGGATAGATTTAGCAAGATGTGTGTTTTGATTCCTTACACTAAGCAAATTACTAGGGAAGACACTGCACACTTATTCTTTAAACATGTATGGGTTCATTTTGGTTTGCCTACTTCAATTATTTTTTATCAGGATTCTTGATTTATTGGGGAGTTTTGGTCAACTTTATGGGGACTAATGGATACTAAATTAAAAAAGAGCACTGCATTTCATCCACAAACCGATGGTTAAACAGAGGTAGTAAACCACACAGTGGTACATTTGCTTATGGGTTATAGCAATAAACATCCAAAGTTATGGGATGAACAGTTGTGTTACATACAACATGCATATAACTGAGCACTTCATTCTTCTATTATGAAATCTCCATTTGAAGTTTGTTATGGATACTTGCCTCAATCTCCTCTAGATGTTTGTTATAAACAAGATACAGCTGTTGGTGAACTAAAAGAAGCCATTTGAGCTAAGAACTTCATTAAACAAATACAACTCATACATCAGACTATTCATAATCAATTGGAGAAAAGTCAAGCCAAGTATAAAGCTAGACATGACAAAAATCATATTGATCACCAATTTTTTGTAGGTGATATGGTATGGCTTCACATCAATAAGGAAAGACTAATAGGTGAAGGTAAAAATTTGAAACCAATATAGTATGGTCCTTTTCAGATTATGGAAAAAATTGGTACAAATTCTTTCCAATTAGATTGACCATCTTACATGCAAATTTATTTAGTTGTAAACATCAAAAATCTAAAATTGTATGAGCCTCAAATTATTATTGATCATGATGAAAGTGTATCCATTCCTTCTGTTGATGATTTTGCTCCTAAATATCTAACAAAATTGTAGGAAGATACTATTCTTGATAGGAATATGTAGACTTTGTTAAGAGGTGATGTTGAATATCTGCGTGTTAGTCTCAAAGGGATTCACTTAAATAAGGCCAAATGGATGGAAGCCTAAAGGGTGAGGGAGAAATACCCTCACCTCATTACCAATTAATTTCAACTTTTGGAGGTCCAAAAGTTCTTAGTGGGGAGGAGTGATCTAGGTGGATCCATGTACCATTCCATTTTAAAAGTCTTCAAATTTTAGTTGAACCATTTTCACATTGAATAATTCATAGAGATATTTTTGGCACTTATTTCATAATGCAAAACAGAGTTTGGATGCTCGAGATATAGCTTGCTGAAGCATTCTTATGACAGGTGAATAATGGGTGTCAAAAAGTGACATGACAATGTTTAAACATGCCAAGTGGTCCAATATCCATTTGACACATGGCAATATGAATTGGTGTAAAAAACTTGGTTTGGTGTTTATTTTTAGCCTCCGGTCTGACAGGTAGTCATATGAGGATTCGTGGGTCCCACTATTTGCTCACTAGGGGCCCTTAGTGAGGGTTGACACACTCTTGTGGAGGGGTGCCTTGGCCTCCTGATATTCATATATTATTGTTTGTTAAATTGTATTTAAGTTACAAAGTCTGATAAAGACCCACCAATGTGGGATAATTGTTTTTCACTTTCTAATAAGAAGCCATGAACCAACACATGGCGGAACCACCAACCAACACACGTCATCCACCTTCACCACACACAAACCATGCCAAGACCACGTGTTTCCCACATTCTACAATGGCGGCCTAAGATAGGCATTTAGCTAAGTCTTGCACCTTAGTCTCCTTTAAAAGGGATGTTAGAATTTTAAAAGGGGGCTGCCAACCTTAAAAAACTATATAAACTATTTTAAAATAGCCAATGTGGGATAATTAGATAAGACTAAAGCGCTTAAAAGGAGGCCGACACCTTGAAACAAACACCTCCCATGTAAAAAGATAAGCTTTGTCCACTTGAGCCATAGGCTTGAAAGTGTTATAAGAGGATCGAAATTCCATTTGAAGGGAGATAGGCAGTTGACTGTGTAAAAGTTTCAAGAAGATTATAGAATTAATTAAGCCTTGTATGGCCTTAGGCCTTTGTTTCCAAGTCTGAGAGATATTTTTATAGGCAAGTAGAGATCAGAGAAGGTGAATTGAAGACTTGTATTTAATTTTTAAGACATTTGATGCATAAATTAATGGAAATAGTCCTCACTTAGAATAGACCCGGAGACGTAGGCTATTGAAGCTGAACTTTGTTATCAATTTGCTAGTGATTTCTTCTGATTTTCTCTATTATTTATTTAATTTTGATCTTCAATATAATTCTAATTTTAATTTATTTATAAAAAATTAAATAAAAAGTTGAGAAATAGTATATCTTTTGAATGTGAAAGTGTGTTATTCAATTTTTGTGAAACTTGCATTTTCAGTTTTCAGAGCATTAGATAACATCAAGGTGTACCCTTGTATAAAATGATCACTTTTATCAAAAATGATGCTCTATGTGATTTCTAGATATGTTTTTCAATCAATTATGTGAGGTATTTTTCATGTGTACCTACTATATGATCTTAGTCTCTAATTTAAGCCAGTATATATGCCCCCTCTTTTGAGTAGAGTTTTTGAGCCTACACATTAACATCAATCAAAATAAAATTTTATGTCATAGATATTATGTAAGAGATGTAAATATGATTAATAGTGATAATATGGAGGATAATGGCATCATAACATATATAAATTAGGCATAATATTACTTTGAGATTCATATATAATCAAGCATACATAGTGAGATTATCAAGACACATTAGAAGTTTGGCACACATATAAGTGATAAAAAAATGAGTATTGAAAGATTAATATAAATACATTGGAGGAGATTCATGATATTCAACATGGAACTGAAAGTCTATGAATATTCATGATGTTCATCATGGCACCAAAATTTGAGAAAACTAAGGAAACAAGTGTCATACCCATGGTACACACAAATAAATAGTATAAATACAACACATAAAACATGAAATATAAGTCCAAGGGGATAGATAAAAGGGACATTAAAATGTCACTCATACATATAGAAATATAAAATGAACACTTATATCCACACACAATGACATGTTTAAATTCCTATAATCCAAATAGAAAATACACACAATACAAGAATTAGGAAAGGAAACATGTGTGTGTGTGTGTGTGTGTGTGTGTGTGTGTGTGTGTGTGTGTGTGTGTGTGTGTGTGTGTGTGTGTGTGTGTGTGTGTGTGTGTGTGTGTGTGTGTGTGTGTGTGTGTAATTCATCAACATAAGCAATTTGTAACACTATTAGATTCAATAACTTAGGTAACTAGTAATATATTAGTATGTTTGTGAGTGAGATTATAGATAAATTTTATTCCATATAAATAAATGAGGTATGAACAATAAAATATATCCACTAAAGGATAAAACTTGTACAAAATATGACCCTAGTGATCTTGTTGATGTATAGACAAGCTAAAAGAGGCATATGTCTAATTTAGATCTTAGAACTAATATTTTGTGCTTATGGGGCAAGATCAAGGGATTAAAATAATAATGTGGTGCACTCCTATCTGAATAGGTTGATCTTGCCTATTTTTAGTTTTAGATTCTAATATAGTGAAATAACCTACAATTGATTGTGTAGATGGTATCGTGTATGTTGTGCACTTACTCATGTACATGTGTGAAGAATATATGATATGAAACTAGATAGAAATAAGTACTAAATAGCTATGCATAAATTTCCTAATGTAAATTAACTAAAAATAAGCATGCATAAGTCTTGATTTTTGAAAAAAAATTGGTATATTTAATTTAATTCTATTTTTTTGTGTATGCGTAAATGGAAAAATATAAAAAATAGAGATAATTATACTAACTGATGAGTCTTATGTTGGACTCACAATAAATGTGCCTTGTGTCTAGGATATTAATGGTAACATTCCATGAAACGAAAAGACTATTTTTGTGACTAAACTAAATTGAATATAAAATATGAATATTGATTAGTCATTGTACCATAATTTCCACTATTATTTTGGTTATCTATAACATATTGTGCATATTATTGAGCATTATGAACTCTATGGATTTTTTGAAGCCATTATGGAATGTATGAATCATGTGTTATTTTTTTATGTGAGATCCACTTAATTCCCTATAATATCAATCTAGGACATGTAGGATTAGAGAGAGGTTATTTAGAATCTGTAACAATTATTTTTTGAAGTGGCCTTTCATTATATACCTACTATGAAAATATTTGAGTAGGTTACACCTTTTTAAGTGTTTCAACTAATATATTTTATATAGGAGCTAGATTTGTCTATGATAGGGTGTACTCATATGGTATACCCCAAACTATGATGACCTCATTAGTATAGATATACTTTAAACACATATGAACTATTGAAGGAACCACTCAAATATGCTAAATCTAAGGGCATACCAACAATATATCAAAGACCACTATACCAGGTACTACTATAAAAATAGTGGCCACATGTGATGGACCAACCTATAATGGTAATGTAATATCACTGATGGTGCTCTAAATGTGACCATTGCATCTTTTTATTATCATGGTGGTATAAATAAAATCATAATATATCTATCTAATATTATTAATAAATGTGATTGTACACATATTCACATGTGAACCGTTATTAACTAAGATGCTTTGAATAGGTTGGTGATCAATGTGAGCTAGAATGAATAAAAATTTAAAATTTGAGTCATCATATACTATTTTGTGCTCTTAAAATGTGATGAGTGTCCCATATGGCAATAAAGTATGATAAGTATCAATGAGGTCATTCAAAGGATGTGGTATTGATGTGTGAGAATGGTAAGAAACTAGTGGAGGGTATGCACTGTATGCATTATGTAATCCTAAAGTGTTTTTTGTCTCATTAGCTATATTATTTGGAAAAGTATCATTGAATATTTTCATTTCATTACTTCCACTTGGTTTTACCTTCCAACATTTTATTTATGTGCCAACATTAATTATGTTTGCATCTATCAAATCATGAATCTTGTGATCAAATACATATATTTGTTAGTAGTGTGGCCTAGTGCCCTATGATAATCATAAAAATAATTTTGATCAAATTTTTTTGGAATGGGCTTGTTCACATCAACCTCTTTAATGGGAGGGAGAGATATGTGTTGCATTCTAATATATTTTTAGGACCTTATATGAAGCTTCCAATAGGTTTTTAAACTACCTCCTTGGATAAGATGATAAGAAAATGTTTGGAGTGGGCTTTAAAACTAAATGTATGTTACCTTTTCATCATTTTCATTATCATTTGTCCTCACCTTTTATGGTGGCCTCCTTGAACTCTTAGTATTGGAATCTAAATTAGTTATATACTTAGGATTATCTATTTCCAATCATTTCACTTCCCTTTAATTTATTGTGTGGCACAAACTTGTGAATGAGAGAAATTTATTAAACATGATGAACTCACGTAGGGGCGGAAGAAAAATTTATTTTAAAATATCTTATAATTTGCTATCTGTTATACAACTTTTCATTTTGTATAACATAGTCTTGTATCTTAAGACATATTATGCAATAGGTTCATTGTTTGAGTTGAGCAATCTACACATATGAAATATTCTCGTTGGTATTTATTAAAAATATGATAGAAATAGATTGGCTAATGGATTTAATGCATGAATTGATTGATGAGGTAAATTTTAATACCATTTTAGAGAACATTCTTTTAGACTCCTTGGGAATAACTTAGTCAACAACCTATCATTAGACACTTAGTCCAAACATGTTGTGTGGAGGGTTCTAAGATGATGTTCATGGTAACCCTTTCCATAATATAGTGTAATATTTGGTGTCACAAAATATTTAGGTAGAGGATATACTATTTTAAGTTGTGTCAATGGAGTGTGTAATAAAATGTGAGAATCTAGTGCCTAATTAGGTTTCGAAGCACCTTGACCCAAATTTTAACACCTTAGTTTTCAGAGATTAAATATCATGCCTGAGGTATTGTACATTTGGAGAAGAATAATATGTGCTAACAAAATTTAGTGTTCATAATGACTAAGTATAAATTGACATATTAATCTATTGAATACCATTGTAAATGTTTATACAAAATTTGTATCTAATGGAGTATAAATCTCAAATAATTGTGCCATGCTTGTAATTTTTATTCTTTGTTGAATTATATTTTTTTCCACTTATAGGATGGAGTGAATCATGTTTAATAAATTTATCTCATTTACATATTTCTGTCACATGGTAAAATAAATGGAAGTCAAAATCTTATCTGTCATACAATTGGTAATGTAATGTGTCCTATTAAATATTGATAATTGATAGCATTTTTCAATGCATCTCAATAATTCCCTATATGATTAATGAATTAAACTATACATAAATTAAATTTTGTCCTCATCTACTTCTACATGTTATCTATATTAATTCTTGGTGAAAATCTAAATAGTCAAAGGATTAATCCTGCAATGATTTTAGTGTCTGCATGTGTGACCCTTTTATGGATCCTTAGGAGGTTTTGGTATTTGTTGTATAATTTTAATAGTTACTTTATCCTTATATTTTTTAATATGTTGATATAATATTGATTAAAATTTTGTGGCATGCCCTATTTTTCTATGAAAATGATAAAAGGGCTTTCCCTCTTCATTTGACAACCAGCTAGTATATATATGTCTTAATATTAGAAAGGTAATGAATTATATTTCAAGTAACATATATAACATTAAATGTGGTATACCATGTGAAATGTCATCATTTATCCTAATATCTATGTCAATATCTATAAATTACACATTATTAATTAAATTTGTGAGTGGTGACCTATTGGTACTATAGTGCATTAATCAATGTATTATGCCTCATGCACTATAGAAATGATATATTTGCAAAAGATATTAGTCCATGGGGATCCTAATAGAGCTTCATGTTATGGATTGGCTATGTGAAAACAAGTATTATAAAATTTATCCATATCTAAAGTGATTGTTTTCCTGTATATGTATGCACTTGTATGATCACCTTGTAATCATCTTTATATTCCCCTAGACCAACTAGTGTGAGATTCAACCCACATAAATAATCATAATTATTAATTTATATTTCATTAGTACCATCATCATCATTACCATCATTCATGGATATGAAATTTAGATCTTTTGAATTGACAAATAAATGTTATTGATATACATGTTCCTCATGGTCTACCTTTTTAGGTGAAATATATTATTCTGAGTTATGTATAGATTGTGGCCTATGATTATTTGTACTAGACTCACCAACCTCATATGTGTACATTTTTCTATATGAATGGTTTTTGGTGGTGGTACTATTTTGAATTGAAGATTCATGGACTATGATAGACTCTTAGTAGGAGGCATTGTAGTCTTAAAAAATATGATTGGTTTATTATTAGTTGGGCATGTATATAAGCATCCATAATATATAAATTGGATAAATCTATGTAAATTTGAAGGTATGACTTCCACGGCCTGTATCCAAGCTATACCTATAATAAATTATAGTAAAATTGTTTATGCATTACTTGGAACTAAGTGGTTAGGGTTTTGGACCTGACTATAATATCCAAAGTGATATAACTCAAAGATTAGAGATGCACATCATCAAATCATTTAATATTATTATATGTATTTTATAGTGTGGTCATGTTTATACCTAATGTTTATAATAATGTAAGATTGAAAATATTTAACCCTAAACCATTATTAATTAAAACCCTTTTTTTGTTATATTTTCTAATTGAGATTGTATTAACAAAGGTAAATTTTGATCAATAGTTGTCTATAAAGGAAAATATTCATTTCTAAAATAAATAACATTCTCAATATCCTTAAAATTGTTTACAATAGATGGAAAGTAAGAAGGATATGTGTCACAAGGCATAGGTGTTTGATTCAATGCTTGGTATATAATATATTTTAAAATATTAGCCTTTTGAAGAAACTATAGCATGTATATCTTAGTTGTATTCGTTACTTCTCAATAACATCTTATCTTCTAGACTAATGAACGGGTCCCATTGGATTAGGTTGGGGATGAAGAGGAATTATTGAATCTGTTCCTCCTATATTTTTTATGAGGCACGTGAGCTCATATAGTAATAAGAACTTTGGTCATAAGGTCTATTTTAATCCTATGTAAAATAGTAGATGTGGGTATGATCTAAGATAGTTGTGAGGTCTGAGTGTAGGAAAGAATAAAAGGAACCATCTAAGCCCTCTAACATATGGTGGTAATAGGTATAAATTTAAACTAATCCATTCAACAATAATCACCATATAATTATTTATTATTAATCTTTTGACTAACATAGGATGTGAGATTTGCCTTATCATTATGTATCCATGGGCGTACATACATGTAAAATATTTGACAAGTAGTAGGCAAGGAACCTGTAAATAACACCAATAAGCTTTGAACCAAAAGTGATAGATATATTTAGTCATTATGATCATGATGAATATGGATATCATAAAAATATAAAATATGAAACCCTAATGAAAATGATAAAAATAAAATGAAAATCTCAATGGCAAACTAAGGTTTTGAAAATGTTCAAAAATAATCAGGTTCACCAATATGTTTTATCAATTTTGATGAACTAGGATAATGTTAGACCCTAATTAGACAAAATACTGTACAAAATTAGAATGATAAAAATATGCATTATATGACATAAATTTATTATAACCTACTAAATATGTAAAGTACAAAGGAGAACACAAAATTAGCTAGAAAACTAAGATATGGATTGTATATCGAGTTAAAATTGATAGGGAGACTATGTTGACTGAGTGTGGACCTAAAATAGGAGTTCGTAAGATTTATAGATATGATCACTCTAAATAGATAGTATAGTAGTTTTTTTTTGTCCCTAGGGAGCTTAGGTGTCCATTAACTAGTAGAGATATAAATTTTTTGGGGTAGGTTCACTTTCCCTTGTGTGTTCTATAGACTATGCAGAAGCTTTTTATCTGATGTGAAAACCATTATGTATCTCCTATTTCACTTGAAAACCTTAGCTTAATGACATAAGAATATGAATTCAATCATGGAGTAAAAATGAGTTAATGTTTGATTTTATTCTTGACCTTAACACTTCATGTGTTGAGTGCTAACTACATACCAATACTCTAAATATGGGTCAAACTCCATGTAGTTCTCCCATGTCATGGTGGTGTGTGTGAAATATTAGTGTAGAATGCTAGATGATGGCTCAATATTGATGTTATTAAGTGATTAAACTATGAGTTGTGACTTTGAAAGTTTATCCAAACTTAACTTAGGGATAATAGGGTTGTATGTAATCATAATTGGGATAAATTTGGAATTTTATCTCAATATGAAATTAGAATTCTATTGTTTTTTATGTGGAGTCCTCTTGTGGGAAAAATGGTTTTAAATGTATATTTATAATGATAATTTTGGAATTCCTTAGGATGGGAATTAATAAACTTATAGTTCTACCCTTTCATTAATTTTAATTTTGTAAATTGGCCATTATTTGGTGGGAATACATGAGTAGTGGATTGAGATAAGAGAGCAATGAGTTATTGTCCAATTAGGATGTTTTCATCCAAGGAGCATAAATATTTATTCTAGGTACCAAGAATAGAATTTGGGTGAGCCTAAAATTATCTTCATGATGAATAGGGATATTTTAGGGTCATTGGTTTGTTTTGAATAATTATTCATCCATGTGAAAAGTGAAAGAAAGTGGTCAAAATTCCCTGGAATAAGTCATGACCTAAGTGTGTAAAAAGAGTGGTCAAAAGTACATTATTTTAGCTTAAATGTTTAAAAATGTTAATATATCCAGTGTCATGATGATCTTATTCATTTTCCTATAGATAATATTTAGACCCTTGAATCTCCCTGGTCATTTCTTATATGGGGATTAGATCTCATTGATAAGTTATCTCAATCATAATATGGCCATGTCTACATTATCATTGCCACTGAGTACCTTACCAAATGGGTAGAATGTATGCATATTTTTAATTTTAATTACATCACTATATCTAAATTTATTCTTAATCAGATCATATATAATTTTGTAATTTCTCACACTGTTATATATAATAATGGTGAGAATCTCAAAATAAAGACATGAAATAGCTTTGTGTGAAATTCAAATTTAGTGAAATGGTCAAGTAAAAGACACTAATAAAAGCGTTAGTAATATTTTTTGAAAAAATATTATTAGGGATTCTTGTTTGGACTAGCATCTCAAATTATAACGTGCACTCTATGCTTATTATACTAGTATCTATACTACCACTAGGGAAACTCCATTCTTTTTAGTTTAGAGATCCAAATCCATCTTACCATTAGAAGTGGAGTTACCCTATTTACACTTTATCTTCATGGAATCATTACAAATTAATAACTTCATGAATCCCACCTTCATTCCTAATATCTTCTTAATGAGTAACATACAAATGTTTTGTAGAACAATCATCAATATAAGGATTGCATAGTTAAACAACATAACAATAAAATCAAAGTATATACTTTCAACATCAGAGACCTAGTGTTGAAATTAAATTACACTCATGAAAAAGAGGGAAATTACACCCAAAAGTGGTGGGGTCCTTACCTAGTCAAATACATCCTTAGACTTAGCACTGATAGATTGAATAAAAATGAAGGACATATCTTATAGCAACTGACTAATGCTCATTTATTGAATAAGTATTTTGATTGGCATATGTTCTTCCTAGTTTTATTTTATTTATGTTTTCTCATTTATTATACATATTAATATAATGCTTATATTTAGTTCATATATTCTATTATTCTAACATTTATTGCAGATTCTAATCTGACTCTATTATACTACAAATTTATCTACACACCTTCTAGTTTATTTCACATTAGCCCCACTACCTATGATTCATTCTTACGTCTTTTGTCATTTTTAATCCTCTTGGTTTTTCAGTTTGTGATTTTTATTATAACACATTGGTGAATATAACTAGGCATTCCTCACCAATTACTATCCTCTTTATCTTTCTTCTTACAACCTTTTTCTTTATTTCATTAATCATTGTATCCCTTTGTGATTCCTTAGTTTATTTTATCATTACATACACCCTTTAGGTTTTTTGTATCATTTATATACTTTGTAACCTCATCCTAATTACATCTCTTATATTTTTAGTTTGTGAGTTACATGGTAAATCCTAAGGAATGAACCAAGACATCCTCACAAACATCTATAATTAATCATTTTTCTACATAGATTTATTTTTCTCCCAACCTTAGCTATGTGTCTTTTCAAAAATATAAGGCAATAACTGAGAGTAGTTTTTTGATCACTTGAACTCATTCATATTCCCTTGTGGTAAAACTATAGTAGACTATTTTCATTTCTTCATCCACATTTTACCTTCTCTTATGATGATGTTTTATACCTACCTATCATTGTACCATATTTTTTTACACATTTTTTGTGACAGGGGAAACATAATCATTATATGCTCATTTCCATGATCTTAAAAAAATCACTTTCATTTTGGGCTCACCAAGGTTGATTTCAAGATTTCACTCTTTCCTAAGGTATAATTCTATGATTCTTTAGGGACCATGGTCTTTATGTTCTCTCCTTAGTGGATAATTTTAATCTCTCTTGTGATAGTCATCTTTACTACCTTTTTTTGGTTTTTCAAAATCTATATGGAGGAAAACAAAAAAATAAAATAGAGTTAAAAAACAAATAATAATAAAAGGTAATGCTAAAATTCAAATCAAATATTAAAATTTATATCACACAAAAATATGTGATATTTTTGGCACATCTTGTATTATAGTTGAAACTTAAACTCAAAATTTGGCCTCAAGATAGAGCTAAAGTCCATTAGGGATTGGTAGGCTAGTAAACTAGGGTAGGAGGTCTCATTACATCATTATCTATCTTACATTTATATTCCACCTAATTTTTCACACAAGTACCCACTCTTTAGAGTAGATTGAATATTATATAAGAAATCTTAAGGAGTGGGGAACATGTTATGGGAAGGTAAAATATTTTTATTTTTCATACATGTTATCCTTCATCGGATGATCTTTATATGTCACTAGTTACCCCAAGCTTATGTTTTCTAGGTAGAGTTCTCTAGGGCCATTGATGTGGAAAACTCTTAGTTTTTAAAACTTAATTTGAGTATCTTATTTCTATAAAATACCATGTTTTCTCCTTGGTGATGCCCTCTTTTCCATACCTCCATTTTTCCAACTCGAGAGAGCAATTTTGTTTATAAATCTATCCCATATTATTTATTTCCTATTCTCCATATTTTTCAAACATGTTAGTAATATTAAAAATATATTTTCTCCATATCTAAAATATAATTTTCACCTTTGAGTTTTTTTGAGATGCTCTCTTGATCATTCCCTTATATTTATATAAACCCCCTTAGTTCTATTTTGGACCTTGAGTTTTTCATTCACTTATTTGTGGGCCATTTTATCATATTTATTCCTTTATGTTGTTATATTTCATGTTTACATTTATACATGTTTATATATTTTTCACATTTTTTTTGAGTTTTATTTTTTTATTTGATCAAATAAATAATCAAATTTTACAAGGATCATATAACCTAATAGTTAAACTAGTAACAAGTTAATGTAGATAAAGTCCCAAGGGATAAAAATATACTATCAAAATAAAATAAACAATAAGAAAAAACCTATAGTAGAAAGCCAAATAGAAATAATAGAAAAATGTAATTACTTAAGGGGGCATAGTGTCCTCTATTTCCTTATTGGGATCCATATCTTCCACCTTATCCTTCAGATTTTCCTTAATAATTCTTACTTGGGTAATTTTTCATGGGCCCTCAATAGTTTATTTTGGGCCTCCTTATTTGGGTTCTTCTTAAGGGGATTATCCACAATGAGGGGTTTGGGGGAGGGTTTTGGAGTGTGATGAACCACCATATTTTCATATCTATACCTATAGATGGATCCTCTACCTCATTAATCTATCTAAATACCTATATCACCTTCCCAACTTCTCTATTGATGGAGTTCCATTCCTTAATTAGGGTACCCATATCAATACCTATTTTGTGGATTTTGTCATTAAATTCCTCTTGTTGTCTTTTATTTTACAAATTGAATTGGTCAAAATGGCCTTTCCCTTCCCTAAATATTTTGTTACATCCTCCTCTTCTAATAAAATGTGTTTAGGTTTATTAATAATGAGCTAAATGGGGATGTCCTCTATGAAACTACTAGTGTTAGGACTTGCAAGGGAATGTCTAAGAGGAGGCTAGGGAGAATATAGTGTTGGGTCTTCATCAGGAGAGTCCTCCTCTATAGAAGACCCCAATAGTGGAGCTTATTCACATAAATACGAGCCCTTAATGAATAAGGTCATTAGATTCACTGATTGAAAGGAAATGGTAGTGATATTAATGGATTTCAATATAAAATATGATAGTCTAATTCTATATCCTTGGAAGTGATTTAATAACAAAAAATGATGTGATAAAACTAGCTTAAATTTACCTTCCAATGTTAAGTACTTCATAATCAAAAGGCAAACATCTAGTTAGTTCCCTGACAAATCCATCCTTAGGAACCCCTTCTTGTCCATTTTTAAGACCTCATTCATTTGAAATAATTTTTGCATCTGATCCATCTTTTTTGATTAATTATTTAGATCATTTTATCTATTGTATGACATCCTTATAACATCCCCAATGAGCTCCTCTATAAAAGTGATTATGATGCCTCTCATTTCTACCATTCATTTATTCCATGCTTAGATGAAGTCTTTATCAAGGTCCACATCATGTCTAATGATGTGTTGCATGTACTTAGTAAGTCCCTCCCATATGTAGTTTCATCCATACCTTTTTATTAGTCTAAACCTCTATGTAGGAGAGTGGCTCCAATCTATCACTATCTCCTCCCATGCTACACAAAGTATTGATTAAACTATTTGAATAATGATAAAAATATACCTTATCTTATTTTTATCTATTGTTCTCAGTAATTTTTGGGTGTAATTGATGTTTCATCTCTTATATTAAAGCATTAAATTCTCATGCATATCGATTATGACTTAGCATGAGTGTTAAGGCATAATAGATGGGGTGTAAGTTTCACATATGTTTCTAACTTTACCACTTGATAAGACATGATTTTTTTTATTTTGAATGGATTTTCTAACTTAGGGTGGGATGTGGTTTCTTTCATGTCAGATAGATAAAATGGAGAGACCAATCCATATATTTTCTAGTAGGTCCACCACTTCATTTCCTTCATGGTAAGTATGAATGATTGAAGGGTTCCTTAAGTTGTTAATCAGTCCCCTGACATCATCAATGAAAGATTTTATAGTGTGAAATGGGATGGTATTTATGGGTAGATCATAAAGGATGTTTAGGTAATCCCTTTCTATGATTAATCTATCTACTTTGATCTAGGTAGCTATCTAAATGCCCCAAAGCACCACTTTTATTTCTACCATGTAATTGGTTTGTGTCCCCATGGGGATGGCATAGGCAGTAGCCATCTTCTTAGAAGAGTTTATGATCACCCCTCCACCACCTAATAGGCTTGGGTTTCCTTTTGATGATCCATCAAAGTTTAATTTTATACAGTCTCCCTTTTTGGGTTCCACTTAACTTTTTTCCTCAAGTTTCCTTTGTTTGGGGAGACAACATTCTACTCCAAGTTTCATTTTATAAAGATAGTGTATTCATCCATAAAACCTAAATTTTTGTCATTATGGGGGATGCCCTCTAGTTATTAATAATAGCTTGGAATATATGGGAAAAAACCACTTTAGTATTGTGATTTTAGCCCAAAACTAGTGTGGGAGGTCCAAATTCCAAAGAGAGGGAGGGTAATTTCTAGGGGGCTTCCATTGAGTGAAGAGGTTTAAAATAGAATTTGGTTTGACCCATGACAAGCTAAATTTATCCAAAATCCATTCCAAGATGTATGAATTAAAAGGATAGGTTAAGAAAAGATGATAGACTAAATACTTTTCTCTTCTACAAAAGGGACACATGTTAGGTAAGATGAATCCTCGATTGGCAAGGTTGTCCACTATGTGAATTTTAGCCTAGGATACCTACCAAAAAAATAAATTTATCTTAGGTTTGAGATGTTTAATCCAAAGTAAATTCCAATGTTCCCATTCATTCTCTAAACCTGATTCAATAAGATGTCCATAAGTTACCATATAGTTCCCACTATCTTTAGTTGACCAAAGGATATAATAATCTTTAGGGAAGATAGGAATATGAATTTGACTAAGCAAAACGTTGAGATCTTGGATAAATTGAAATATTTAAGAATTATTTATTTTAATGGATATCACTTTCTAAGATTATGAATTATTGGTCCAATCCCAGTAGTCTTTAACTTCATTTCCCCATCTTTCCTTTAACATGTGACAAGGATTTACCTAGTTGCCTTGAGAGATAAGGAGGGATATGGAAATCTAGGAGTTGTCCCAGAAGTCAATTTTTTCCCATTTATAATTTTACATTTGGTTCCTTTTCTTAATATGTCCTTATAGCTGGTAATGGCCTTCTAGAAGGTAGACCCATTGGTAGGGCCTTCCTCCCAAAGAAACATGTCTTCCTCATTTCCTTCCAAATATTTAGCTCTAACAATCCTAGTCCACTATTTAGCTTCTTTTAGGATTTTCCATCCCATTTTGAGTTTTTTCTTTTACTTCTCTTATATTGATGTTTTTATCATGCAATAATTTTATGTGTTCTTTATTTTATTTGGATTGTTACTTATCTTACTTTGGATGTATTTTTGTTTTTTCAGTCCTAAGTAGCCTTGGAATTTCAACTTCATATTTTTATTTGTTTTTATATTCTTCTTTGGATATTTTGGTTCTAATATATCCTTATCAATCTTGGCTTTTTATTTTTTCCCAGTGTTTCAATCATTATTTTGAATTTTTTATTTTACATTCATTTATTGACCATACTGCATATATGCACATTATTTTTATCCATTTCTTGTACTATATCCTTGTGATCTCTTAAATGCTCTTACTACACCATCTATGATCAACAATATGGTATTTTCATGTGATCATTCAGTAGAAAGGTAAGTCAAGGTATGTATATGTTACTTTTATTTATTCATGTATCAACTTTTAATTTATCATTTATTTTTAGTTATGCTCTTTTGTGTTTTTACGTATCTATTTTAAAGCACCATCCCATGTTACACTATTATGACACATGATGATATTTGGGTGGGGAATATGTATACACCTACTATTTTCACTTTTGTCACTTTATTGACACTTTTTATTACAAGGGATTGTCAGTACAACAATCTCCCTAAGTTCATGCCTTAAAATGTACACTAGGAATTGGGTGGGATTAATTCATGGTACTTTGTGAGAGATGTTTTCATAATATTTTGTCACACCATCATTACTATCAGTCTGACCTCCTCTAAGTTTCTAAACATCATACCTCTTTATCTACTTTGTGTCTAGATTTATTAACGTACTATATTCTCTTATATCATTTAGGCTGTCTAATATGTTTCATATATCTTTTTTGTATTGTATCAATGAAATCAATACAATTGTGAGTTTTTCTTCTTCAATTTTCATTGTATCAACCTAGTTGATACCATACTATGTTAGCTAACATCTTCCAGCTATATCAACTCATCTAATACCATTGGATAATATTTTAGGGTTAGTTTTGCATATTTAAGCTATATATGGGTTATATTTTATTCATAAAAGATATATCACATTCATGCATTCTACATATGCTTTTACCCCTAAGTAGTATTTGGGAGAGTAAAGGGGTTTATAACCTTATCTTCAAGGTCTTATCTTGTGGTGTCATTGAAGCTCAATACAAGAGGTATTTTAGAGTTCCCAAGTAGGTATATATAGGTATTAATCTTACCATTTGAGGTATTCAACCTAAAAAATCTCTTTAAAATGGTTACTTAAGACAAAGGGGGAGATCAAAACATCAACAAGTCCACCCAAAGGTAAGTATTTTTATCCCTATACTCTTTCCTCTACTTAGAAGATTAGATATTGTTTATTACTTTTGGAATGTATGTATGTATCCTTTCTTAGGCTCTTCCTTATATCAAATAAGTTGGTATAGTTATAGGGTTTCTTAGCTTTTCATTTATCACCTTAGGTTACATAGGCTTCCATTTGGTTGACCATTCTTCCTTACCTTCTTTACAATCATTTACCCATCATTTAATTTACTTGTACCTCTTATATTTTACCTATTACCTATCATTTACTTTAATTTTATATTTACAATCATTTATCTACATTGATCCCTAGTGAGATTTATACCCTTTGTCATAAGTTGATTCTTTATAACCCTTTCCTCTTATCATTTGAGTTTAGATAACCCTTTGCTCATCCATATATACATAGTATTTATTGATTGACCTTATTTGAATTCTATTCTATTGAGATAAAGAAGATAGTTTTATATCATCCTAGCATCTTCATACATCATCCACTAGGTAATAATAAGTTACTATAATGTTGTGAATCTAGATACAATTCTTTTTATGGAACAAATTGAATAAAAATATTTTTTCACTATTATTATGTGATACTATTAACTTGCATTTTTATTTGATTTGTAGATTTTTTATTCATTTTTGTCATCCTTACTTTTTTTTAAAGATATTTAATTATGTTTATATTATAATGTACCTTATCCTTTTCAACTTTTACTTCTATAGGTTCTTTTATAGTTAGAGCTCAAATGACCATTGGTTCCACAATGGGAATATTTTGGTATAGATCAATGATATTAAAATGTTCACTAGATGAAGATATTCTACTAGAAACATCATCTATAAATGTTTGATGAACCATTGGTTCTTTTTCAACAATACCCTATGAAAAATTGGACTTACTCAAATGATTAGTAGAAGTAGATTGATAAGTAAATATTTTTAATTGAGTGTCAAATTTTCCAAATGTAATAACCCTTATATCTTTTTTTGTAATAATTTGTCATAATGCATAAGATTAATTATCCCAATGTCCATTAATACCATGAAAAATAAAAAATGGTTTTCTTTTTATTTTATTGAGGCAATGAGGAGGATGATAAAATTAAAGTGTCAAAGTGATTAACTCCTTATCCAACACTTTTGGAGAATATCATGTGGTTGATTTCTGAAACTATCAAATTTTAGTAGTTTTTTCTCATTAAAGGTAGATTTATTCACTTTGGGTACTACTTTATAAATTGATTCTTTCCATTTATTGATAACCTTATCTAGAATTGTTTTGATTGGAAACTTTTCCTTAGGAGGTGGGATAGTTTCTTTAGCTTCCTTATGTGAAAATTATTAACATAAATTAATTTCTTCATGGGCCTTATTTGTATTTGGATTATATTTCAACTTATCTTTCTAGTGTGATGTTTTTATAACATAGATCTTTAATTGAATCATAATTTTCATAAAGTAGTTCTACTTTGAGAGGATAAATGAGGCATCTAAAAAATATGTATTTTATTTTTGAATCTATCAGTTGATATATGAATTAGTTCATATAATTATTAAATAGTATATTTTAATCACCAAGTGGCTTTGATTTTCCTTCAGGGATATAAGGTATGCATTCATATGTAATTCTCAGTCCCTTATTATAAATGTATCACATTAAAAATGTCTCTTCTAACTCAAGATAGGAGTGTAAAGACACACTAGGAAAAGAATGAAACCCATCCAAAGATTTTCTAGTTAATATAATGTAAACACTTTTATTAAAATATGACTACCATAATATTTACCTATATAAGACCTAAAATATCTGAGATGTAGTTAAGGATCACTATTTTCATCAAACATAAAAAAAATTAGGCATGAGATACTAGAGCTATAAAAACTCTCAACCTACAACATCTCTCCAGTAGTCCACTAAAATAGTGATGAAACCATAACACAAATAAAAATCATGCACATGTATGTCTTTTTATATTGTGTGTATTCCTTCTAACAATTTAGTACAATATGGAGTCCCATATAAATATATGGGTGAATGGGCTAGGTCAAATCATAGGTAAATTTTTTAACCCATATGGAGTGCGACCTAATTAGGAATAGCTAATCTTATGGCAAATAACTAAGTCCCTAATTCAATATTACCTCACAAGTGAGTTTGAACAAGGCTCAAATAAATATGGTTACGAAAATATATTAAACACCAAGCTAGTGTGAACATAAACACTCCAACATCTTCCTTTTATTTTTATAATGGGGAATGACAAAAGAAAAAGAAAAGAGACTAATGGGTTCCATAAACTAGGCCTGATCAGGTACCCATGTACAAATGTATAATGAAAAACTAAGTGTCCCTATTATAACCAATATATATTACCAAAATACATGGATTTTAAGTCTATATAACCACCAATTCAAATAATAATTAGTATTATATATGAGCCTCACATAGTTAAAAATATTGATAAAGTAACTAGTAAAAATGAGTTATCTTGGGTGAAGCAAGTGATTACAAGGTACCCCCAAAAAAAGTAAAACCACAACAAAAGAGGAGAGATAAATTATACTACATGGTGTCCCTAGAATGAAGACACAAAAACTCAACACAATGTTAACGTAAGTGTACTAGATGGATTAATTTCATCGAACACAAATGTACCCAATCAACTATGTCCAATAGAAAATATAGTGCACCAAGTACTAGCAAGGAGCATGACATATTAAGAATTATGTGCACACACACCCCCTCCTAATTCTAAAATTAGTGTAGTGACTTAAAATATTTGTATGTGTTTGGAAAATACCAATACTCAAACACTAAAAAGATAACATTGGGATTCACTAAACTAACTACTATTCAAAATGAGAATGAGATCCACCACAAATATGAAAGAAACTATCAACATCAAAGATATAAACTTTAAAATATCTCAAGAAGATGTCCCTAATGGTGATGTATTCATGTAACTAAATAATAAAGTTCTCATCATGGAATACACACACATGAATTAAAAACTCCATGACTTTAAATGTGACTTCTAAAATGGTCCCATCCAACAAAAAAAATTTCTAAGTGATGCAAGAAACTCTATAATGTAATTAATCTATAGATGACACCATATAAATAAGATATGCATGCTCCAAAAATAAATATTCTTGAAATATCTCATGCAAATAAGGATCATCAAAATGTAGGAGGAGTTATGTGCAACTAAATAAGCTAAGTGGTGGTGGATCCTCACCTATAGATTCATCTCAAATAGTGTTTTTAATGTTCCCAAGAATTTTCAAAAATACACCCTAGATGAGTATAAATGGTGGATGAATATGCATGCATATGAGTAGGTGAAATTTACACAACATAATAATGTGAGTTAACATCTAAAAAATTATCAAGATGATCAGGGCTAAAAAATGTAATCTCAAGGTTCTCAAACTGGAGTGAAGGTGTTGTAGATCTCATGTTTATCTCAATGATCTCACAAAGAGTGGATAAAAAATGGATGGATGTATCAAATGATCCCAATGAAATATTTTCATCATAACCAATGCTATTCCAATCAACCCATTTAATAGGATGGATAGGAAAGTAATACCCTATAAATATTTACCAATGCCCATAAGTATAGTAATGTGACCCATGGAATGAATCACATGGGAGCCAAAGGTAGTGGTATGCCTCTCATTATAGGAAAGCTTGTATGCAAGTGGAACTAGAGTGGGTTATGTAATGTCTGCAACAACATTAAGCACAAAATAGTAAATTGTAAAAATAGGAGCAGTAAGGATAATGAGTTACTTAGGATCTGGTAAGTCACAATGTAAAAGTGCATTGAGTGGATGCACTAGATTTAGGATTATATGATGGACTATAAACATAGGCATGAATGTCTAACATAGTATCTTGAGGTTGAATGCTATAATTTTTTTGTTGTAGGAATTGAATGAGGAAACATTTGCTATGAATGAGGGAGTGTTAAAATAAATTAGGATTCATTAATTTCATATTCACTTATTATAGTGCTATAAAATATGACTTTATATAAGGCATAGTAGGAGAAAAAATCACTATATCAAAATTTGCATCAATATGAGAAACAAAAGGAGGTGTAGGTTCCTCTTTTTTTATCGTCAACAAAATATGTTATAAGTGTATCATCCTGATAAGATAAGTCCTCAATAATAAATTAAGGAAGAAGAATTGAAATAGGAGGAGGTGAGAGATCAAAGGATTTAAAATCTCTATAAGACTCATTTACCTCCTGAAATAATGCTACAATATTGTCCCAAACTTCTTTTGGTAATGTGGAATCTATAATGTAGAAATGTAAGCTATTATAAACACTGAGGCTGACCAACTCAAGAGCTTCTTTTTCATTCTTTCAATCCAAGACTTATATTCCTCTTCATTAAAATGTGGAATGTCACCAAGAACAACTTTCCATAATCCTTTCATCTGCAAACATATTTTCATATTTTTTTCCATGTGTTTTAGTTGGAGGCATTAGAAGTGTTCAGAGGTGAGAAGAATAGGTTCTCCATTTTTTAATACACAACTAAGGCAATAATAAACCTTACACTAAAAAAATCAAAAATACATAACACCCCTCATAAACTAATTATAATTATGTATTTGTTTATATATTTTTATCCCAAATGGAAAAATTCAAAAAAGACCCTTTGATAAAAAAATGGGGATCAGTCTTTATTGAAAATACATCCAATATTAAAATGAAGAGGCATGAATATATAATTCACACTCTAAAAATGATGGACTCTAAAAAAAACTCATACAGATACAAATATCAATAAATAAAGTAAAATTTAAGTATTTTGTTAGGGGATATGACCACCTATCAGATCAAACCTAACCCTTCAGTCTTTGACAATTGAGACTAAAGTAAACTAGAATAACTAAACAAGGATTTGGGTAATAGGGTTCTATGAGTGACAACCCCTAGTAGGTTTGAGTGGTAGTTTTACTGACACTAAATGTAGTTTAGACTTTTTGTGACCTTTGGAATGACCAATTACCCACCCCTTTGAGGTAAAAAATCAATCTCACTTTACAATATTATTTCTTAAATAAAATATTTTTTCCCAAAAAATAATCTCCCCTCATTATAAGTCCCCTTTTTAAAAAAATCCATTTAGTTTCACAAAATAATATCCCCCAAATTACATGTTGCCTTAATAATACATTAGAAACACCCCTTTAAAGGTATCTCTCTAAATATATGTCCAATTTTATAAAAATGCCACCACATATAAAATTTTAGATCCCATATTGATTAAGGTATTTTACCCTACTAGCTATTTATTCATGTTTTTAACAAAACTATGCTATCCACTTGGGCTATATCAAATTTAAGTTAAATAATTACAAAAAATGATAGTTTAATTTTTAAAAAGTGACTTTACAACTAAAAACCAAACACACCTTTTGATAAAAATGTGTGTCTCTGTGCTAAAATACATGGGTTGTGGTGAAATTTTGGTCAAGTGCATTACAAGCATTCAATTCAAAACTATATCAAGTACTAAGTAGTAGAATACAGTCAAGAGAATGAGAGTGTTTATATGTCGATCATACAAGGGTTTTGATGTAGCTATATCTCACTAGATGTAAACCTAAACTCATGTTTTGAGTTTTTATATAGAGGGGAAATTGGGAAATAGTGGTAGAGGTGGATGGTTGGGTGTCTCTTGGAAATAAATAGTGATGGTTAGCATGAAGAGTACTTTAAGAAGACTGACCTATTTAAAATGATAATTAGAAAATTTTGATCCAATGTAGAGAACATCCCAATAACATTAAATCCATGGAGAGGAAATTCAGTGTTGACAATTGGATGGAGCTCGACCTACCAACTTGTAAGGATCAATTAGTTGAATGGTACTTGGTGATAAATTTCAATCCCAATACAAATACAATGGAATAAATGAAAACTTTAAAATTTCTATCCAAGATGAAAATCATGAGCTAATATTTAATTTTCCATTATGAGGAAATAACTCAATGATACATAGGGATCATGCTTTAGGTAAAGGTTAACATAGATCTATAGCAAGCATATAATTATATAACCTACTTAGAAGAGAGATTTTTGAGGGTGGATAAGACATATATAGTCTAAGTTGATGTAAAATGTGTCCAATAAAGTTAAGGGAAAGATGTATATATTTTGTCTTTATCATTCAATGGAACACATCAAGCTTATATGGTAGTATTATCTACTCAATGGCCATGCAAAGACAATAATGTTGATAAAAAACCATAATTTTAACCAAAATTAAAAAAAATACACCCATATTTGAATAATATTCGATAGAAAATTAGTCTAAATTTAATCCAAATCATACAACTAAATTCACAAATGTCAATCTAAATACCTCCAATCTGATTCAAATATTTGATTTTGTAGTATACAAGTCATATTCTAAAAATGTCATGGTCTAAAAACAAATGTAGATATAGATGGATTTTTTTTAAATTTAGGTAGATATGAAATCAAATGATCCATAAAAAGATAAAATATAAAGTCCTAGGATAGTATATCTATAAAAAATTACAAAATAAACCTTATTCAAACTAGGTTGTAGGACCTATAAAGATTAAAATATTTTATGTCCCCTCCAAAAAAACTTGTTTTGATCTGAGAATAATAATTTAAAAAATGCTAAAATACAATGAGTCAAGGTGAATTGAGGGGTGCTCAAAAAATGAGAAAATGCAGTCAAAAATCAAAACAATCTTCAAATGCATAGATCTGTATAACATAAAAGTGTTACAAATGTATAAATATTTATAAACAAGTGATACATATGGAAAGAGTTCTATGACCAAATGCAAACCCTTAAGAATGATCATATCTAATAAAATGTAGATGTATATCTTGAATGGCTAGACAAATAAAAATTCAAAACATATCAGTTGGTAAATGGTTGTGATAGGATACTCTTATACCATATCATACTTATAAAAATTCTCAACCTAGATGATCTTTCTAGTAGTCCATTATCATAGTGAAAAACCCATCACACATAGAAAAAACTTTCATAAATATATCTTTGTATGTCTTATTTATAATAATTTAGTACAATATGGAGTCCCATATAAATATATGGGTGAATGGACTAAGTCAACTCATAGTTAAATGTTCCAATCCATGTGTAGTGGCACCTATTTAGGAATAACTAGTCATATGTGCACATAAATAGCTCCATAATTAAATATTTTCTCATAAGTGATTGTGAAAAAAGTTCAAACCAATCTGGTTAGGAAAATATCTTGAACACCAAGCTAGTTTGAACATGAACATTCTAACATGATGAAGTTCAGAGGTAATGGGTCATTTATGATATTTCACACAATTGGGTTTCCATATATTTCATTAGAATTAACCCAAACATGGTGTGCATTATTTTATAGGGTTGGGTAATGTATTTTGTGTTTCAAGGCACACACAACAAGTGTCAATGAGATGATTTATTAGGAAGATATGTTAATATCTTTAAAAATTTTATTCAATGGTTGAATATTATTATTATAAGTTATCATAGGTACACTATTATGAGAGGGTAAAACAAGGAGAGGGAAAATATTTTGTATCCTAGGCATAGGTTGAATAGAGACATCACACTTATGTGTAACATTATCTTCCATAGATTCACATTCTGAATATGTATCATTGCATATTATTACATTGTCCTCACATTTGGTTTCAATAAAAGGTTCATTTGCAGAGATATTTTGACATTGTATTTCAAGAGAAGATAGAGAATCATCATAAATTTATATAATTTATTATTTTGAGAGAGATAGATGGAATTTCACTTTATCATTCTATCTATAAAGAGGTAAATAATTTTATTTTTTACACATTCATTTGTCATATTATATATATATATATATATATATATATATATATATATATATATATATATATATATATATATATATATATATATATATAGAGAGAGAGAGAGAGAGAGAGAGAGAGAGAGAAGGAATTTAACATTCTTCAAATTATTTTTCCATATCTATAGAGAGAATGAATTCACAATTTTTTCCATTTCTAAAGAGAATGTATTTCACATTATTCACATATTATTATAATTTTTATGTAGGGTTAATGCCTTTGTGTTTTATAATATCTAAAAGATGAAATGATATGGAAAAATTTAAAGACAAATGAGGTGTAATAGAGAAATAATATATGATTTTAATTCAAAGGTATGCTATAAATTTTGTTACCCTTAGGTTAAGTCAATTGAGTTATTTACCAATAATGAGAAGACTTGTGATTTTTTCAACCACAAGCTTTAAAAGGACATAATTTCTAAAATTTAGCTATATCATGCCCTTTTTTACCATAACATGTATTAATGAAAACTTAATAGGATATAAAATATTATAATAGTTCCTTAATTCTAATTTATACAACACATACTAAATATAGTAAGGAATATACAACAAGAGGTAAAATAACTCAGCAAATTTAAGGATCTAGAGTTTGATTGTCTAAAGTATGTGTACTCAGGACTTTAATATTAATTTATACATGATTTGTTTGTGCCTATTTTATTTTGGTTGGTTTTGATAGGTTTAGTTAGTATCAATAATTGATGATGACTAAATGGCTAGAATTGACCCTACACGAATGGATGATTTATTTCTTCTAAAGTGATGCGATTGCATTTAGGATGTCTATTTATACATTTATATAATTATGTAGGAGTGTTTTTACATTCAAATCCTAATTTTTCATAAATTATCCAATATTAAATGGGGGGTATGTCTTGTTTGAGTTGGACTAACCTTGGTCAATCCATGTTGATAGGCCAAACACTGCACTACATTTCCAATAATTTGAATATATCTCAAACTTGAATTTAGTTCTCTCTTTATGATCCAAGTGCATTAACCAATAGTGGATCTATTCTCATGGCCTACAGTAATTATGAATATGTTTCTCTAGTATAAACTACATTAGGTGGATCTTCACCAATGAATCCTACCATGGATCATTATTGTTATTCATCTAGATTTATGCTAATAGCATTAGACTCTTCATAAATATTATCAAATATGTTCTAATTATTATATCTAGTTCCACTCCTACATTAGTAAAAAGTCCTTGTAGTGTCAGCATTATAGTCTACAACTTGTTATTAATGGAATTTAGTGATGTCAGAACATAATTATTAGAGATGATGAGTCATACATGTAAATGATTAAATTCCCATAATGAATCTCAAACCTATCAACATGTAGATTTATATATGCATCTATAACATTTTAACCAGATAGATATTTAGTATCAATTAAGCTAAAAGCTAATGATGAAAAATATTTCTCAATAATATCTCATTTATAGGATGAACTAATAAAAAAATATTATTTTAGTTATATATATCTCTCCCCATTTTCACTATATTTCTCACAAAGCTTACACACACACACACACACACACACACACACACACACACACACACACACACACACACACACACACACACACACACACACACACACACACACACACACACACACAAAAACACACACACACACACACACACACATTCATCTATATTCTCATCTGGAGAGTTATCCACCAATTCATCACCCAGGCACTAGATTGATGGTATCAAATCAATTTAAATAATTCTTATATGACCTATAAAATTTTATTGAATTATCTAATCTTTAGCATTAGGCCTCAAGATCCATTATATTAGCTATCAAATTATTTTGATAAAATGGCCAAACTAATGTAAGAGAAAATTCACACATTGATAAAAACAACTGTATAAGCACACATGGAGTAACATAAATTTATGTTCAAGTAGTTTTAAAAAATTCATTAAGTGGTTTTTTTCATTGACTTCATCATACATTAAATATAT
>JARHVA010003753.1:975000-985000 GCA_037957365.1 Torreya grandis | reverse complement strand
ATAGATATTTTATTTTGTAAATCCTTATTTATTTCATTATCTCCCTAAATTATTTTTTGAACTAATCTTTTAAGAGGTTTTTTATGATCTTTAGTTTCTTTACCACAATGAACTTTTTTAAACCTTTCACTCTTCGATTCCACCATTCCTTAATTTATCATTTAAAATAATATTATTTAGTACATATTAATTGAAATTTGAATGGCATTATTTTTTGGCAGTTGAGGATTAAAGTGAAAGGATTATTGTGTAATGACCAAACCTAGCCACAATCATAATTTCTAATTCAAAAGAGAGGTTAGGTAAAATCTAATCCTAACTAAGTAATAGCCTATCTAGCCTTTTAACCACATAGTGGCTTCCTAATCTTGTGTTAGATAGGTGAATATCCCTTATTTTGGTTTTAAATCAAAAACAAATAAATCTTAAACAAACTATGTAAACTCTAAGGTAGACTAAGAAAAAACTCCAAAATAGCCAAACTTTCCCAAGGAAGAAAGAATTATGTTGAAATCTCCTCCAAAAATAAATTTTTCATCTAGGATGGTGTTTAAAATTAAAATATATATTAGGGAATCTAGTTTTAATGGGATAGAAATAACATAGGGAAAAAGGGTGATAGACTATCTATATAGTAGGTTAATTAATTTATAAACTTAAATAAACATATACTAAAGCTATTATGTTGAGATATTCTAAAAATATAAAGTAAATATATGATAGATATTTAAAATATAATTAAAATAAGATACTTGATTTTGATATCAATATAGATCTTGATTTGGAATAAGAAGGAATCATACTAGAAGTGGTTTTTGAATTAGTCATCAAATTTTATAAATTTGACTTCTATGACCTCAGACACTTATGTTGACCTTGGATGATTGCATCACAATTATATCTAGACTATATGCATGTCTTTTATGGAATATATATTGGATATATATGTTACCACCTATAATATTCTAGGTTCTATGTCACCTTCACTCTATTATGCTCAGATCTTGATCATGGGTTGTTGTTCCTTGTCAAATAATAAAACCCTAATTTTTCATCTTCATAGTGGTTATGGTAAAAAGAGGTTAGTGGTCACACAATATCAAGATAAAATAAATACCCCTTTATCTATGAGTGTTACCTATATATAAAATATTTTAAATAGGGCTTCAAACTTATGTAGTTCTCCCTTATGTGTTGGCTCATGTGTGTATAAAGATGCAATGTGTGATAAACAAGTACATAACGTGTGATAAGCAAGTACATAGCTTTACCTATCTTGTAACTTGTAAAATGTGGTTCATGGGATGATCCTTAAGAACTTTAGACCTATATATGTGTGTTATACCTATGAGTGATATGTAAATAGGGTAAAATTAGGAAGCTTTGCTCACTTTAGTGCTTGATTGAATGCTTTTTGTAAGTTTTCTTGTGAGAGGTAACAATTTTCTTGGTGAAGAATAAAAAAGGATTGATCATGTATATATACTAATAATATTGGAGAATATATAACATTAAATGTCTTAATTTCCATAGGAGTACATTTAATTCAAAAAAATTATGAATTTAGGGTACCAAACACTTGTGTTAGAATAATACACTAGTGTTGACATATGCATCTAATTGGGATGCAAGTGTCTAAAAAGTTGGAAAATAGGCATAGATATAGAACTTACAAAGGCATAATATAAGTATATTTTTAGAATTTTGGGTATGATATAAGGTCTTAGTCATCAGAATAACATTATTCTAACTAAGTGATAACTAATAGACACAAAGAGATAGTGTATGTGAGTCTTTATGTAATAAGAGGGTCCAAAAGATGAAAGTACATCCATGATATGTATTTTTCAAGTGTATAATATTGAGGTAATATATAATATATAAATAGTGTCTACATTCCCACCATTTAATATAATAATTAATTTCTAAATTAAAATAAAATAAATCAATATCTAGGGGTGTATAACACACCTTATCTTCATGTGAGTCCAACTTGAGTGCTTTGCTACTGAGTAACCTTCAACCAAGAGCATGTTATAGTATATAATTAGTGTATACAATCTGAAATTAAATCATTCAAAATGATTGAAATTAAAGAGATCAAGGTTTAGGTTTACATGTGCATCAATGTCATTGCCTTTCCTTTTGATGATTTGATTTGGAAAATATGTATAATTATGAATCATTGAAAATGAGATTAGGACAAATATAAATATGGAAAGTGCATAAATATATACATATCAAAGGATAAAATTTTCCCCCAACCTTGGATCTAAAGGTGAGTTTCCACCTAACAATTGAGATTCAAATCACACTATAAATATGGTGAATTTTGAACATGTAATCAAATCCAACTTATAAACTTGGAAAGATTGAGTGATTTAATCATTTCAAACATACCAAAAATGAACCAACTACTAACATAGATTAGCTCAATATAGTGCATAAAATTCTAACCTGGTGGGTGATGACAATCCACAAAAGTGTTTTGAAATCTAAATCTAATTTTTATTTTATAATTTAGGTGCCTTTTTCATACCATATGCACCTTGTATATGTCTCATGCTAAAACCTAGGATAATAATGGTACCAATGCATAAAATTCTACCACAACTATGTATATGAATCATATAATTGTGATTTTTGGCTAATTTGAAAATTATGTGAGTATGGAGAACATATTTGCATAACATGCCACCATTATATATCTAAAATTAAAACAAGTGTAAGTGTGGATAACATGTTTCCAAAACATTCCCTCACTATATATCTAAATCTGGTGAACTATCAAAATATGGAATCCTTGCCTCTATGGCATTCCCTTACTCATATGCCTCCCTTTTTAAGGTAAGGAGAAGTATAAATTAGTAGTCACCTTACCTTAAAATGATAATATAACTATATAATATATGTATGAAACATGTAGCATATAGAAGGAACATGTATAGGTATATATATCATTGAAGCATGTAAAATGTGATCACATCAAGTTCTAAGATTCATGATGTGAATCATGGAAAAATATAGATAGTAATAGTATAATCTCAACAAGTAATCAAGGACACACACATAGGAGCACTCAAAATAAAATCAAAAGACAATAGTCTAAAGAGACCTCAAATAAGGGGCATGTTTGCCACACAATCAAAGGGACATTACTTTATCAAATGTCCACAAATCAAGGAATGACATATTAAAATGTCAACTAACAAAAAACCTTGAAATATAAAAATGTCATAATAGGAAAACATAAGTGGGGGGCACAATCAATGGAGCATATTCAAATGCCTAAATAAGTAATACAATGCAAGATAATAAAAAACAAGGAACACACTCAAAGAAGTGAAAATAAGAAAACATAAATAATAAACAACTAACATGATGTATGATATTAGCCCATGGATAATATGTGTTAGAAAATAATGTTAAGTACATAGCATATCAAGTGAAATTATGAAATATATAAGAATGGATAAAGGCATATGTAAGTATATAAGATAAGAAATGGTAATGTAAAGTGATCAGAGAATAATACAACATGGATGTATCTTGCCTAAATAAGAGGATGCCCCCAATGTCCACATGACATGAATAGAGTGAAGGACCAACATCTAAAAGTGCATAGATCATGTATCTATGTATGCATTTATCACACTAAAAGATAGGTGAAACACTTAGGTATATATAAATAAATGATATGTTATCTACCAACATGGAATCACAACATATATGCCAAGAAGATAATACAATATGTAAATGTTAAAAATATTTTTTGATTTTTGAAGTTTTTTATTATTATTTTGGTATTTTTGTTAGTTTTAGAATATGTTTGAGGTGTGAAACCATTTATTCAAAAAATTCCTAAAATTTAGGATCTAAGGTATTTCATGATGTCCTTGTTTTCCAAAATTGCTTATATTGTCTTATTATCAATTCTTTTGTATTTTTTTTTAATTTTCTACCAACAGTTGTTGGTATCTAGTTGTTATCATATCCATCATGTGGGATATGAATTTATTTTTTTTCATGTTAGAAAGTAAGATATTGGTTTTTAGTAATAATAATTACTTACATATCATTCAACCATTATTGTCCAAGATGTAAATTCAAATTTAGTCATTAATCCATTACCCATATAGCAAGGTTTATTTCTTTTGGTCCACATGTAATGGGTAGTATAATTTACCCAAGAGATCATGGAAAATTTTGTGATTATTTTAACTCATAGATATTATATCCCATATGTTGTAGTGTGGTAATACTACAATTTGTGTTTCAAGTGTTTTTATCCACCTTGAGATGCTGGTTACAAACCCCATTGATATTTTCAATAATAGTTAGATCTTCATTCCTTGGTCACTTTAAAGGATGGTTTTCATGTGAATATTTAAAATTAGTTTATATTTCTATCTTCTTGGGTTTTATTTGTATGCATCCCTCATTATTATATTTTTAAATCTAGTTTTACAATGCCCCAAATTGATTTATGTGGTGACTAATGATCCAATAATAGTTATAATATGGAAATCCTTATTTAAGAAAATTACTACTTCCTAATTAGTGTCTATTAGTAGATAAATATATTATGTGATGTTCAAGTAACATGGTAAGAATTGTGTCTATAGTATATTGGCTTACTATGATCTATAGAATCTATTGTGTTTTCCTATGGGAGACCTCCATATTATTTACATGATGTATCTACATTTGGACCTTATAAGATTGAATTATTATGTGAATTCAATAGAGGTGTATTAAATAAAAAGCATTTACATGCACATCTATTATTTTATTTACCCCTAACTTGATTTGGTTATTTATCCTCTATAGGTAAGTTTAGATTATATGTACTAGGATCTGTAAGTATGAATACGTTATGTGAAAGATGGTCAAATAGATCAAAATTAAGTTTTTACAATCTCTCATATGTAATATCATGGGCTAGATCATCATTACTACCATAATAATCTAGAACATGGACATCTTGTTACTCAGTATTTACCAATAAAGGAAGCTCAATTAATTGATTTTCTTTTGGTTTTGGCATCATTGGTTCATTTTGAAATGTTTCTTACTTTTGATGTGTATTTATGTGCATCTTGGTAGGTGGTGTTAGATTTGTATCCAGAGATAAAGGAGCCATTGTACTTGACTCACCTATTTCAAAATTTTGTATATTCTCAAATAAGATAGATTATGTAGGTGGAACCATTATAAGAATGCCCTTTGTATCAAAATGTATCATTGTTTAAATTTTGAAGGAATCATTATTAGTCAATATTGTTAATATGCTCCCATCATGTATGAATTTTACATATTTATGAAAATTATATGGGACAACCTCCATTATATATCTTATATCTACCCAAAAATAGATTATAATGTAATGATTGAGACATTACCTAAAAAATGGTTGGACTATTTTTGGTCTCAGTGTCACATCTAATGTGATTTGGCCAACTAGATGGGTATGTGAATTATAAAATCCCTTGATATGGAGAACTAATTTTTCAATAATATTGGTGATAATAACCATAGTGGTTAGGAAATATGTGATACAAATGTTTCAGTATGATCCATTATCAATAAGCACCCTTTTTATTCCCTTGTTATGCATAGTCACTTGTATGAACAAAGGTAAATATTGGTCAATGTTATCCTTGGATGGTAAATATTTTAGATCAAAGGTAATGATTTTTCCATTATTTTTGAAGTCTTTCATATTGTTTTTAATGTAATATAGTTAAATATCATTTGGAACTTGGATATCACATAATGCCTTATATAAGATATCCTTATAGATAGTGGATTACTTTATAAGTTTGAGGTTTAAGATCTTATCATGTGTGTTACTTAATTGGTTAAAAAGTTCATACACCTTAGATTTGGTCAGTAATTTTGGCTTAGGAGGCACTTATTGTATATTAATAGGTGGCATATTAGTTTGGATGCCTTTAGCTTTTCAAGTAGTGATAGCATGGAGCATGAAATCTAATATAAGACATAGTGAATAGTGCATGTGGGTTGGTGACTATCACTTGAATAAGGTCTAGGTGGAGAAAAAGGTTGAGATCATACATAATTGCATGTATATATTAACTCTATAGTATTAAGAAAGGAATGATGGAGAGAGATTAGGTGTTGATTTCATTTTAAAACCCTCTCATTATATAACAAGTTTTTGTATTTCATTAAATGATGGGTCTGATTACACAACTATAGTAATACGCCATATTTATAATCATAAGTTGGAGCCCAAAATGAACTATATATGCATCCATTTTGCACATGTTTTTTTCAAAATTAAACCTAATTTTTAACTTGTGAAATCTTATTCAATCATAAATTAAAAATTAAAAATAGAGAATTAGGAAACCCTAAATCAATATTTATGGTTTTATGGATGAAAATTTAGGTTCAAAATTTTTTTAACCTAAAATATAGATTAGGGAATATAGATTTAATGATATATAGATAGCCTAGGGAACAAGGGTGATAAACTAACTTTATAATAGGTCAATTAATCTACAAACCTAAATAAACATATACTAAATTTATTATGCTAAGCTATGTTAAAAATATAAAGTATAATTATGATATATATTGTAATGATAATGAAAATAAGATACTTATTTGGTTATAATGTTAATATATATTTGGATCTGAAACAAGAAGGAATCACATTGGAAATGAATTCTGGATTAGTCACCAAATTTTATAAATTTGACTTCTCTAATCTTAGACACTTGTGTCAACTTTGGAAAATGACATCAACACTTCTATCTAACCTGGATGCAAGAGTCTTATATTAAATTCCTACTAGATTTTGATGTGACCATCTAGAATATTATGGTTTTTGTGTCACCTTCACTCTGGTGTGCTCAGATCTAGATCATAGGTTATCACTCCTTGTCAAATAACAAAAGCTTATTTATTCATCTTCATAATAGATGTGATAAAAATGGGTTAGTGGGGAGATGTTGTTGACCTACCCTAAATACCCCTCTATCAATGATTATTTCCTACATAGTGAATAGTTTTAGGAGGGCCTTAGACTTATGTATTTCTCCCGTACATGTTTTCTTATGTGTGTATAAGGATGCAATGTGTGTTAAGCAAGTACATATAGAGTGACCTAATTTTTAACTTATAAAATGTGCCTCATAAGATGCTCCTTCAGTACTTCAAACCTATAGATGTGTTTTACTTATGTCTAATATGGAAATGAGAGGAAATAGGGAAGATTTTATCACTTGAGTGGTTGATTAAATGATTTTGATAAGTTACCTTGTGAGAGATAAGAATTTGTTAGGTGATTAATGAATGAGGATTGGTCATGCATATATACCAATCCTTTTGGATAATATCTCACATTAATGTACTTAGGCTGACCATAGAAATATGTTTCATTTGTAAATTAGATGAATTTAGGGCACTAGACACTTGCATTAGAATAAGACACTAGTGTATGCAAGTAAAATAAGATATATTTACAACTTATCCTATTTAGTACTATCCCAACTTAGATAAAGTAATCAAATAAAAATATTCTTAGCAATAATTTGTTATATTTGGGTAATGACTAATTATGGATATGATAAACCTAACTGAGGGATCTCTTAACATATATTATCAAAGGAGAGGTTTACAAGGCCTCTATTCAAATGACATCATGCAATAACCCTAGATAGGTATTATAATATGATAAATGGAAATTAACTAATTTACTAAATGGACATACAAAATAATCTAATAAATGTACATATAAGCTAATCTAGTGATCACCAAATCTTGTGGAAAAAAGGGGAAGCCAAAAAATAAACAAAGATAATTATATTTAAGATAATATAGAAGTAATCTAAGAAAAGAGATAAAATTCAATACATTAGTTATCTATTATCAAATTAAGATCTACGAATACTTTATTGAATTGAACTCATCATGCCTCAATCTATCACTTCGCTAATCTTAGCAATACTTTGTTATATCAGAGTTGTGATGAATTATGTATCTGTTAAACCTAACTAAGGGATATATTACCACACAACATAAAATGAGAGGTCTCCAAGAACTCTATCAAATTTCATCATACATTAACCTTAGTTAGTTCTAATAATATGATAAATGGAAATTAGCTAATCTACTAAATGAACATACAATATAATCTGGTAAATGGACATAAAAGCTAATCTAGTGCTCACCAAATTTTGTGGTAAAAAGGGGGAACACAATAAATAAAAAAATTTAATTCTATTCAAGACAATATAGAAGTAATATAATTAAGGAGAGATATAATTCAATCCATTAGTTATCTACTTATCAAATGAAGATCTAGGAATACCTACTTTATTGAAGTGAACCCATTATGCCTCAATCTCTCCCTTGGCTAATGGTTTTTTTTAAAGAAGTTGTTATGGTTTGTAAGAATCACAAAGATAGATCAAATGTAGGCTAAAAAACTTCTCCTATGCATATAATACCTCCACAAGATTAATGTTACTAAAAAAAGGGGAAGCCAAAAAATAAACAAAGATAATTATATTTAAGATAATATAGAAGTAATCTAAGAAAAGAGAGATAAAATTCAATAGATTAGTTATCTATTATCAAATTAAGATCTACGAATACTTCATTGAAGTGAACTCATCATGCCTCAATCTATCACTTCGCTAATCTTAGCAATACTTTGTTATATCAGAGTTATGATTAATTATGTATCTATTAAACCTAACTAAGGGATATATTACCACACAACATAAAATGAGAGGTTTCCAAGGACTCTATCAAATTTAATCATACATTAACCTTAGTTAGGTCTAATAATATGATAAATGGAAATTAGCTAATCTAATAAAAGAACATACAATATAATCTATTAAATGGACATACAAGCTAATCTAGTGCTCACCGAATTTTGTGGTAAAAAGAGGGAAGACAATAAATAAACAAATTTAAATCTATTCAAGACAATATAGAAGTAATATAATTAAGGAGAGATATAATTAAATCCATTATTTATCTACTTATCAAATGAAGATCTAGGAATACCTACTTTATTGAAGTGAACCCTTTATGCCTCAATCTCTCCCTTAGTTAATGGTGTTTTTAAAGAGGTTGTTATGGTTTGTAAGGATCACAAAGATAGATCAACTGTAGGCTAAAAAACATCTCCTATGCATAAAATACCTCCACAAGATTAATGTTACTACTCTAAGGTAAAACCCTAAGTAATGAAACCTTTAAATGATATTATAAATAAATTTTGGAGTTGTAATGATGTGCAATTGAATGATAATCTCTTTATAAATGAAGTTAAGGGGGTATTTATAGCTAAGGATTGAATCTAAATGCTCTAAATAATTTAGCTAACAAAGTCAGCTAGGTCAATCTTTTTTGGTAGGAAATAGAGTCTTTAAGACTCAAACTAGGTAGGTTGGGTTGACAATGTTCTATAACATATGCTAAATTCCCAACAAGGTCAATCGAGCTGATGTAGTAGGAAAATGAAGAAAAAGGGGTGTTATCTTAGGTAGGGGCTATTTAAGATGGTGAATTACTTAGAAGAGTGTATAAGTAGGTTTTTATTGCTTAAAGAACTATATAAGGGTATCTTGTAGTGGTTTTAGGTAATGGTATAGGGGCAAAAAATCCTAAAAAGCACCGAAGGTCTACCAACCCATTTCCTAGTGCACCCTTTAAGGAATGCACTTAGATAGATTGAGACTCGATATTTTAATACAACAGATAAAGTGTCAGTAAATGATAAATTTAAAAATATTGTGTGTATACATGTATCCCACTTGAATCTCATCATGTGTCATGTATTTATTACATGGGATGGTGATTTGAAAAAGAATATATCAACACACAACTCTGAGCTAATAAATTATTGTAAATATCAAAAAATAAATGAAAGTAAATAATAGAAAAATACATACCTTCACTTACCTTGTAAAATATAATTTATGTGAGAAGAATATAGAGGAATCCAATGTGTTAA
>JARHVA010003753.1:962500-970000 GCA_037957365.1 Torreya grandis | reverse complement strand
ACATGTTACTAAATCTCAAAAGTAACTCATATGTAGAACCATCTATGACAAACAACATTTATCACAATTTATTTCCATGTTCACATTTATAAAATAACAACAAACTAGTCATAATTAATTTTAAGGATCAAATACCTTATAATTATTATCTTAACTCACTTTAAACAATAATTCAACTTTTGTATTAACTGGTTGTACATCTAATGAGTTATATGCATATAAACATGGTATGTTACTTTACAAATTTATAACTAAATTAATAGTCATAACGTATACCATATTTATATGTATTCATCTCATTAATACAAATACATATTACATGTGTATATATACATCACATTCATTAAGATATATATATACTATATATATTTTTATGTACACAATTTATCCTTGTCAAAATACATTATCAAAAAATACTATTTTGTCATAAACTAAAAGTGTATCCACTATTCTCTAATAATTCATATTCCATATCCTTAGAGTATAACGTACATCTATTATTCATTCAATTTCTATTTTCCATTATGAACTTCATATAGTTTGAACAAAACTAATATAAATAACTATTCTAAAAATAACATACAAGATCAAACATAAGATTTATATTTTATTAACCCTTGTTCTCATTTCCCTACCATTAATTATTAATTTGTAATCCATTATCAATATAAAACTATACAAAATCTATTTACCCTAATTTCCTTAATTTGGTTTTATTAAACTAGGTATTTTATTTCATGATGTTTGATAAATAGTATAATAAATCAATTGACAACTTAGATTTATTACTTGACCCCCTTCTACTCATTTTAGCACTTTTTTATGCTAGTTTCACAAACATCAATGAAAATCAAGTCGACATTCAACTTAGATTTATTGAGAATCATATAGTAAACAAATCCATTGCATGGTCTAACATAAGAATTTACCTTACTATAGTCTATGTAAAATCTTTGATAAATATCTAATGCATCATTCAAAGTTTTACTCTATTGACTAAATTCTTATAAAATATAAATGAATACACTAAAGTATTTCATAACACATTAGAAGTTTCCTAATAAGTCTTGAACCAAATACCCAATCCATGTAAATGTTATACAAATCATATATAATGATCTGTATATATGTGCATGTGAGATTAATCTATATACCTATATCCATTTTATCATAATATAAATGATGTGAATATGCTACCAGATATCAAAATGGGTATAATAGTCACCTCATATAAATGAATTCCATATAAATATGAAACTTAGTGTTGAAGTGGAACATAGCCTCTCATAGAACCAACCTTAGGATGACACTATTTTATCCACCATTCCAAACATAACCAACTTACTCAGACCTATGTTTACCATCACAAGGTTTATAAAAATATATTCATAGTCCTTTTATATATGTTCAGGGTTTTAAAAACAAAAGTACACAGTCCATTTCTTATAGACTAAAACCTAATAATATGATTGATATATACTACTTGGGATGGTATTTTATAATAAGTAGAAACAAAATTTCAATACTATCATAATCATACAACAAAAGTTACTCAAACCTATATATTTTATCTCAAGAAAATCAAAAAGATATACACAGTCTTGTTAAATATATATGCTCAAGGTTTTGGAATATTCATAACCACATATATGAGAGAAGGGTTTTTGAAATAAATAATACACAATAAGTCTATTTATATTAAAATTTCATGGCTTGAGCATTATATTAATCACACCAAAATTAAAACCTAATTCATCTTTATTGATTTACACACAATCCTAATCCTTAAATCTTAAGGAATTTCGGGATATAGATTTAGTTTTGGGGATGGTCGAGCCATCCACATGGCTAAATTTGCATTTATTTAATATATATCAAGTAATTTACCAAACCTTAGTAGGACATATATACATAGAATGTATTGTATTCCAAAACAACCAAATAATGGAATTTCATTACCAATTTCAAAATAACTTCCAATTTTGTCATTTCTTTCACTAGAATATCTTGCCACCCTCTTCTCTCTACTCACTCTTCTCTTCTCCTTTTGTGCCATCCCTTTCCCTTCTCTTTGCCTCCTTATCATCATTTCTTTGACAACCTCTCTCATACATTTAATGCATGCAATTATAACATCAAAACCCATAGTTCACCATTGTTCCCATCATGAAAAAACACTATTTATTTACAAATTGGTTTTCTTAATTAATGTTAATTAGAATTAGAGCTAAGAAAAAGCCCTAATCTATTGATTGTTCTAAAACAATCAATATTTTAATCCTTTACATATTTGAATGGTATTTTGACTTACATGCATGTGTATTGACTTTAAAAAGTCCATTTACCATATCATTATGAATAACATTGATAACTCTAAATTATACCAACCAATAAATCCACAAACTCATATACTAATGAAAATGTATTTGACCCCCTTAGCTAAGGTTATATCATAGGATTTTAATGTAAATTTTTGGAAAAAACTTAGAAAACATTATCAACATTATGACTTTGAATAATAATGTGACTAATAAAAAGCCAATAGCTAGATTTTTGACCACATAAAATTCTATCAAATGTTATAACCATTAAATTAAACACAATAGTGTTCAAAAAATATTCAACCATATCAAATGAAATGGTAATTCAATTACAAAATCACTCAATCAATCCAAGAAACAACATCAACTATTATTAAATCAGTCACACAACTAAATCTACATAATCCTCAACTAGAAAATATGATCATAGAATGCATATATATCATAAATTAAGGACATACTATCGCTATCACAAAATAAGAAATATTCATAAACATATTATTATAATGTGGTGTGTGTAGGTATCTATATTTTATTTTGTTTTCCCCTAACATCTCAATCTATGCCACCCTCTCCGATGATGCTCTCCCTCTATCACACTCTGAAGGATGAATATATCCTACATCCAACTTATTAAAAAGAAGGTATTTAGTATTTAATATCATTATATAACCATAAAATATTATTGTATAAATTAAAAACATGATCAAAATGTAAAAAGTATACATGTACATCTAACTCATAGCAATTTAATCATTCAATCTAAGTAACATACAACTATCCCATAAACAACATATGACATACAACTTAATTAAACATTAGTTAATCAATTTAACAACCATAGTAATCAATGGATAAAGTTTATTAATCTTAGAGAGATAAATTGGGATGTGACATCCTTCCCCCTTAAAGCTAGTTACCATCTTGATGACATATATTCAAACAATAGTTTTAAAATTTTAAAATTAATCAGTAGAGAAATAAAATAATATTAGTAATGAACAAAGAAAACAAATGTGGAAATAGCCTATAAAACTCATCATAGTACTCCCAAATGGAACTATCCTATATGTATTATTCCCATAGGACTTTGCACTATGACACTTATCTATTATGCAAATGGATTTTGTGAGTGTCAATTACTCTGGTTCATTCTACCATGACCAACCTAGGATCTAGAACTTGCAAATCATTCCAATCCAACACATGTGAAGGATAAGCTATATAATTTTTAAGATAAGACACATGGAAGACATTATACAAAAGAGATAAGGCTGGTAGCAATGCATTATTATAAACTATAGGGTTAACCACTTATAAAACCTTGAAGGGTCTCATATAGCTCGATGAAAGTTCTGTTGACTTTCTAAATTTAATTGAGCTTTTATGAGGTTTAACCCTCAAAAACACTTTATCACCTACTAAAAACTATCTAGTTTTTCACTTCATATTATCATAATTCTTATGTATATCATTGACCTCACCCAACCTCTACCTGATTATCCTAACTTGTTATTCCATTTATGAAAGCATCTTAGGTCCAAAGACTAACCTGTCTTCCAACCTATCCCAATTGATTAGTATTCTACACCTTCTTCCATACAATGACTCAAATGGAGCTTTTTTTAATGTTGATTGGTATGAGTTATTATATTCAAACTCAACCAATGTAATTTACTCTTCCCACTTATATTGTTGATCCATGTAATACATACAAAGGAGATCTTCTAAAACCTTATTAACTCACTCTATCTGACCATCAGTATGTGGGTGATATGTAGTGTTGAAGTTTAGTTGTGTACCCAGAGTTGAATTCATATTCAACCAAAATCTATAAGTCATCCTTAGATGATGATATGGAATAATATTTTTTATAAAACCATGTAACCTATACACTTTTACTAATCTCTTTTTAAGAGTAGGTGTATCATCAATCAATTTTCTTGGTATAAAATGAGCTACCTTGGTTAGTTGATCAACTAATACCAAGATCATGTCACAAATGTTTAGTGACAATGGTAAACCTTGGACAAAGTACATACTGATCATCTACCACTTTCATTCTTGTATGTCATGTGTATACAACAATCTATCCAGATGCACATGTTCAACTTTCACATGATGACATTATAGACAATGAGACACAAAATCCACTGCATCTTTCTTGATTCCTTTATAGAAATAGAGTGGTCTAAGCTCATCCATGAGCTTGGTTACCCCTGAATGTTTTGTATATGGGGTGTTTTCTAATTTCTTTAGCCTTGTGATCCTCAGATTTTCTCTATATATTACATACATCCTTTAATTATACTACAAAAGACCATCATTCTCTATTTTAAATCTTTTATACTTAGGATTCTGAGCATTCTCAAATAATGCTTTCTAAAATATATCATATAATTCATCACCTAAAAATAATTTGACCACTTGATCCCTAAAAGTACTCTTGATAGTAGTCAAGACTGTTGTGTACCTCTAATGACTTAGGGAATTAACTATTCTATTTTTCTTGCCTTTGATATAGTTATTATCGAAATCATAATTAGATAAAGAATCTAACCAACATCTTTGATGAGCATTTATATTTGGCTGGGTGAAGATGTACTTGAGTCCCAAGTTATAATTCTTGAGCTCAAATAGTTTTCCCAACAAAAAATGCCTTTAAACTTGCAAAACATACATAGTTACTAAAAGTTCTAGGTTATGAGGGGCATAATTCACCTCATAAGGATTTAGTTTCCTAGATAGGCTACCACCATACCATCCTTCATAACAACTCCTCTAAGTCCATCCCTAAATGTATTAGTGATCACTAAGAATTCACCATTGGGATGGAGAAATCTTAGTAATGGTGCTGAAGTAAGCCTCCTTTTTAGTTCCTAAAAGGCTACTTTACACTTGTTTGACTACATGAAACTCTAATTCTTCTGATGTAGAGAGTTAATCATATTAGCTAACTTAGAAAAATTTAGAATGAATTTCCCATAATATCCTACTAATCCCATGAAAATTATTACCTAATGCACTTTCTTTGGTGTTTGCCACTCCATAATGGCTCTTATCTTTGTTGGATTGATCAAAATACCATTTAAAGAGATAATATGTCCTAGATACTACACTTTCTCTTAGAAAAATGCACACTTAAACAACTTACCATGTAACTTGTGCTTCTACAAATGTTGAAAAACTAGTTCTAGATGTTGAAGATGTTATTTTTCATCCTTAGAATATATGAGGATGTCATCCAAAAAAACCAAAACAAAGTGATACAAATAATCTTTGAACACACTATTCATGAGATTTATAAATGTTACAGGAGTATTTGTCAATCCAAATGGTAACATTGTGAACTCATAGTGCATATATCAAGTTTTGAACATTGTTTTTAGAATATCCTCATCTCTTATCCTTAGTTGATGATACCCTTCTCTAAGATCATTTTTATAAAATAGGGTGCCCCTAGCATCTAATGAAAAAGATCATCAATATGAAGTAGTAGATATTTTTCTTGAATGTCATCTTGTTCAACATTTTTGTAATCTATACAAAGGTGAAGAGTACCATCCTTCTTCCTGATGAAGACAACTAGTGTACCCCATGGTGATATACTTGGCCTAATTAACCCTTTTGATAACAAATCTTGAATTTGAGCCTTCAATTCAACTAATTTGATGGTTGTCATCCTGTATATTACCTTAGACTATGGTTTCAATCTAAGTATGATATCTATCAAGATATCAAACTCACATTTGGGAGGCAATCATGGCAATTTATCTATAAGCACATCATCAAAATTATTAAGAAAATGATAATATTCAATGGATGGTTCCTTATATTCTTCCATCTCATTTACCTTAAAAATAAATGCTTGGCACTCTTTCCTCTGATCCTTATTAAGTTGTAATGCATAAATTTGCCTAAGCTTCAACTCTCTTTCCTCACCTTTAATTTGTGTCTAATTTCCAAAATCATCTTGATACTCAACCTTTTTTAGATAGTATTCAACCTTGGATTTATGCTTCACAAGCCAATTTAATCCTAAGATCACATCATATGACCCTAGTAGTATTGCATAAAGATCTGCTACTATTGTTAATTTAGGAAACCTAATCAGATTTGACTAAACACTTGTCAACTTTGAACTTTTACTCATTCCCATATTACATTAACAATGTATTTTCCATAACACCAACTTTTATAGATAACTTATTAATAATTTTAGGATCAATAAAAAATTATGTAGCTCTTAAATCTATGAAAACAAAACATGGATGCTCAAACAAAATACCTGATAATTATATGGGTGAAGCTTGGAATTTGTCTTGCTTATTATCAACTATTACGTGAATCCATTTCTAAAAATTTCCCTATTGTAGAGAATAATACTTCTTCTTTGAATTATCTTAGGTACACTTCATAAGAAAAATGGTCACCTCCACAAATGAAGCAACCTCCAAGTGGTCCTTTCCTATCAGACTAGTAGTTTTCCTTGAAATAACCTTTGAAACCATTACCAAGTTTCATGTTACCTGTACCACTATTGAATCTAGCATTCTAACTCTTGAATTTAATCTTGGAGTCTCGACTCCTCTGCTTCCAATTTTTATTTTTTAAAGTTAGTTTGGAACTTCTAAACTTTTTTTAAAACTTATCTTTGACCTGAGTAATAGATTTTAGCTTCTGTTCTTACTTGACTACCTTATCAAAGATTTGATCCATGGTAGATGGTCCATGCATGTCCACCTCATCACCAATTTGGGGTTTCAATCCCATGATTAACTTCCTAATTTTGAACCTCTTATCTACCTAATATCGAGATACATACTTTAGAATCTTGATTAATTATTCCTAGTATTCATTCACTAATAGGTCTCCTTGTTTAAGATTTTAAAAGTTTGTAAGATTTTGATTAAAATACAATTATGGAATCCACCATGATCTAAAAATAGACACAAAATACTCCCATGAGTGGTGGTAGAGTTCATATTCAATTTCAACTTTTTATTGGCCCACCATGTAGCTACTTCACTAGCCAATTGGTAAGCTCCCCAAATTGCTTTATTGACTTCAGAGTAGTTTTAAATCTTGAAATACATCTCCATCTCTATCACCCATGCTTAAACTCCATGTCCCAAAAATTTTCCATCAAACTTGGGTGGATTCATATTGTTCATATCTC
>JARHVA010003753.1:542500-957500 GCA_037957365.1 Torreya grandis | reverse complement strand
ATTAACATCAACTATTGTTAAATCAGTCACATTGTAACTAAATACACATAATATTCAAATAGAAAATATTATCATAACATACATATATATCATAAATTAAGGACATACTATAGCTATCACAAAACAAGAAATAATCACAAACATATTATTCTAATGTGGTGTGTGTGCAGTTATCTAGATTTTCTTCTATCATCCACCCAAATATTTATCTATGCCACCCTCTCTAATGATTCTATCCCTCCATCACACTCTGAAGGATGAATCTATCCTACATCCAACTCATGACAAAGAAGGTATTTATCCCATATTATCATCTTATAACCATAAAATATTATTGTATAAATTAACAACATGATCATAATGTCAATAATATACAAGTATAGTTAAGTCATAACAATTTAATCATGAAATCTAAGTAACATAAAATTGTCCCATAAATAGCATATGACATACATCTTAATTAAATAGTAGTTAATCAATTTAATAATAATAATCCATGGATAAAAGGTTATTAAGCTTAGAGAAAAAAATTAGGATGTGACATCAAGTTGGGAAGTATGTAAGTGTAAAATGATTTGTAAATAATAAAATGTAAGTCACACAAAATACAATTGAGAATAATGTAAAATTTAAGTAAATGTCAAATTTGGAATTAAATTTGAAACAAACTAAATCAAGTTGAGAAGTATGTAAAATGTAATTACATGAGATACAAGTAAAAGATGTCAATGTTAATAAGGATAGTTATTTTTGTGACTAATCATGGTATGAATGTTTAATAATTTTTTATGAATAAATATTATTCATATCTAATGTCTTACATTATAACTCATAAAGGGTAAACTAATTAGGTAAATGATAATAATGGTAAATACTTTTGTGGATGATAAAGATGTGTTTGTGAGGAAGGTCTGGTCTTATCCAAGGTATTGCATTATAACTCATAAAAGGGAACCAAATGTATATGATTAACTAACAAATAATATTCATCAAGGAGGAATATTAGGAATGTTGTAATGAAATAGTGAATTAATAAATCATGATATTGGTGTTTAGAATAAACCTTAGTAGGCATGAGGTATACTACGTAATCTCTAAGAATTTATTATATGCCAAATACAAAAGATATTTATTGATAAAAAACTTAGAAGGTTTGGTTGAAATAAATTCAAGAAACAAGAACAACACAATAACATTAATGTTATCTCTAGGAAGAGATGTTTTATTCATAAAAATTTATAGATCCAAACATATGTTTATCTCTGAGAAGAGATGTCTGATTTCCATTTCAAGTTATATCTTTATTTATACACATCTTTAAGGTATGAGGAGGATGTGTAAGGTCACCAATATTGATGGAAATCAAGTGGGTTGACTTCCATGATTTACAACAATACAAAATTCAAGTAATTAATATTTTTAGAAACTTACTATTTTTAGATTGCACTACTAAAGTTAAAATTTGGGGCACTTCCATTGGGTTTTTATGGCTCAAAATAAATAAATTGGAGCTCTATGCCATCTCATCATGTTATCCTCATTCTTATATTTAAAATGGTTCAAATTTCAATTCAATTGGAGCTATGGTGTAAAAGTTATGGCTCCTGAAATTCCTGCCACCAATTGGAGTAGAACCATCACCTGATTTGTCACCTGGAATGGTGCCTAGATCATTTATTCACAATAAACAAAAAAATTTATTGGTGAATAAATTAGTGCTAAGATCATATCATGAATATTATATATATAAGAAAAGTAAAATGGACCTACCTTCCCATAAATTATTCCCCATTCCTCAAGACCCCTTACAAAACCATCAATTTACTATGAATATTGGGTACTCATGAGAAATTAGGTAGAACTAGAGAAATTTTTGAGATCTCCAACCCTAGTCTACTAGCATAACTCACCCCAATGGACCTAGACTCTACCATGAGGACAACTATGGATTTTGAGCTTTAACTTGAAATATGAGATGTGCTAAGATATGAATCATGTATTTTAGTGTGATTTTGAATTTTTAATGTTTATTTTTTACTTTTATCATTACCTTTTATTAAAATAATTTGGATTTTAAATTTTTATGTCTTTTTTAATTCTTTGTCCATATAGATTTGGAATAACTAGACATAAGTTATAAAAGTGATAAACACATATAAGCTTTAGGTTTTGGTTTATAGGATACATAATACCTAGATATTTCATCATTTTACTAAATAATAAGGCTTTCTCATAAACAAGTATGTTATCTCAATACTAACTATATGCATGCTTAATATGAAGGGAAGATAATGGAAATATGGAGATCATATATATATATATATATATATATATATATATATATATATATATATATATATATAGACACACACACACACACACACACACACACACACACACCTAGATATTTCATCATTTTATTAAATAATTAGGCTTTCTCATAAATAATTATGTTATCTCAATACTAACCATATGCATGCTTATTATGAAGGGAAATAATGGAAATATGGAGATCATATATATATATATATATATATATATATATATATATATATAGTGATTCTATGAGAAATATGCTTGATAACTAATCATATGGTAAAGATAAGACATTAAAGGGGTGTGGATTCAGAACCATTTCACAATAATATCTACCTTTATTTGAAAAAAATGGCATAACAAGTGTAAAAGTTAAATCATCCTATATAAAATAGGGGATAAATAAATGATAATGAAATTAATCCATGAAACATGAAATTAAACCATGAAAAAGAAATTAATTCATAAGATATTTTTAAATGTTAATTAAAACATAAGATTATTATATGCTCATAAATCAAGTCCAAATAATATGAAACTATGATAAATAATGTGATGAAACACCATGGTGTGTTCATAAATATTTATAAATTTCATGGCAAACATCATCTATAAAATTTAATATGTCTTTGTGTAACTATATTCTAACTTTAATCAAAGCTTCAACAATCTTTGTAGAGTCACAAAAAAGACTTCTCTGTGCATTGTCTCTACTTAAAAAGTGGGTATGATAGAAGAAGAATGATGTCCATGGGGTATTTTTTTTAAGGGGTACTTAATGAAAGGAAATTATGTCAAACTATGATGAACATCCCCATATCTATGAGTAGATGTGGGCTACATAGAAGGTTAAGCCTATGTCTGTGAATGTAATGGAGAATGTGGTTGAGTCGGTGAAGGTGTGGGTCATGGAAATCTATGAAAATGTTTTAATAAATATATTTATATGGTGTGTAAGACACTAATTATAAAAACACTAAACCTCCCTATATTTATGGATGCATTCTAGATGTATCTTATGAGGTGTTAGGATCTTGTTTGTAGATTGTGCTTTCTCTAGATGAAGTGTATCAATATACTAAAAAAGCTATTAGTATTGAGTATAAAAATGATTATGTGTATCATAAAATAAAAAATTACATCTATAATCATATTTTGAAGGTTATTTATCTATATTATAATTAAATCATGAGGCTTGTTTCTATTGATGTGCATGATAATCCTTGTCCCAATGACCATCAACTCTATGGATATCATAATATGGTTTATCTGGTCATCATGCCAGTAGAGGGTCAAACCTTGGTAAAGTATTATGGCATTACCAATAGGAGGAGAAATTATATTAGGATAATTCCTATCCTAGAATACATCATGAGAGGAGTTCATAGTGGGTCAACATAGTGTAGCCAACATATCTGAAGGAAGTAAGTTGGAAGGATCAAGATATTTAGCAAACTTGTAAGGTCCTATCATATAATGGTTAAGAAGCATAATCCAAAGAGGCTCATAAATAACTATATGAATAGTGTGTATACACTCCATATATATCCTATGACCATCAAAATAAGAACTAATATCAATAATTATATAAGGAGAAGGAACTACATGAATAGAACTAAATAAATGTTATAAAGAATAATGATATCTAAGTATATATACATTTTTAGATTGAGTAAATATAGTTAAAAGGGTATCATCAAAGTAATATCCATAATCATACACAAGAGTGTGAAGGTAAATATCACATTCATAAATGATTTTATTGGTTGAATAATAATTATGAATGAAGTGTTTAGGTTTTTTTAGAATGATGAGAATTTCATCTAATGGTTTTTTATGAGATCAAGGTTAGAATAAAGGAGTTAATTAAGAAATTATGTTGAGAGAGAGAGATCAAAATTTTTGATTTTCAAACTAATCTCATTTGGGTCATCATCATCTAAATATAAAAGATTAGGTGGTATGTTTCCTATTAATTTAGGATGACCATTATAACCTCTAGGGGAATTGATAGGATAATTAAAACTTTGTGATTCATGAAATGGGATGATAGGTAAAGGTTTGAGAGTGGGTATTTTAAAAACACATCTTTCTTGGAATTTTTTAAAATTCCAAGGATTGGTATCTCCTTTAATATTTTATATATCACCATTATAAGTAAACTTAACACATTGGCATAATGATAAAGCTAATACTCTCACATAGTGTCTCCAAGGTTGACCAAGTAAAATGTTATAATAAAGTGGGAAGTTAAATATCATGACCTTAACACACACCATGATAGGGGTAACTATGATAGGGAGATAAACACAACCTAAAAGAGGAATTTTTATTCCATAATACCTTTCCATATACTTTGAGTATATTTGATATTACATTCAAAATATCCAAGTTTTTTAATAACATCAAGGAAAGCTACATAAGCTCATAACCTTCATCAATTCATTCATGTTTAACTTGAATATCTCCTATTTAGATGTTACTGAACAATTATGGATCATCTTAAATAATCAATATCTCATTTTGAATCATGGAAAAGATAGGGAATTTGAGTGAAAGAGAGGTGTCTATTGTTTCATCAACATGGATAGACATTTCTTCACAATGGTGAAGGATGATATCTTCAAACCCTGACAAAGTAGATTATTAACCCATAGGTGGGGCATGAGAGATGTTCATTTTAAATAAGAGTTTAATTATATTATTAAGATGATGAGGATAATTTTTCATGATTTATAAGAAAGTAATTTTAGATGGGATATGTGAAGTTTTGGATATAGGATCCCATTCATCATATCTCATTAGAATTTCATTGGATAAGGGTGCATAATGTTACAATAAATTCTTTGATGGTGTAGTAGAAGTGCATTGAAATTGATGTTGGTAGTGTGCATTTGTTTTATATTTGGTTAATTTGGATTGAATGATTGTATATGTTTGTGTTTTTTAAGAGGGCATGATTGAATTATTTGTTATTTTTAGTGTTTTAGAGGAATAACTACCAATGAGAGAAGGTTTTGGGATTTCAAAGTGAGGTGTCTTAGTTAAAAAAGGAATATAACTTATATCAATGGTATGAGAGGTATTATATAATTGTATAATTGGATTTAACATGTGAATTTTTTTAATTTGGTGAAGTTGTTTCTACATGCCCCAATTCCATTATATGAGATGGGTAAGAGTCTTACATAGTGTAGATTTTTTGGAAACTATTATAGGTAGACACTATATAATGATCAATATTAGAAACTACTATTCTCATATTATTCATATTAACAACATTATCATCATTTATGTTAGGAAATATATAACATTAAACATTGTTGGTAGTAGGAGGTTGGCTATTGTTAGCTTGATTATTAGGAAGGGGATCATTGTAAATAGCTAAATGAACATTTGATTTTTTAAGGCTTCATGTTTAGTTTTTTTTCATGTGACTTAGTTACTAATTCATAAACTTGTTGACATGTATGCATAAGTGATTCATGATCAAATTTAGGTCCAAGGTGATAATCCACAACAAACTTTCTTAGCTAGTAACAAGTTTCATGAGAATGGCCCTAACTTGCATGAAACCAAAAAAAAATTATGAGGATCATATTAATGTTTAGTAGGGAAAGAAGAATTGAGATATCATGGTGATGTTCAAGAAAGATGATTTTTAATCTCTAATAAGGAAAGTGGATTATGGACCTACACATGTAATTAATAAAATGTGGAACTAGGATGAGAAGTGTTGGAAACTAATAATGAAGAATTAGGTTGCATGGGATTTCTTGGAGCAATGGCTTAAATGGTGTGTATAGAATAATATGTATTCATAACACCATTTTAGTTTTCATGTAAATTTTTAGGTTTCATGAGCATTTAATTTCTTGTTGGAGGGTGAGAAGGCTCAAATTGATGTATAAGTAAATATTGACATTTAGCTTGGTTGAGGGCTTCTTTTAAGGATTTTGAAGAAAGAGTCCTCACATGATATTGTAATTTATAGTGAATAGGATTAGTAAATAAATGAAATAGATTATTATAATCACCTAAAAATGACACTTGAGTGATAAGAGTTCTACTTGAGACCACTTATCCCTAGATTATCCTTGGATCTATCTTAGGGCCTATTTTCACACTTATCTAACCTTTGTTTGGGCCACAAGTGTTTGTAGTAATCCCTGAAGTAGTCACAAACCCTCCTTATTGCATCATGGCCCTCCTTACCTTAGGTTATACCACTGAGACACTATTCTCATGATAGGGATAGTAGTACCACATGGCACTAGTGTCCCAAATTTGGTGCTACTATCCTTTCCCTCATTTTTCCATAAATGGATATCATTTCAAATCTTAGACCACCTAGGGTTATCCTAAACCTCTTTTATCACCTACATAATCACTAGAATAGTATATATACATGAATTTTATCCATCTATCCATTATATGGAAATGAGATTAAAATATCACATGCAAATTTTGAATAAGTTGTGCATAATTAAGGTTATCAATCCATATTTTCCCCTACTTATGTATATCACCATCTATAACATTCCTAAGATTAGATCACTTAGATTTCCAATATCAATAAAATTAAAAAAGCTCAATTTAACCATCATACTAGATTTAATTGCACTTAAAATTTCAATAACACTTAAGTGGGGAGAACTAAATCAAGCTTGATCCCTCTTCAGAGTATTAGTATGTAGGAAAATCTCATCACAATAAAGTGTTGAGGATGTCCATACTACCCCACTAATAAACACACTTTTTAGCTTGTATCAAATATATGCCATAGATACATGGATGATTAGGGTTAACTAATAAATTTAGTCAAAATATGCCATCTATAGGGTTTTATAGCTCATACACATAGTAATAGGCTTGATAAATCTAGACACAAGTGCACCCAAAAGCTCAAAATAGTCCCATACAAAAGACACTACCACCAAAGTAGGGACACTAGAGCCACATAAAACTACTATCCAATTAGGGTTCTACTATCCATAAGGTATTTTGACACCTAGATCATATTTACAACACTCAACTAGCCTTTGCCTCAGTTTTCAATCTCTAGATCATCTATCTCAGTCAATTTCTAGCAAGTCCTCATTTACATTATCTATTGTTATTTTTGAAAAGGTCAAATTTAGTCAATTCTATAACAAATCAATGGTTATATTTATTGCATATTTATAACTTTATTTACCATACTCAACTCATTAATAACATAGTATTTACATTCACTAAGTCTTAAAAGTTTAAAACATTTGGTGAACTCGACTTGCTTTAAATATTGCACAATGCCTAACCCTAGATAACCCTAGGGTTTATATTTATAGTATTCTAAGACCTATATTTTAGATTTTAAATCCATTAATTCTATGATTTTATTTGATATAATCATGATAATAATGACATAAGTGTATCACTTTTTGTTGTAAATTCTAATACTTTAATTCAAATGCTTATTTCCTTTAATTTGGAATGAACTTAGAAAAGACATAAACACATGTATATATGATGTTTTATATCAATTAAAATGCATGCCATGTTTCATTATTTATTTAGAATGTTATATTTATCTTATGTTAAACTAAATTAAGACACAAATCTTTAAACACATAGAGAATACATTACATAAGATACCAACTCCATTACCTAAAATTAAAAAGTCTAATTTAGATGCCTTTTACTCTTTGTTCACTTTGATTCCCTACCTATCACTCCTAAACATTAGGTAACATTAGTCTTCTCACTTATCCATCTTAATTCTTGACCACACACATCTAACCACCATCCTACCTCTACTACTAGTTTTATTCCCCTAGTAGACCTTGTAGTCTAGGTTATGATGTCTACATGTGGTTTTGAAGCTTGGCAGGCTAGCAAAACCCATGGCTATAACTTCGTCAACCAAAGCAATGCTTCTTCATCCATAATTTCTATGTTATATCTCCTATAACATTCTGACACATTCAAAGACATTTTCTATATATCACTCTATGATATTCAAGTGCTTCAAACATCTGATATAGTTTATGTTTATGTTATAATTAATACTATGAAATGGAATGAAGAGCATATCTCATTCAAAAAGGAAGATCTCCCACCTCAGAACATCATCAATTTACACTTTCCTTTCTACATTGCATTACAAATTAATGAGGTAGGTATCAAATGAGTTTTAGTCAATAATGGATCGAGATTGAACATTTGCAATATCTATTTTCGTTAACTTCTTAATATACATGCTAAGGATTTGGATTATTTTGATATGAAAGTCTAAGGGTTTGATAATATTCCATGTAAAGTCTTGGGTCAAATCACATTAGACCTTACACTCGGACCTAGAACATTATTTAAAACATGTCAATTTATGCCTAATTATATTAATTACAATGCCTTTCTTGGAAGATCATGGATTCATGATATGCATGAAGTTCCATATAATTTACATGCTATAAATTTTAGCTACAAAGGTCATATCTACACTTGTCCTATGGATAAATAATTATTCAAATACTATCAACATATAAATCATTCACATAATTATATTCCTCACATGGATTTTGCTATAACACCACACCAGTATACTATTCAAAATTCACGTATCACTCTCCCAGATACTTCCAAAGCATAAGATAATAAGTTCACTTATCTTTTTCATTAAGATACTTCCAAAAAATGGGTTACATAGGATAGGTCCTTGGCAAGCATTATCAAGGAATCATTAATCCCATTAAAGCATATGGTCAATAGGGTATACAAGGACTTGGATATAAACATAGCAAATATAGTGCTAAGTATTTCACCTTACTTATTAGCATATAATATTTTACAACTAGTCCATAGGTGGATGATATGGTAAATCATGTTTATACACTCATTTTTTTACCCTAATATTATTGATGGTGTAGCTTTTCCAAATCTACCTACTTTTGACAAGGTCACTAATGATGAGGCTCTCTTGGAATTACTAGGGGAATATGAGGATCTCCCTTCATTCTATCATAAGAGTAGGTTTCCTCATTCCACAAATTCTTATAAATACTATTTTTGAGTGTTCAGATGATTATGGTGATATTTTATCTAACATAGATGATACTATCCCTATATCACCATACACTATGAATTGATCTATGTTACTTAATTAAGAGACATTTGAATTCAAGTATAACACATATATTGATCCTTGTATCATATTATTAGTTATTACCTTACATAAATAAGAATATATATATATATATATATATATATATATATATATATATATATATTCATTAGATTTTAAAATATTTACCTAGAATTTTTGCTTGGGCTTATTTTGATATGTGTGGTATTGATCCCTCAATCGTAGTACACAGGATTACACTCTATCTTGATGTAAAGTTGGTTAAACAAAAAAATTGAAAAATGTAGCCCAAAGTTGCTCTTTTAGTCAAATAAGAGATTTAATGGCTCTTTGATGCCTATTTCATTCAACTAGTTGCAAATACCCAATGGGTTACTAATATTGTCCTTATTATAAAACCTAATAGCCAAATTTGATGTTGTTTCAATTCTAGAGACTTAAACAAAATATATCTTAAGGATTATTTTATTCTCCAAACATTGATATGATACTCAATTCCATAACAAGTTATGAAATTCTATCTTTTATGGATGGTTTCATTGGCTATAACCAAATGAAGATCACTAAAGAATACCACAAAAAAATTATTTTATCCATGATAAATTTTAGTGGTGAATATTCATTAATTCATGCATATTCCAATTTTTTTATTTTGTTTTTGTAAATTTTTTAGGGTCGGTAGATGGGTTTGGATCACCTAAAATCTATTAATATAAATTATTTTGGGGGTCATATAACTAACTATTTATAATAATATATTAGATTACACTTCAATTCACCACATACATATAGTACAACTAGCCCCTGATATCAAAATATACTTTTGACAATTGCCCCCTAATATCACATAAAGGAACAAGCTAAAATGAATCAACAGAACCCATACTATGAAACTAGAGGACTACATCCAAATGATAGCACCAAACAAGATTATACAATCTACAACACTGAATGATAGTACTCAAATAAAGGAGATGGATGATAATACCAAATAGCAATAGTTCCAAATAGAGGAACCAAATGGTGATAACAAATAGTGATAGTGTCAAATGATAATACTGAATGAAATTTTTGAACAAAAGTACAAATGGTGGCATCCACTCTATGACTAGATGATCAAACTAAAAATCAAAATGGTATTGTATCCAAATGGTATAACTAAACTATAGCATATGTTCTATAATTGGATTACAAAACTAAAGTGTTACATGCTTGATCATTATGGCATTTGGTGGAAATAGTAAAAGGACAATCTTATTATTAGGAAAATTGAACATATTATCTTATTTTAATGATCCACTAAAAAATCTGACATAATCACAATGCACTCAAAATACATGTATTAATTGTTTTTTTATTTTGTCATTTAAATTTAACTATTAAATAATATTAAATTAATTTTACATGTAGAAATTCCCACTGATATCTCACAAGAAAGAATTAACCAGAATAACATGTCACCCCCTAAATATTATTTTGACAATGACATGCCACCACACAAAGATGCACCTCTAGTTTTTTATGACAATGATCATGACACTCTAGTGGTAGAAGAGATTGTTGGATCTCACAAAACATAAAATTCAACTAAAAACTCCACTCATAAATATTTGCAAAGGAAGAGATGTAGATAGACAATTGGAAGGTCCTTTATAGGCAATGAAATTTACCTTCATTGAGATTTTAGAGCCTAAAACTTTTTGATGATACTCTAAGAGAATGTAGATGTACATTATGTAGTTGTAAAATAGGAAAGGAATATAAAATGTAACTAAAGTTGGACATGATTGAGAAACATTGTGGAAAAGTATATGTGATAGTGAAGCACCCAAATAGATTGATAACAAGAACACATAGGTTGGAAAAAACATAAGAATGCATGCATGTCAGATATGCATGTGAGTATGAAAATGAAAATAAATGTCAAAAACATCTTTTTGATAAAGGGGGAACAATCAAAGCAAATTTTGGAAAAGCTATGTAGTCACATCTAAAGTCTAAATATATACAGTTCTCTACTATATACCACATTCTAAAAAAAGGTATACCTATTTCTAAATTTTAGATTATAATATTTTATTTCAACATAATGGATTTATAGATATTATACAATCATATTGGTTAGATAGTAGTGCTTGGGAAATCATAAAATATCTATAAATCATTGACAAGGAGGATTTAAAATAAAATGTTCAAAATTCACTATTCATCTCACTATCTATTGATGATGTCATAGTAATTAACAACACATCTAAGGTTTGCATGCATGTTTATACTTTGGATAAATATTTAGGGAAACCTTATGTACTAGTAGTTTATGAAATGGTAGAAAATTTCAATGCTAAAAATCTTCACAAATTGGTTGTATCTAATTTGAAATATAAAGCTAGAATGGATGATTATATAATATCTACAAATCTGGTGTGTATTGGGGCTAATGGTGCATCAATTATGCAAGGAAATATAAATGGTTTATGTATTTGACCACAAAAATTTGTTCCTTATATATTATTTCAATTCATTGCATGGCTCATAAGATGAATCTTGCATATAAAATAGTTAGTAAATTTACTAATGTGGTAAAAGTGGAGGATTTCATTCGTGACTTACATGCTTATCTGTCAAGTAGTCCAAAAATATTTTTAGAGTTCTAAAAAATTACAATAGAAGTGGCTGATAATAACAAACTGATGAAATATGTTGATACAAGATGGATTTATATGTATGAACTTGCATGCCAATTTTTTGAATAATATCCATCATTAGTAGGTTTTATGTATAATTATCATAGAGAAATTGATAAGGCAAAATATTTGTTATAACATTTAATAGATTTGGAAATACTACTAATATTATGTGGAATTATACCAATGATAAAGGAAATGAATTTTTTAATGAAACATTCTTAGGAGAGATCCATTTATATTGTTGACTTCATACGACTGAGAAAATGAGTATGTCAATATCTAGATATATTATACACTTTGCATGAAAACTTTCAAGCCCCTATTTTTAGTAGTTGGAAATGTTTGATATATTTAATAAATATTGAAATATATTTGAAATAAAATATCTATTATCATCTTTGTGTTGTTTTTAATGGCAAGGAGACACCAATTCGCATTTTCTATAGAAGACCTAATCTTGAGGGAGCTGAATCTAAAGAACTACCTATCACATGTATTCTATATGATATTATTCTATCTAAAACTTGAATACAACCAAGTATAATTTCACAAAAATTATATATAGATATCAGATATCATTTTCAAATGGATGATTTGTGTGAGGCCATGGAAATTATGAATCCCATTTTTTGGAACAGTAATAATAGTCAACAAATGATTAGCAATTTATTTCACAAATACATGGGTTATCTTGTAAAGCATTTGATAAATATTTAGAGTTAATTGGAGTTGAAATAAAATATATTTTGTGAAAGGATTTACTGAAATCTTAGTCAACTCATTTTATAATTATAATGTTTAAATAATATCACCTTCTAAGTGAACCAACAAAAAATGGGGTAATTACACAACTATGGAAAAAGCTTTATCCTAGTAGTATATTATAGGGAAGTCTAAGTGAATATTTTTTATTATATGAGATTTATTAAATAATTATTTTGGGCTCATTTTAATATTCAATAGTTTTTATTTCATTATCATTCATTAAATAAAAACTTTGAAATATATTGGATAAAAAATTAGAAACTTGTTTGAGATTGTATATTTCACATTATGTTGTTGACATGTTTCTTTATGAAAGAGCTCTAGTAATATGGAGTTTTATAAATAAAATAAGATACATTATCATGTTTTATGTTCTTTAATTATGTCTCCAATGTGACCAAATGTTTATGAGGTGTCATGTGTGCTAGGATGACAATGACAAAGTGTGCTTCAATAAGCTTCAGTGTTCTTGCATGGTTATTTAGTGTTTTACTTGGATAGGAAATTTATGGTTGATTTATGATATGGAAATGTTTTATATAATTTATGGGATGTTATGAGTGCTTTTAATACTTATATAAGTGAATAAAATTCATCAGAATATTCATATGAAGGTCTACGCTTAAGTAGTCTTCTTGACAGATAAAGTTGAGTGAGAAAATTGATGATGTAATAATTCACACATGTGAAGGTTTCAAGATTAGATTGATATATGGATGGATTATCCTATGTGATTATATTATGTGGTTCAAATTTTAGGTCTAGACATCAATCATAGAAAAAGTTATTAAGGTGCAAAGTTGGCTTCTTAGATAGAATTTATCAAGTTTCCACACTTAGCCAAATTTCTGATATTGAATATCTACGATGAGTGTTGAATTGTATCAAAGATATAATGGTGAGAAATTTATATAAATAGATAAGGATATAATATATCATGTTATCTTTTTAGATAAATATCAATGACACACATAAATTTAAATTATTAGTGGATGCTCAGAAGGCATGTGCTAGTGACATGTGTCTCTATCTTGTTAATTTGATATAAGATCAATGGTGCATGAGTGTTCATATAGATAAAGATAAATGGAGTGAATTAAGTCAAAAATTCAATTTTCATAGAAATCACATAGAGTTACCAAGTGGCATGATAGTATAAGTAAGGATCTAAGATCAATGATGAGCATTTCAAGATAAAGGCTAGGATACTTCTGAAGAGATCAATGATGTATATTTTTTCAAAGTTACTAGGGAGCATGAGATAAGGTCAAAGTTTCTGATGTTTAATATTTTCATAGTGAAATTTGGAATTTAAATATTCAAATTTGTGAGTGAAAACTAGTGCTCAATTTTTGAGCTATATCTTTTGATCCAAGATGAATTTCATGGTGGTGTAAAAATAAAAGTTGAAGAGGACTTCAAGGCACATACAGAGAACCTAGTTAAAAGGTTTGAATGTTTTTAAAATAAAATTTATGAATATTCAAATTTTAATGTTTGTTTTTCCATGGTGTTTCTATGTACATAATAATGTTTAATCAATTTGTGCTTTAGCATAAGAGTGTTTTGGCAGGAGTATTCATTTGAATATGTCTTAGAGGTCATATGGAGTGGACCCAAGTATTTTGAAGTAATATTATGTTATTAACTTGATAGATGAATTATTAAATGGGTAATAGGTCTCCATGAGACCTATAATGGATATTAAGGCCTAATTAAAAGGCATAGTTGCTTAAGTGTGACCCATGGATGCTATGGCTAACTTGTGAGTATGGTATTGAGCTATGTGTTAATGTGATAGAGGTATTAAGTATTAAGGCAAGTCTTTTGGCCAACCAAGAATATAATATTCATGAAAACTCTATAAAGAGTGAAATCAAATGTGATGGTTTCTAGGCTTTAGAGAGAAAAGGAAAATAGATGTGATATTGAGTGAAGGAACCTTTGAAAGAGAAGGTATAGGTTAGTAAGGACCATCAAAGAGTAAAGATGATCAGTCATGATTATCTAATCAAGTTGATGAATGTGAACACATAGGTCATTAGATTTAATGATCCTAGAAGAGGTTGATTGAGTGAGTGTGTTTAGTGGATGGATTGAAATACTGAGTAGGTTGAGGAGTGTGTGCATAACCTACAGGTCTTATCATTGATGTTGTGATAAATTTATTGTAGGTTTTATAATTGTGTATGTTCTTAGAAGTGAAGAGTGATCCAAAAAGGTGTTTTATATAGATTACTTATGTGTGCAATTTTGTGAGAGTGTTAAGGGGATAGTTATTAGTAAGATAATTCCATCATCAGGTGTAGAATATATCAGATCAAAGGTGGAGATCAGATCAAGATAGATAAGTGGGTGCTTGGTTGCCTAGGGGTTTGTTTCCTCCTTATGAGATGGGTGTCTCATTAAAATAAGGGATGGGTATTCCTTGATTAGTGGGTGTTGGTCTAAACATTGGATCTTATTTTATAAGATTGTATTCCATCTTATAGGATTCAGTGGTTTTTATCTCCCAAGAGGGTTTCCCACATATATGTTGAGTTCATGTGATGTATGCTCTTATGTATGCTTTTAATGTATGTGCTTTTATGTTTATGTTTCTTTATTAAAATGATTTATGTTGAATGTTTGAGAGTTGGGAATTGAATCGAATTAGCTTGCATCACTTAGTCACTCTCCTTATTGAGGTTAGCATACCCCAGTTTCTAAAATTTGGACCCTTGAGATGTTTTGAAGCCTAACCCTAAAATCATGGACTATTTTGGATATTATGTATAATTTGAAGATCATCCACTATGTCAAACTTGGGTATTGATTTATGGTTTGTTTTAAACTTGCCTAACATTGTTAATGATTAGTCTTCATGTCTTTAAGTTACAGGTTTCATGGAGTAATTGATGATGATTTCATGTTCTAAAAACCTAACATAAACCCTTGATTCACATTTAAATTCAAATTTGGTAGGGGCATTTTTTAGGAATATTTTAAATATGATTTGGACTTAAGTCTAGTTTTTATGTTAAGGCTTGGTCATGTTTTTCAACACGACTAAACTTTAACTCAAAAATTATACTTTGTCCACTTTTATTTTCCCTTTTGTTCTATTTTATTTCTAATCATGGTCTAAATTTTATGTTTGGTAGGGTCCCATTTTATTATAGCATCATCTAATTTGTCATAACTTTAGCCTAAAGCCTTAACCCTAAGGCCCCATTTATGTTTATTAAACATAAATTAGACCTTAGTCTTAATGTTTTAGCCTGGGTTTTTATCTCCCTAAATCCAATTTTATGTTATCACTATCCCTTTGTTAACATCTTAGCCTAAAGTTTTAATATGAAGGCCCTGACATATTTATTAATATGAATGAGACCTTAGCATTAACACTCTAGCCTAAGTCTTTACCTTAGTCTTGAGTTATAACTTAAAGTCCTTGATTCTTCATAGATTTGATGGCTCATGCTTCATCACGGGGCATGATCCAATGGCATAAAAAAAAATTGATAGAGTCTAGCACTTAATCCTTTGGACCAATCACATTTAATCTCTCAGATCATGATCAATGGTTCTTGATTTATCATGGATCGAAGATTTGAAAGAGTGAAGACATCATGGAAAATTCAAAATCCCAAGAGCCCCATGGGGTTACCATGTGGTACCCCCACATTCAAAGATTAAAAACAATGGACCCATATGTTATAAGGGACCAATCACAAGCAAGCTCCCCAAATCATGATTAGATGACTCTCGTTTCATTACAATTCTTGATTCAATGGATTAAATCAAGTCTAAGATCCTAGGAGGCCCTATGGAGGTGCCAAGTAGCACTCTCATCTTAAAACATAGGAATTTTGACTATCTTAAATTTTATGCTTGTGTAACCATAATTTAACGTCTATGAGGATGTATTTGACATTTGCATGGTTATCAAATTTAAGACCATAAAACTAAAAGCTTCACTATCTTAAATTTTATGTTCACACAACTGTCACTCAATGTCTATGAGGATATATTTGATGTTTGTGATACCATCAAATTTAATCTAATGAATTATTATATTATATACTAAGATGTACTCCAAAATGTTGTTAAAGGGCCCATGGATTGCTTTGTAGATGATTGTAATCCCTCAGAGGATTCTCAAACACTGGAAATCTTTGAATTAAAAATATTGAAATGGTATCATAGGTCTAAATATATGAAAAATGAACTTATTATAATCTATATCTTAAGGTCCCATTGAATTTTGTTAAAATGTCATGAACCTTAAGCTAAAGACTTATACTAAGTCTTATTTTAAAAGGGTCTTTATGGCATAAAACTTAGCTCAAATAATTTTAACTGAAGGTTTTAATGTGTTTCTTAGTATAATAAAACTTTATGTTAAATCTATCACTTGATCCTTATATCATTTTGACCCCTTTTGATTATGTTCTATAGGCTTAACACAAATATTTTAGCACAAAGTATATGTTGTGTTTGTTAAACACAACATAAACATTGGCCTAAAATATTTAGTCATGGTTCCCCCTTTACATAAATCTAGGAGATAAACATTTTAGCCTAAAGTTAATTTCATGTTTAATAAACACAAAATGGACCTTAGCCTAAGGTATTTAAACTTAGGTCTCCACCTGGCTTCTTTGATTTAAGGTTTAGCATAAAATGCTTTAACCTAGGTCTATTTATGTGTTTATTAATATGAAATAGACTTAGGTAAAAATATTTTAGCCTATGTTCTTCTATGTAAAGGCACTAACTTAATTATCATACATATTTGTAGATCAATGGCTCATGATTTATCATAGAAGGATGATCCAATGGAGTGAAGATGCCAAAAACTTTTTCAATGAAGCTTTGAGAGCCTACATGCTTAACACATGGAAAAATCACATTCAAATCCAAACTAATAGAGGATATAATGGTTCATGCTTCATCACACTCCTTGATCCAATGGAATGAAAGCACCAATGATTTTTCAAAGAAGCTTAGAAGGCCCATGGAGACACCAAGGGTCACAACCATAGGGTATTGGTACCAAAGAGCCAATAACAAACAAGGTCCCAGATCACAATCAAAGGTTTGTGATCACTAATAAGATATTTTTCTAATGGTGTGAAGTAAATAAAGCATTTTTAAATTCCAACAACTAGTGCTCAAAAGGCATTTATGAAAAATACCATGAAAAGTGCTAGATAGATGCCAAATAAGCACCATGCAAGCAAAAAATGACAAAAACTAAGATCTTGTGTGCTAAAAAATGCAAATGTATAAAGTCCAAAATCCAAATCAAATCTGAGTCATGTATGAGCTAAAGACTAGATACACCCTCACCATTAAATCTTTAGAACCCTAAACCCTGCATAAAAGAGAGCTGAGTGAACTCAATCAATCATAATTCAATTTTATAAGAGATTAATTATCATCTAAGTACATAATAGTTAAAAAAAGACCAATTATAATTAAATTATGAAGATTTTATAGAATAAAAAGTCATGGTAGCTTTCAAGCAACAATTGAAAGAGGAAATAGAGTTGTACCTATCTACAAGCAATGAAGGAAAGGTTTTCAAAGTTACGGAGCTGGATGTTGCAACCCTGAATAATGGAAAAAAGAATTGGTCCAAAATATTATTCACCATAGAGGAGATAAAACTCATCACCAAGGAAGAGTAGAGGATTATTGTAATAAGCAGAAAGTACTATGACTTGGTTGTGATTCAAATGGTTGGCCTCTACCATGTAGCTTCCAAAATTAAGGTACTTCACTGCATTGATATCCTTACTCTAATTTTAATTTATTATAGAATTTATGGTTATTGGATCATCCATGAGGGAATATATAGGAGAGTAGCTTACATTGCATCACTAACCTTTGAAATTTACTACAAGCTCCCAAAACCCCATGTGGACTTGCCCACAATCAATGGAAGGACCATTGAACATGACATAAACACCATCCTCAAACTATGGTTTCTGTAAGGAAACCATGTCTTTCTATATTTTGAGGGAAGGATCCCCATTATCTAGTTTAGGGAATGGATTAGGGTTATCATGACCCTACTAAATAGATCATTGAGAGCCCCCAAAACTACCTATTTTCATGGTAGAAAAGGATCTTATTCCTCTAGTAGGGGAAATGATCAGTGTCTTCTTAGGGAAATAATTTGCCACCATAAAAAGGAAAACAATAAGAAATTTTTCATGATGTATTACTTATTGGATGTCCTAATTTCTTCTACCAAGATCCTAGACATTAAGAACTAGTCTCCAAAAGGTAGAACCATAATTTCTCATAACTACTCAAAATTGCACATCTTCAAGTATAAAACCACATATAATTCATATGTTACTATGTCTATTCTACTTTTTTAGAGGCCATGACTAGGATTCCCATGCCCAAGGTTCCCCCTTTGATCAATAAATTCATATAACTAGTGGAAGATATTTGGTTTTACCCAGATTGCACAGTGATCTAGATAAAGGGAATTCTAACTCAACCATGCATATTACCTATCCATGTGCTTGTAAAGTTGGTAGAATAGGAAATAATATCTCAAATCATTAATGGTGTTGATGGAGTTTGAAAAGAAAAGATTAATGGCCTCCTCCATCCCTTTCCTTTAATAATTGGAAGGATATTTATACATGATTGGAAGCAGGTGGATACCATGTCCAGACATAAGGACTCCTTTGGGTTCTAATTAGATGACCTCAATTAGTGGGACCCCAAGAATGTAGTAGACCCACATGTGAAGAACAAGAAGTTTCCAAAACCTATATATGGGCATCAAGTTGGTGTTCATGACACCATTTATATCAGGTAAAGCAATTTTGAAGTGTTAACTAAACTCAAGGGATATAACATTAAACTTGAGCATAGATTGACAAGTGATGAGAAAGTAGCAAGGAATATATGGAAAATGCATCCTCTCTAGTATCATTTTCTACCTAGATCATCCAGGACACCTTAAGAACAACCTCAATTAGAGTATAAATAATTTTAATGGTAAATAGTATAAGGGCACGACAAGGAAAATCTAAAAGAGAGGCCTAGAGAGGGACCTTCATCCTCAGCCATACCCCAAAGGCTAGCATCTCCAGTTGAGCACATAGATATGATTGAATTAGTACCAAATGAGATGGTATAGGGTGACCTCAAAGATGTTGATGAAGATTATGGCTCTAGAGAGGAAGAAGAGTAGGCTAAGGAAGCAAAATCCCAAATAAGGGAGTCTAAGAAAGAAAAAGGGAAGGAAGTTACTCTTGATATAGTCCTAACGGTATCCAAGGAGAAGAGAAAGGTAGAGTTAGAATTTTTACCTATGGGATCAAAGAATCTAAAGATTACTCTCACTCATCCTATGAGTTAGTTCAATTTCTTTAGTGATGAGTACCCCATCCATGGACAAGTCATCCTTGATTGGTTCATTAATGGGAAATTGTAGAAGATCCCCTATTTATCCCACTAGTGGGAACTAGTAAAGGTTGTCAATGTTGATGTACATGAAGAAATAAAGCCATGGATAAGTGCTTTGATGAGAGAACAAGAAGAAAAGAGGATATTGGCCATTTTAGGGCTAGATGAAAAGAAAGTGGATGCTTTAGTAGCATCTAGTAACACTAGAATTAAGGTCTTAGAACCTGCACAATAAATAGAGCCAATCAATATAGTGCAATTTAATCTAGAAAAAACTAGATTGGAAAGGGTGACTATAAGTAAATCCATGGTGGGAATCAAGGGGTTAACTTTATAGAAGGTTGAGCCTTTTATAGGCTTAACCCTATTTGAAGGATAACCACTTGGTGAGTTTCCTATCCATGAGGAAGATGTTAAGATCCTACTTGAGTCTCATTCAGCCCAAGCTAAAGTTAGGATTAGAGGAATGAAACAAAGGATTCTCAACTTAGAAAGGGAGAAGGAAAACTTAGAAACACAAGACATTTTTTAGTGCTTGATACCATAATCAATATGTTTGAAGCATAATTCTTTGATATGTTTGATTCTTTGAAATTAATAAAGATGACTAAAGATGCCTTAATCCAATAGAGTGAATTGGCTAAGGGATTGATAACTGAGTGGCAAGAGGTAGAAACTAGACTAAGGGATCTCATTAGAATTTTGATCAGGGACAAAATCCCTAAATTCAAAACCATTATCCTAGCCCACTTCAATGTTTTATTGGGAATAGTGGTGAATAAGATCCATAGTCTAGGTGTGTGGCCAAAGAATTTGGATATACTCTTGGTTGATGACAAGGAACTAATTTCTATAATTGAATAAATCTTAGGAACTATGATAGCTAATCCAACTAAGACTACAGCCCTAGGGATAATTGATGATTCATAATATAAGCATATATTTACCTTGATAATTGAAACTTTGTCAATATATTTGAGTCAAAGATCAGAAAACACTTGTTTCTTCTCTACCTTACCCTTCCCTTTTGCTTCTTTTTTTGAAAAAATCACAATAGCTTAAGTTTCATTATAAATATCCATTTAGATTCATCTATAATTTAAGTCTAGATCAAAATTCAATAGAATTAGCAAAGATACTTACAATTTACAAATTGGACCATGATGGATCCCAACCATAAATTGTTATAAATTTTATGGAAAACTCATATATTACTCTATCACTATTTCACTATAAGTGACATCAATTTACCACAACCTACTACTCATGATCTAAATTCTTAGAATTCTAAAATGAGAAGTGTTATTTGAACACTAAAAACCCCTGTGATACATTTAGAGGCATCAACACCCCTCTCAGTGAGTGTACCTCTAACAATTGGTATTAGAGTAGGACCTTATGTGCAATTTTAACCACTTAAAGGTGATCTAAGGTAAAATATGGGTGAAAATTTCATCATGTTTAATGATGGAGTTTTCTATGATAGTGAGGAAGAAGAAATTGATCTAGAAGATGAGCTCATGAGTACACTTGGTGAACTGAAGGAGAAAAAGAAGAAGAATTATAAAATGAGGAATATGATCGAAGGTCTTAAAACATAAGTTAGATCTCTTAAGGGGAATTTATTAGGAAAATACATGAGAGAATAAAAGGAGAATCAATAACTAATCAAGTCTATGGAAAAGGTAAGCTCAAAATCAAAAGATGATAAAGAGAAGACCAGCATTCTTGAGGATCAATTAAGGGTTACAAAGACAAATATAAGTTTAAAAGAGGAATATTGTAGACATATCAAGACTCAATTAGAAGAGACAAATGTCAAGTTGGGTTCAAATCAAGGTGAGCATGATTAATTAAAGTCAAATCTTGATTTTTTAGATATTATTGAATAACAGGCATGTAGATTGAAAACTAAGATGGCTAAAAGGGATAAGGAGACAATCAAAGATCTCAAAATTCAATTAGAGGCTGTAAGTTCAAGCATGAGGGCTAAAGAAGATGAATGTGTTTGATTTAAGGATAATCTTGTTTCCCTAAAGGATGAGCATGAAATGGTCATAGTCAAGATAGGCAAGCTGAAGACTATCAAAAGAAATCAGAACAAGACAAAGAGGATGGTAGCATGAAAGACAACAAGTCAAATCTAAGAAAAATAAAGAAACCAATGAGATATCAAAATTCTTAAAGGTATGCAAAATCTTTTATGGGCCATTTTTTTATTTTTCATCTTGTTGATCATAGGTCAAAGAACTATGTAATAATAATCAATTAGTCAAAAGGAGATCACTACCATATTCAATCAAAAGGTATGGAAGATATTGTTTGCTAAAGTTGTCAAAGAGTTTGCCATATTGCTAGGTGTTTCAAGAAAATACTATAAGATCAAGATAAGTTCAATCAATCTCTTAGAGTGTAATAAAGAAGACAAGCTAGACAGATAAATATAATGAGATATTCATCCCAAAGTCATTTCTATGCATGAAATTAGTTTAGCCACATTTCTAGAGAATGCAAGAGGAGAAGAAATTAGTCAAAGAAATATCACAATCATTATCAAGAAAAAGGTATAATTGATATTTTTTTGTTTTAGATGTCATAGAGTTGGTCACATTCATAGGTATTGAAATAATAGGTTGAATGAGTCATAAAAATAAAACAAGGTGTATGGGCCTCCTAGTATGCAAAAAAGAGGTCTCAACTAGTTTTGGAAACCTAAGCCTATTAAGAGAAATTAGACTGAGACCAAAGATGGTTTGTTTGCCATGATATACATGAAGGAAAGTCTAGATTTTATGCAATATAAATTTGCTAACAAGTCTGAAGAAAAGAATGAAGTTAATAATCCATTCAAAGTCAATCTAGTGATGAGGTAGGACTATAATTCAAATGAGAGTATGGATATATAGGAGTCCCCTGAGTTTTGGGACTTTTAGTCTGACCATGTCAAAGGTGTTTCTCTCTCTAAGCTTCAAGGAGACACTTTATATAAAGTGGAAGCATGTTGGATGCTAGTTTATATTTTGTTGATGTTGTAGGATAATAAAGATATTTTAAAAATGTGTTTGGCTAAGGGAAACCAATGAATTTTATGTAAATTCATCTAAAGTGTTGTGATGGAATGTTTCAAAAGATATATTCAGGGAAAGTGATCTTAAATTCAAAGCTTTGGTAAATCTTTGATGGATGGTCTAGTTGGTCAATATGATGGATAATGAAGTTATGTATATAAGGTCTGCAAGTAGGTAATGGAAGTTTCTAAGTGTCTGATTAAGGATGATGAGTTTTCAAGATATTTTATTGCATAGAAAGACTAATGACAAAGTTGATATGAGGGGGAGTATATGTTATATGATCTAGTCATGATGGAGATATGAATAAGTATAATATATATTTGAACTCAAGAATGTTGATATGATGACTTGATTAAACCAAGTCAATTGATTTGATAATGTATTAAATCCTCATTCAGAAATAAAAAGGGAGCTTTGTAATTGGCTAGGTCTTCAGATTAGAGGACTATGTAGTATAATTTGATTGATAAAAGAGAGTTGAGATGAGTTGAGTTTGGTGATCTCAAAATGTTGTCATGATTAGTTTTTGGTATTTTGGCATGTTGACTATTGTATGTGCAAGGTCTCTAGGATGGGTATGGATATTTCCAAGTGTCATTTAAATAATTTAAATTTATCAAGGTTTATTAGTGGGATATAAAGTTTTATTGACCTAATTCAAGTTTGTTCCAAGTGATTTCAAGTTTTGAAGGTCTTTTGTGTGTAATTGGAGAATTTTGTTTTCTCTCAGGTTTCCTAGTTTGTTTTTAAGGGTATGAAGGTCAAAAAAGCATGGTATAGGAATTATGGGTTACCAAAGGATTTTGAGATAAAAATTTTGTCCAAAAGTGTGTATTTATGACCTTCAAGTTTGAGAAAAGTTTCAAAAATGGGCTTTAACTAGAAGGTGTGTTAACTAGATTTCTCTTGTAAACTTAGTGTTTTTGCTCATGTTGGAAAAATAGTTTACCTAAATATTTGAGGTATGAGGATGATTAATCAATTTAAATTTTTAAATGGGTGTTCAAAAAGTCTTTCACAATCTTCTGTAAGTGCATGGTTAGTTCCATGGAGGAGGATTTGTGTAAATGGAGGGATAATTGACTAGTAAGTTTGTGAAGGAAGTATGTTTCAGAAGAAGATCTAAGTATTGATTTTTTTCATACATGAGGGGAAATATTAGAATGATCCATATATGAAATTTCAAGCCATGAAATTTCATACACATAAATTTATGGGCTTTGCAAGGTCCAAGTTGAGTTACAAGGCCTCTAAGCAAGGCTAGTATGAAGAAGTGGATTTTTTGGTCTTTTTCTCCAAAATACCAAGGTGATAAAAGGGTTCCTAAGCTCAAGTGACTTATGTGGATTCCCTCTTAATTTTTTCAAGATAATTTCATAATTTTTTGATGTTCATTTATGTTTTGTCTTCATAGAAACTATGTATGATCAAAAAAGAGTGTAGCCATGGGGCATGTTTGAGAATCTCAATGTAAGAAGAGATATGAACAATGTTAGGGTGAGTATGTATCATATTTTATATTTTTTTACCTATTTTTGGTCCTTTAATTCTTTTTAGGTCCATAGGATTAGGAGTTGATCCCACTTTATCATTGTGTCAAAGGGGGAGAAAGTGCTTGAAGAGAGAGACAGAGTCTGAGCATTAGCTTTGTATTGGTTTTTGACATCAATGAAAAAGGGGGATATTTTTGGATATTTTTCAATTATGTCTCCAAGGTGACCAAACATGTTGATGATGTGTCATGTGTGCTAAGATGATAATGACAAAGTGTGATTCAATGAGATTCAGTGTGCTTGCATGGTTCTTCAATGTTTAACTTAGATAGGCAATTAATGGATGATATTGATGATATGGACATGTTGAAAAAACCCTATGGGATTTTTTAGTGCTTATAATGCATATGGAAGTGAATGGAATTCATCAAAATAGTCACATGAAGGTCTAATCTCAAGTAGTCTTCTTGACAAATAAATTTGAGTGAGTAGATTGATGACATCATATTTCACACGTGTGAAGGTTTCAAGAGAATTTTGATATATGTATGTATTCCTACATGTGAGGACATCATTTGGATCAAATTTTAGGCCTGAACATTGAGCATAGAAAAAGTTATTAAACTAAAAAGTTGGCTTCTCAAATAGAATTTACCAATTTCCCATACTTAACCAAATTTATGATTTCAAAGAGATATGGTGAGCGTTGAATCAGATAAAAGATATAATGGTTATTAATTTATCTAAATTTATAAGGATTCAATGGAGCATGTGATCTTATTAGATAAATATCAACAACGTGTATAAAGTCAAATTATTAAAGGATGCTCAAAAGGCATGTGTTAGTGACATGTGTCTCTATCTTGTTAAGTTGATAGAAGATCAATGTCACATGAGTGTTCATATAGATAGAGATAAATGAAGTGAATTAAATGAAAAATTCAATGTGTAAAAGGAATGTAGAGCTGCCAAGTGGCATGATCATGGAAACAAGGATCTAAGATCAATGGTGAGCATTGCAAGATAAAGACTAGTCTACTTCTGAAGAGATTGACAGTATGTAGTTGTTCAAAGTTACCAGGGAGCATGAGATGATGTCAAAGTGTCCTATGTTTAACATTTTCAAAGTGATCATTGGAATTTAAATATTCAAATTTTAAGGGAAAACTAGTGCTCAGTTTTTGAGCTATATGTTTTAACCCAGGATGAATTTCATTATGGTGTAAAAAGCAAAGTTGAAGAGGACTTCAAGGAACATCCATATAACCTAATTAAAAGGTCTAAATATTTGTATATTTAAATTTATAGAGCTTTAATTTTTATTGTTTTTTCATTCATAGTGTTTCTATGTATAGAATAATGTTTATGTAATTTGTGCTTTAGTAGAAGAGTGTTTTGGTAGGAGTATTCATTTGAAGATGTATTAGAGGTCATATGGAGTGGACTAAAGTATTTGAAAGTGATATTATATTATTAACTTGCTCTATGATGTGTTAAATGGGTAATAGGTCTCTATGAGACCTATAAGGGCTATTAAGGCCTAATTGAAAGGCATGGCTTCTTAAGTGTGACCCATGGATGCTATGGCTGACCTGTGAGGATGGTATTGAACTATGTGGTAACATGATATAAGTATTAAGGATTAAGGCAAGTATTTTGGTTGACCAAGAAGATAATATTCTTGAAGACTTTATAAAGAGTGAAAGCAAATGTGATGGTTTCTAGTCTTTAGATAGAAGAGGAGATCAAATGTGATATTAAGTGAAGGAACCTTTGAAATAGAAGGTACAGGTCAATAAGGATCATCAGAGAGCAAAAAGGATTGGTCATGATTATATGATCAAGTTGATGAATGTGAATAGATAGGTCATTAGATTTAATAAGCGTAAAAGAGGTTGATTGAGTGAGTGTGCTTAGTGGATGGATTGAAGATCTGAGTAAGTTGAGGAGTGTGTGCATGACCTATAGGTCATGTTTTTGATGTTGTGATATATAATTTATAGGTTTTATGATTGTGTATGTTCTTAAAAGTGAAGAGTGATCCAAAATGGTGTTTTAGATGCATTGCTTATGTGTGCAAGTTTTTGAGAGTGTAAAGGGGAAAGGTATTAGTAAGAGAAGTCACTCATCAGGTGTAGAAGACATCAAATTAAAGGTAGAGATCAGATCAAGGTAGTTGATTGGGTGCTCAATTGCCTAGGGGTTTGGTTTCTCCTTATGGGATGGGTGTTACTTGATCAATGGGTATTGATCTAACTATTAGATTTTGTTTTATAGGACTGTAGTCCATTTTGAAGGGTTCAGTGGATTTTATTCCTGAAGAGGATTTCCCATATATATGTAGTTTTCATGTGATGTATGCAATTGTGTATTTTTTGTATGTATGTGCTTTTATGTTTATGTTTATTTATCAAGATGATGTATGTTGAATGTTTGAGAGTTGGGAATTGAATTGAATTATCTTTCATCACTGATTCATCCCCCCCCTCTTAGTGATTGTACCTCTAACACAATAATACAATGACAAATATAGAGGATGTAAATAATGACACTGAATATGGCACTAACATGATAGATGCAAACATCACTAGTGATGATCAGGTTTGTGTAGGATTATTTTAACTACCAGAGTATTAGTTTTATATTTATTGAAATTATCATATTCTAAATTCTAATTTTATATAATGTTTTATATCGTAAAATGTTTCAAATACTAAATTCATCTCAATTTTGGATAGTATTATCATTTGAAATATTTGTTCCATTCATCATGAAACTTTCCCTTTTATTTAATCTATTTTTAATTATATTTTTAGGTACATTTTTTTATAGATTTTGAAATAACTATAATTTGATATTATAGCACCATATTAAGAGTTTTAACTTTTAGCTTAAATAAATGAATTTCAAGTAAAATATGATGGTGATATAGCATGACAAGCCTATTAAAAAACATGACCAAATTCAAAATAAAAAACTTAATCTAAAACAAAGATAATAATTTAATAAGATGAAAGCACATCAAATTCAAATCCATGCTCAATCCAAATCCAAAGAAAAAAATAATTGTTGTCCCTAATTGATTTCACTATTTTGTTTGAACTACAACAACTAAATAAACTCATATTTAATAATAGTGTCTTTACAACATCATAAAATTCAAATTCAAATTCATGCTCCAGCCTAGATCTAAATCCACCACAAAAAATAGTTGCAGTCCATGTCAGTATTTTGTTTGAAACAAATCAACTGAATAAAATCCTATTTAATAATAGGTGACTTTACAACATCATAAAATTCAAATTCAAATTTATGCTCAAGACTAATACCAAATTCATCACAAAAAATAATTGCAGTTCACATCACTATTTTGTTTGAACTACATCAACTAAATAAACTCATATTTAATAATAGTTTATTTATAACATCATAAAATTCAAATTCAAATACATGGACTATCCTAGATCCAAATCCATCACAAAAAAACAATTTCAATCCACATAAGTAATTTTTTAAACTATATCAATTGAATAAACTCATATTTAATAATAGTGACTTTACAACATCATAAAATTCAAATTCAAACTCATGCTCAAGCCTAATACCAAATCCATTAAAAAACACAATTATAGTCCACATCACTATTTTTTTTGAATTGCATCAATTGAATAAACTCAAATTTAATAATAGTGACTTTACAACATCATAAAATTCAAATATAAATACATGCTCCAGCGTAGCTCCAAATATCACAAAAACAATTGCACTCCACATTAGTATTTTATTTGAACTATATCAACTGAATAAACTCATTTAATAATAGTGAAATTAAAAAATCATAAAATCCAAACTCAAATTCATGTTCAAGCCTAACACCAAATCCATCAAAAAAAATTGCAATCCATGTGGCACATCCACTAATTAAAACTTAACAAATTGATCATTACAAATCCAAACTTTAAATTATTGTTTAAAATATTTTTTTTAAACATAACATTTTTTTCAAATATTAGAGAATTTAAAACATAAAAAACTAAAAACTTTTTGGTCTTTCACTTCTTAGCCACTTTTTGAACCATAACATCCACATTTATACGACAATCCTTAATAATCCCTGCCTCCACTTCCTTTGTGCCATCCTTAAATATCCATACCCTTTCAAGATCCTTAACCACATAATTAATATGAGTAAGATTTTCCTTTTCTTCTTTTGAAGCATCTCCTATAGAAAGTAAACTTGGATCAGCATCTGTCTTCTTCTTAAATAAGGCATCAGGATCCTGTCCTTGCTCCTTAATGATTTTTTAGAGTGTGTTGTTCTATTTATTCAATATGAAAAGCTTCTCTTTGAATTGAATGGTAGAATATAAATTTTATCATGCATTTTTAAATTCACACTAAAAACCTTAACTTCTTTTTTTATATTCTCATATTTTTCTTGTAATTTAAAATAAAATCTAATTAGATTCAAACAAAAATAATTATGACATGAAATTTGATTAAAATGAAGATACATTACCAAAGATGTTTCCTTCTTGATTTTTTTAATCACAACAAGGTTGATGTATTTTTCCCATTTATTAATATATGCCTTGGCTTCTAGATTCAAAATCTCCAACATGTTAAGCATAATACTCAAAACATTATCATTTTAATTATTATAAATAGTAACTAACCTAGATTTATCTTGACAAAATAAAACATTAATCTTTGTGGGTTCATGTTTTACTAATGAAAACACATTTTCTCACTAGGAGTGGTTTTGATAATGGGAATTTTTTTAATAATAAATGACTTTGATCAAATATCCCAAACCAATACATTTTTTATCTGATCTATAAATCCCTCTTTAAGACTTTAAATAATACTTTTTGATAATAAATTATTTAATAGAAAATATGTAATGGCGTCATTACACAAGACAACATTTGTTGGAGGGGTGGGGGTTGAATATGTACAAGGTTCCTCCTAAGCAGTTACATCAACATTTGTTCCCTGGATAAAATCATTTGAATTGAAATCAGCTCCACCAACTTCACCACTTTCAATCCACATATATTCCTTATCAATATCAATTTATTGAAAACATGTTAATCACTATGCACTTGATAAACCTCTAATAGAGAAAGTGGGGAATTTAGAACATGATAATTGTAGTGTTCCTCTGCTAGGTGATGGATCTTATGGCAATGGAAGAGTCTTCACCCTTATGTAAATTACATTAAGGGGTGGAGGTAGTGGTATACTTTTCCTCATAGATTGAGGGTGTCTTCAAAATGTAATTATTTTTAAAAAATGGTAATTTAAAAAAATAAAACTATATGCTAATTTGAAATTAAATGTTTAGTACTTGTATTTAGAGATAGTATCTCTCAAATCTATATGCCATATTGTGAGTGATGGGGTGGTGTGAAGTGATACATCATGCAAAATTTTAGTCATAAAAATCTAAAATAAGAAACAAAAAACCCAAACATGTAATGTAAAATACCTTGCATAGAGGGTTGAGAAGGCACATTAAATGTTGGGGTTTGTTGTGGTGGTTGTTGTTCCATGACAATCTCAACTGATACCAAGTCAGCTACAATATTAAAATAAATAAATAAAATAATTCACTTTAAATTTAAAATATCATTTGAAAGTTTTAAATAGTAAATTAGAATGTAGAGATGATGAGGAAGAAACTCTTGGACATTTTAAAATATGAAATGAATGAAAGGATGATTCTATAGACTCAAAATTTGTAGATCCTTCAACTACATGTTATCCTTTTGAGGAAGATTGTTTTCATGTCATAAAGGCACAAACTATTACCTTTACCAAACAAATTTCAAACATATATTAATCCTTAATTTGTTAACAGTTTAATTAAAATAAAAAAATATTAAACCTTAGCCCAACAAATAAACAAATAAACTAATCGCATGTTCATCCATAGACAAAATGTTTGTGCTCATCTTTGGAAGTAGCATAGTTAGAATCATAGTTTTTTGGAGGTCATATAAGTCCTCATATTACAATGCTAGAATAAAATTTGAACAAGAAATTGTGGAACTACGATTGGTAAAAGCATAATTTAATTCAATCTAAATCCTAGAAGAAATAAAAGTGCACTCATCATATCTCAAATTAGAAAGAGTATGAAGAATGTAAACCATTGCATAGTAGGGAATATCTGATGCTCTTCCCTATAATAATATTATCATAAGGAAAAATTGAACCATTTCTTTAAAAAAAGGGTCGCAAATGTCTTTTATCTGGAGGCCCCTCTTCTAACTATCTGAAATGAAAGTGAAAAATGAGGAATGAAAAGTTGAATTTTCAATATTAAAACTAAATTTACATATCAAAAGTTGAATTTTAAATATATAAAAAATTACAATTACATACTGGTTTGACCAATCTACAAACCAAACTCTGACTCTAATATTTTTTATCATCATCTTTCAACATTGATTTTAGAGGCATAGGGTTTTAATTATGAAATGGAAGACTTGTTAGATTGTGAATCTCTTCTAGTAATGTATCAAAGCAAATCATTCTAGAGTCAATGTTCATGATGAACCTCTTATCATTAGGGTCAAAGGAAGACATTATCAATTTTAGTAACCTAATGTCTATTTCATACTATAAAATATACATCAAGACACCAAAATTGCGTTTCAAAATTCAATCATTATATGTGTCTAGCTATTATATGATATTCAAAATGTCTAGGCATAACAAGTTCTTGAAAACATATTTTCTTTCCATGGTTGTGGAATTGATGTGGGTGGGTAAAAGGGTGGATGAGAAATATATTCTTACAAAATATTAAAATGAGGGTAAAGGTTGAGTATTTATAGTATAAAGGAGGCAACCAGGTAGCCAGCTAGCATATTGACTACACAGGTTACTTGGTAGCACCAAATGACACTACCATGAGTAATACTAGTATACATTCAATGAAATTTCTCAACACCATGGCTTGACCCTAATTTTTTCCACCTTTTCCCAACATACCTTTTATAATAACCATCTGATTCCTATCTTTTAGTTTACACCATCGATCACCTTTCATTCAACACCTACTATTTGGTGTTTTCATTTGATACCTATTATTGTTTTTACCATTTAGCACTTATCTTTCAACACTAGCCATTTAGTTTATCCCATTTGGTTTATTTTATTTGGTGTATCAGCTTGGTGCAACCATTTAGTGCATCTATTTGGTAAGATTATTTGGTGTAGCCTTCTAATGGTTTCAATTGGAATCTATCTTTTGGTTCACCCAAATGGTTATACAAAAAAAATTAAAAATTACTTGGATTTTCTCTTCTAAAAACCTAATAGATTCACCATCACCCATAGAGGATTCACCATAGCTATAAATCAAATTTTCTTAGACTCACCAAATATTTCTAATAGTTTATCCAATAGGTCTTCTTAAAATTAACCCTACTTTTACCATACCAAAGGGCACTTTCTACTATATGTCATGTCTTTTGGATTTAAAAACATAGGAGAAACATAGCATCAAATAATGACACATATCTTTCATGATCTCATTCATAAAAATGTCAAAGATTATGTCGATTATTTACTTATGAAATCAAAAGAATGACAACAACATGCAATATATATATGATAGATTTTTGAGAGACCAACAAAATATAGTGTATGACTCAATCCCAATAAATGCATCTTTGGGGTTTCATTAGGAAAACTCTTGGGACTTATAATATCTCAATGTGGTATCAAGGTTGACCCCAAGAAAATAAGTCAATAATGCACATGCCTCCTCTTACTGATTTAAAGCAACTTCATTCCCTACAAGGAAAAATTTAGGCAATACATTGCTTTGTGGCTCAACTCACAGTTAAGACTCAATAATTCACTAGATTACTTAAGAAGGATATAAAATTTGAACTTGACATAACATGTTAATAAATCTTTGATGCACTCAAATAGCACCTATAGAACCCACCTATCATGGTACCACCAATACCTGACAAACCACTTCTACTTTACCTCTCAATGATAGATCATGCACTCGATGCACTCTTAACACAACATAATGATCAACATAAAGAGAGGTCCATTTACTACATCAGTCTTACAATATTGACTATGAACAAAATCATCCAATAATATAAAAACTTTATTTGGCACTTATATTTGCTACTTAGAAGATCCAACATTATATGATTAACAATGAGACAAAACTCATTATGAAAGTTGATCCTTTATAGTTCCTCATGTCAAAATTATATCTATCAAGCCATATTTCAAAATGGGTTATGTTAGTCATAGAATCCAACCTTAAGATAGTCTTAAAAAAATATTAAAATGCCAAATAATTATAGATCAATTGGTAGTATCCCTATTATTAGACATAAATCCTATTAACAATGATTTTATGGATGAATGCATAGCATTCATACCACTTTTGACACATAGCTAATGTTCTTTGATGGTTCTAGATGTGAATCTGGTGCCACATCCATAATTTTTTTCATTGACCCACTTGGGCATATAATACCCCTCACTTACTGACTCAATTTTTCATGTATAATAATATCATATAATATGAGGCTCTTATCTTAGACCTTCAATTATCTCAAGCTCTCCATATCCAATCAATTAAAGTTTATGTGGATTCACAATCAATTTTCAATCAGGTTATAGACATCTACCAAACTAAATAAGAATGCCTCATTCTCTATAATAATATGGTTCAATGTCTACAAGCTCAGTTTAAAAAATTGCCTATTAAAAACATTCCACATAAAGATAATCATCATGTTGATGAAATGGTCAGTGCAATATCATTGATACCCATTAACATAGATGAATATTAGTCTATATTCACTATCAAATAATTACAATCTTCATTAGTTCTCATGTAAACCTCATAGCTCTAATGGTTCTAGTTACCACAGTAACACAACAGCATTAAATGGTTCTTTGATATATATAATTTTTTACATAAATATATTTTAGTAGATACTTTCACAAGAAATGAAAAGTGAAAAATATAGTGAAACTCCCTCTGATATGTCATCATTAGTGGGTAATTATTCAAAATATATTTTAAGGGACACTTACTCTAATGTTTGATAGTTGAGGAAGCTAAGTTGGCTATCAGATAAGTATATGACAGTGAATGCAGTGGTCATTTCAGTGATAAAGTAATGTCACACAAATTACTCAGAAAAGGTTACTATTATCCAACCATAGAACAAGAATTATAGGAATATTCCAAGTTATGTGATAAATATCAATGCCATGGCAACCTACACCATGTCCCCTCATAGAAACTACAACTCATAGTATCCATATGGCCATTCATGCTATAGGGTTTTAATCTAATCAATAAGATAAATCTAGAATTTGTAGGAGGTCATAAATTCATTATCACAACTATAGAACACTTTATAAAATGGGTGAAGGCCATTGTACTATAATCCATAAAGGGAGAATATTTATGTCATTTTCATATGGCCAATATTATTTCCTACTTCAGACTCCCAATGGCCATCATCACATACAATGGAACTTATTTTAAGAATTAAATAGTGAATAAATTTTGTGTTAAATATAAAATTCAGCACACATTCTCTACTCCATACTACCCATAGGGAAATGGTTAAGCAGAATAAATAAACAAGATAGTCAATAGTATCATGAGTAAAATAATTACCAAATTTGGTGATGGTTGTCATAATCAGCTCACCTATACACTATGGACTTACTGCACCAATATTTTCACACCAATAGGAGTTACTCCTTATTCACTTTTATATAACATAAAAGCAGTTATCCCACTAGAGTTAGAAATCTCATCTGTATAGGTCTCCTTAAAAGGGCTCATCACAAATTATCAATATAGAGAGAGACATCTCCATGAATTAGAATAGTTGGATTACACATGTGTTTAAGATGTAGAGATCTCAGGGCATATTAGAAATGAATCTACTGGACCTAAAATAATCATGTTCACAATAGGGAATTCAAAGTCAATGATATGGTTTTAAAATAAAATACCATAAACATCAATTTAAAAGAAGATAATAAAGTAAAATTCAAACCAAATTATCTTGGCCTGTATGTGATCATAAAATATCTTAACCCAAAATTATATTTTCTAGCTTCCCTTGATGGCAAGGCAATCAAAAACCCATTGAACATCATGCATCTAAGGAGATTTTACATATAAAAAAATAAAAACTCTTTTCATAGTGCTTGTACATAGCTTATTTTTATAAAATACAAAAATGATACAATATTTCAAAAATATAAAAATGTTCAAATATTTTAATCAAAAAACATTAAATTATAGATTATATGCATTGCCATGTTTACACTTTTTATATTTTATAGAAACTACATATGCTAGTGATCTTAGTATAGTTAGTTTTATCATACATACATAATTAAATTATTCTTTTCAAGTGCTTAAATATTGTTACAAGAATCAGGTCCACTACACCGATCCAAATTTTCCATTATCTACCCACTAGGGGCATATGCACAAATACATGGGTTCTTCATTTGACACATTCACCCATTTAGAGGTACCCTATCACAGTTTTGATTACTAGGTTACATATTTCTAAACTCTACATCACATATTTAACATTGTTATATCTTGATATTGATCATGTTACACTTATATTTTTTTACTAGATATTACTACTTTAGACTTAGTATATGTACATCTTAGCTCTTACACAAATTTGTATTACATGTTCATGCATAGTTTCAGTTTTAGCTTTCCTAGTTTAGATTTTATTGTGTCTCTGTGATTCTTTTATTCAAGGTCATTTGAATATGCCATTGCTATTTGGATCTCCACCACTTATTTTCATAGTATGTATGCTTTGGACATGTGCCCATGTCCTTGTGTGTGCCTTCCTGATTATATATGTGGACATTTGAACATGTCCTTATATGTGTCTCTAAGCCAAGTTGCTTATTGTTTACATATGTGGACATTTGAGCATATCATTTTATGTTTTGATTTCTTAGATTTAGTGACATGTGCCCATGTCCCTTGTATTGTGGCCCCTTGGCATACTTTATGAGCCTCATGTGTGTTGTATGTATCATTTAATCTATGTGTCATGGTCATGAAACTTATCTCTTACTTGTTACACATTCTAGTTTTAAATGCCATGAGTGACCTCATGCATCTCCCCTTCCTATTTGGTTGTCATGATGGACATCATGCCCCATCCTTTATGTAGTTACTCAATTATTACTCAAATTTGATGTTAGATACATTTATATATCTATCTTGATAGCCTTGTGAATGCTAGACATAACATACAAACTTATGCTCAGACTATCTTACGTTATGATGTTATGTATGCATATTATATTGTATTATTATGTAGATATCATAAATGTTTTGGCTAACACACTTTTTGCATAGATTTTGTTTTTAGGATAGTTCTTACACAATTTCAACAACTCCCCTCAAAAGAGGAGTCATTCACAGGGGTTTTCCATAGAGATCAGGCTCTCATAATGTACTCATGGTACATTTTTTAGAATAGAGGCTCAAATTACATAAATCAAACCCATATACACATAGTGTAAAATAACGACATAGAGATCAATACAGTTGCACAAAAATCAAAATAGTTAGACATTATTGCCCAAATTAGGAAACTAGTGTCACATGGTGCTACTATCCAAGATATGGTGTTACTATTTAGTATATTTAGTAGCTTTAGTTTTATAAAAATCTAGATTAAATAGAAAAGTAAAATGGTTATAGTCTAGGTTTACATAGGTTTAATTATAGATTTACTAGTTTTACTCAGTTTAGCTTAGATTCATACCAATTTAGCTCAGATTCATACTAGTTTACTCATATTGGGGGAATCATGCATAGCATGAACATTCCCATTTTTAGTTTATATACTTAGATATAGATTATTATAACTCAGTTTACAATCCACATGCTCAAATATAAGCTTTGGGTGCATGTGCATGGCACATTATTTTCATATGCTCACTTACACACTAGTTGATCAAAATGGAATGATAAATTCCATGTCATTATCTATGATGTATACATCAAACATCATATTCTAGGTTGCACACCAGTTTTATGCCTTACTCTATCTACAATGATGGAGTCAAAATCAAATTGATTTCTGGAGCCACCCACACATGAGGATTGAGAAATCCATCAACTCAATCCAAGATATTCACCAATTCATCACTATATATGCACACACACATAAGTTGTCACTAATTTTATGCATTAGTTTGTGTAGCCAATGAAGTGTATTTGTTCCTTTCCTCTCTCTTATTCCTTTACTCAGCTTTACTTAGTGTTGCTTCTTTACTCAATTTTGTCTTTGATTTTGATATCTCTTAAGTAAGGACTGATCTATACATGTTTTAATTGTAGGACATGTAATAGAGAATGCTTCACATACTTAGATCTAGTCTCATGGGCTTCACCTCTTAGGTAATTCTAAGTACACTTATTTTTCCTTTATCCTAGTTGTTTTGTTTTCATGAACTTATAATAATAATGTGGGGCAAATATAATCACTTAAAAATGATACTTGAGTGCTAAGAGTGATACTTGAGATGACTTATTCCTATCTTAGCAATTTACTATCCTAAGGCCTACTTTAACACCTATTTATCCTTTATGTGGGCTACAAGCATCCTTAGTCATCCTTAAAGAAGTCCTAAACCATAATTCTTATATCTTTGCCCTTTGTGCCTCATGTTATACCACCTAGACACTAACACTATACTAGGGATAGTAATGTCATATGGTGTTAGTGTCCCAATTTTCACACTATTGTCATTTCCTTCCTTTTTATATAAATTGATATATTTTCAAATCTTATACCACCTAGGGTCATCTTAGACCTCATTTAACATCCACACAATCACTAGAACAATGTGTGTGTGTGTGTGTGTGTGTGTGTGTGTGTGTGTGTGTGTGTGTGTGTGTGTGTGTGTGTGTGTGTGTGTGTGTGTGTGTGTGTGTGTGTGTGTGTGTGTGTGTGTGTGTATTTTATCATTCTAACCATTATATGGAAATGATATACAAATTACACATGCAAACTCAGAACAAGTTATGCACAATTAAGGTTATCAATCTCTATTCTACCATACTTCTACATAAGATATCTACAATATTCTTAATCTCAGATTAATCATATTTCTAGTCCCAAACACATTCAAATAACTCAAGTCAACCATCATACTAGCTTCACTTACACCATCACTTAGGTGGGGAGAGCTACATTAGGCTTTATCTATATTTGGGGTATTGGTACGTAGGAAACTCTCATCATAATGAGGTGTTGAGGATGTAGAGCGTACCCCACTAATAAAAACTCTTTTTAGATTATATCAATAAAATGCCCTACATACATGGAGGATTAGGTTTTTCTCATAAAATCAATGAGAATAGACCATATACAAGGTTTCATAACTTGTGCATATAGGAACAAACTTGAAAGATCTAGACACAGTTGCACTTAGAAGCTCAAAATAGTCTTGCATAAAGGACACTACCACAAAAATAGTGACACTAAAACCACATGGTGTTACTATTCAATTGGGTAATTAGTATCTAGAATGAATTTTAATATTTTGTTCTTATTTGTTACACTCAAACCAACCTCTACCTCACTTTTTATCCTCTAGATCATCTATCTCAGTCATTTTTTAGCTAAGTTCACATTTACATTATTTATTTATATTTTTATAAATCTTACATTTAGTCAATTTTGTAAAAAAATAGTGGATTTATTTATTAAATATTTATACCCTAATTTACCATACTTAGCTCTTTAACAACACAAGATTTACATTCACTAAGTCCTAAAAGGTTAAAATAATTATCATCAGACATGTTATGCTCATATTTGTTATACAATCCTTTCAATATTTTGATGAAAACTTATGTTTTTTTAGATTTTAATTTTTTAAAATTAATAAAATGAGTTAGATTTTTTTTGGTAAAATCATTAGTATGGAATTCTTGAACCAATCCATTGACTAAGTAGTCCAAGCTAGCTATGGAATGAATTTTAAGCTGATTATACCAATGTAAATTATCACTTGAAAAGGTTTTAGATGATAACTTGGTGGTGGTGAAAGTATTAACTTTAACCCAAGATTTATATAAATTTATAAAATTATTCAAATGAATGGCTAGATCAGTGGATATATCGTAAGTGATAGTGGAAACTATGCCACCTATGTCAATGTTTTTAATTTGAGGGACTAGAAGTTCATTTTGTAAGTGTTTAATATCCTTGTTAATAACTAGAGGTTGTGGTATAATGTTACCATATTTATCTCTAGGGAGGTGTGGGGGCATTAGGGTTTTGCATTCCCTGTTGAGTAGGTTGAGATTGGTTTTGGAAATGCATTAATTAGTTTTGTATTTGCATCATTTTGTTGGCACTATTAGTTTGAAAATTATCCATTTGATTTAAATTTTACAATAATAATTGATTAATGATAATGGTATTTTGACTAGTGAAAGAAGCATGGAATGAATTATCATTATGTAAGCCATTAATAGTTTGGGAGGCACTTTAGTTTTAGATTCACTAGTATTTATATGAAATTTATCATTAGTATGGACATTTCGAGTTGACCCACTAAAATTCACACCTACCATGTTTGTGTAAATGGTTGGCATAGAGGATGAAGAAGGCATGGAAGATCATGTCATGCTAGTATATGGAGGTATGAGAGAGGAAAATGTTGTGATAGAAGTCATAGGATGACTATTCCAAACTCTTATAGAAAATCTAGGTGAAGGTGAATGGGGTTATCCAATATAAGGTCCCATTATGATGTAGTAAATGGCTATGGAATCCTTGCCTCAATGTTAGGGGTTTTCATTAAAAAGGAGGATCATTGTAGCTATATTCTCAACGTCAATTTCATCCATAACTATTTGTAATAATAAATGATTAAGGGCATTGGACTACAAAGGAGTGTCATATTTGGTAGTTCTAGTAGTAACATATATATTGCTAAGATATGGATTATCTACCACATGATATGGTAAATATGTTTTAGGGAGTTTATGAGGATTAGTAAATTTCATCATGTTAGTTTTATTTTATTATGTATCTTCATAAAATAGATGTTGTATGATGAAAAGTTGATTCAAGCACTTAATATGGAAATGAAAATGAATGAGATCAAGTTGGTCAATCTCGTTAGAATAACATGATGATATAAATATATGGAATCAAAGTAGAACAAGCTAGTCAGTCTAGTTAGGAATGCAATAAAATATAATAATTTGTAAACTAACTACATCTAGCTAGTCAACCTAGTTAGATAAATACAATCATAATACAGTCTAAAAATATACTAGGTCAAGCTAATTGATCTAGTTGGATTAATAGGATGATAATATAATTTGGAAATAGGCTAGGTAGATTTAATTGATTTATTTGGATTAATAGGATGATAGTGTAATTTAGAGATAAATTGGGTCAAGTTAGTCAACCTAGCTAGAAAATGAGGTAATATAGAATAGTTTGTAAATAGACTAGATCGAGCTAGTTGATTAATTATTCATAGCTTTGCCCTATCTTTTCCCAAATGGGTATCTACTTCTAAAGCTTTGGTGAATAAGCTTTTAGAAAATAAAAATAAAGAATCACAAATTTTGGGTGAACCTAAATTAATAAGTGTTTGGGATAACATAGGGAAGATAGTAACTCAGACCATTTTGTATCATATGATTCTACAAGTTTATGATGGTTTAAAATAGAGTTTATAAGGACTAAACTTTGAGGAAATTGAGGTAAATTTGAGTATATCAAGGAGGAAGGCAACATAATTATAGGTATTTTAGGTTCGATCCTGAACTAAAAATATGGATCATGTAAGGCTAATGGAATGAACATGCAGATTAACTATACCTTATCTTCTTGATAGGAACTTAATTCATACACAACATACTAAATCATATAAATATTATCAAGAGTTGGATGTAAATAAGAAAGCATCATCAGTACCACCTATCAATTCCACTCCTCAAACTCCACATACAATGTCAATTATAACACTACCATTGAATTCACTCCCTTATGGATCAACAACTATATTAACACCACCTCATAGTTTATTTACAACTTTAACTCTAGTCTAATCAATAAGTACATCCCTAAGTACAACTCTATACACCATGTCCACAATAACAAGCATAATTATAGTTTCAGTATAAGATTTAAGAAGTGTTATGTAGGAGTTGATATAGACTAAATGTTAAAGGCTATTTTTTTTAAAAAAAACATGTAATGATTACAAATGAACAATTAAGTTTTGTTACATCCATGTTGTAATTAAACAAATTATTTTTTATATCATGCACATGTTGCATGTTTGAGGTATCTATAAGTTATAACATGCAACTAAGACTTATAATTTAGTCATTCAGGATGTAATGAAAAAAATTTATACTTGGAGGATGAGGTGACCCCTTACCTAAGTCATTTATATACAGGTAGAACCCTCTTTTCAAATGTTCAAAGTTTTGGATCAATATACAAGAAGATATCAAGATATTTATTGGCATGCAACTCTGTTTGTTCTTTGTTCTTACTTCTCTAAGTTAATGGAATATAATTTTCTTTGTCTATATTAATTCAATAATTCTAAAGTGTGTTAATGCCATGGATGAATCTGATTGTTTAAATTAATGAATATTGATCTTAGATGTGCAATATAAATTAGGATTGGTAGATTTCATTGGTTTAAGCAGTTAGTACATGTTGAATTGATAATCTGAGGTGTGTAGAGGTATCTCTTTTAGTATAGTCATCTAGGCATAAGTCATAACTACCCTTGACAACTTTTTGGTCTGAAATATAATCACTTAAATAAGGGTGTGAAACAATAACCCCAAGGAGAGAAACTTTTATTTGAGTTCATGGATCATCCTATATATCCTATCATAGAATGATAATTATGCCTGTTAGTGAGTGTGAAATAGTTATAAATGGAAAACACTAGTCTTGGAGATACTTTTTCACCAAAAAAATAGTCTTAAAAGTCACCCTTAAAGAACATAGAACCTTCTTTTCTACCTTACACTTCTCTCCCCTTTTGAGTTTCTTTGAGATCTACACACCTTAGAATAATTATCCACCCATCCAACTCACCTAGTAATTAATTTCTATTAGATTCCACACATCCTTCCATAAAACCTAGTTAAACAACCCACAATCTCAATGTGTTATTCCATCACCTAGTTTTTTTAACAACATACTTTCAAATCGTGCCTTAGAGTGAAAACTTGTTCCATAGAGATCCCAAAATGTTATAGGATACCTCATTCAAAATTTCTATAGTGTGCATAAAACCCACATCAATAGATAAAAAAATATGGTGCTAGAAGGAGAGACCACTTATGCTTTTTCTCAATAATAGAGGGTAGTCACTACATAGAGTTACATTGGAGACACCTAGGCTATTAATAATGTCTAAGGACTAATATATCCTTTTGGTTTCACCATTGTCAAGTCCTATAAGGCCTAGACCCATACTTTTCATCCTTGAGATACATCAATCTAAGACACCTTCCCCTATAAGAAATGTCCCACTTATAAATCCTCCTATGGCTCAACCTTTGTTAGTTAGATATGTTATTGCCATCCATGGGGACCAACATGATCTACGAAGAAATCCATAAAAGTATTTACCAACCTTATCCCCCTCAAATAGGAGGATGATAGAAGAACACATCAAATCTTTCAAGGCTGCTCTATGATTAGTGTATGTCACCCATGAGGATGTTGCATGTAGGATTTTACCATTTACCCTTAAATATTCTTATTATGATTGGTATCTCAATTTATAGTAAAATTCTATTTCCTTATGGAATGAATTTCAAAATACATTCCTTACATAATTTAGATAAGTGACTAATCCAAGTCTAGTATATCAACATTTCACCATCATGAAGAGGGAACCTAACGAATCAATCTTGGCCTTCAATGAAATATTCTAGAAGACATAAAATCAATTAAATTATTCATATAATATAAACATGGATTTAACACTTGAGATATAGACAAATGCCCTAGATCTCATTAGTGTGGTGTTCTTATGAAGAGTAGCTACGTTTAATACTTTAACTTTGGTATTCCAAGAAGTTATTAACATTGACAAGAAGATTAATCGATAGCTCAATCCTCAGGATTCAAGAGGGAAAACATTCAAAAATGGAATCCCATATTTTAATCCAATTCTAAATTCTAATCAAAATGCCCCTAAATTCAACCAAAATCAAGTGTATACATTGCTTCCTATGATGCATCAAACAAAAAAAATAGAATTATGGGTTCTTGAATAGTTAGATACAAAATAATAGCCATAAGTAGAACCATAAGAATGAACATCAAGATCACACTAATGTAGTAGTTTCTTAGGGTTATGAATATACCAAAGTTAAATTGGATTATATATAAATAATCATCCAAAAAGTGAGCATTGATTTCTTGAATATGTAGAAAAGGATGGGTAATACCAATAATCATAATTAAAATCATAATTCTAGATTTCCAAGATACAAAAGGAATTTTAATAGGCCTACTAATAATACATAATAGTAATAGTCTAATAGGTTGCCAAAAATTAATATCATGGAGATAGTTTTTCCCACTTGGTGTAGGGTTCATAACACATCACAACATGGAGAATTAGATTTTATAGAGTTATATGAAACCTTTGAAATATTTCAGAGACAAATTATTAAACAAGATCAAATGATGAATCCTCTAGATCTCCCCCATGAATATATCCTTTCAATTTCAACTATGGTCTTCGAAACATATGAGTCTCCATTCCCCAATGAATATGATGATATTCTAGAGGATAATTTTGATTAAGTGCAAGCATTCTAGTTGTTCAATAGGAATAATTATAACCTAAGGAATATGAAGCCTCTCACCCCTTCTACTCCTCTCAATAATACAATTATTATTCTAAATCCCAAATCTAATAATAAACCTCATCTCCAAAAATAAAATGATCACCCTCAGCATAGAGAGGAATATAATAAAAGAGGATAAAATATTGTTGAAGATATGAAGAAAATTAAGGCCAATATTACTCTTCATGAAATAGAACAAATCATAGAGAAAAAAGAGCTCTTATGGAAGTCTATCACAAGTAAGTATATTACTAAAAAGTCCAAAATAACTAACATATATACAAAATCAGTCCTAAGGTTCTCCCTTTCTTGATGACTATTCAAGCATTTGGAAAGGATATACATAATTATCTCGTAGATTTTGGAGTTTAAATAGTAATAATGAAAAATTCCATTTGTCAAAAGCTTGGTTTGACCTTGAATCCATCAAAAAATATAGTGTCATAATTGGATAAGATAGTAGTGCCTATTTTAGGAAAACTTAATGACATAAGAATTTAGGTTGCCTCAGAACCTAGAGTACATACGACTATCAACGTATTGGTAGTATATATTTTATAAGAATATTGGTTATTATTGAGTATAGATTGGTTAAAAAATTTAAATGGATATATTTCCATGAACTTCACACATGTTTGGCTCCCTTAGAGAGGCATTGATAACTAGACTAGGATCGATCAAGATCCAAGGATGAAGCATCCTATTACATTATATAACACCATCAATGAATAAGTAAGTTGAAAGTCCCCTAGTCTTAGAATTTATACATTTACTATGAGACATAAAATGCAAGAACAAATTCAAATCCCTTCCCAATTATGGATAATCCATTTCAATGGAACAAGATCCAAGTAAGGATAAAGTTTTGTATCAAGTTGGTCAATCCACAAGTAAAAAAACTATTAGAAACATACAAACTCCAATTCCCATTTACCAACAACATAGTAGAGTATGAGGCCCTAATTCTGGGGTTATAGTTTTCCCTTAATAATAATGTGAAAGAACTATTGGTATATATATATTTTTAACTTATGATTAATTAGGTTAGAAATTTATATATAGATAAAAATTGTCATATTTAAACAATATAAGCATAGATCCTAGGATATGATTGAATCATTTGAAGACTTCAACATAGTAGCTATCTTGAGAGAAAAAATCAAGCTATCGATTCACTAACCACTTCAATAGATAATTTGGAACCCTTATAAGATTCAAAAGTGTATAATTTCTCCATCAAATTAGTACCATATCCTTCAATTTTAGATATTATTGAAAAAATTTAGGTGTTCAATGATGACCAATAAATTATTTAGTTTTTGACAAATTTTGGATAGTTTGAGTCTCAGATAATTGATGAGGAAAGAATCCATAGGTTCCATGAATAATCATATGAAGAGGATGTTATATAGATAAATTATAATCATCTCCCATTAAGTATTGTCACCTTGGAAAGGACCTTTCACACAGATCCTCAACCATAATTATAGATGCAATTCAAGGTTGATTAATTTGAATTCAACTTAGAAAATGTAGGTGATGAGAGGAGTGTACACTTCATTAATATTGGCTTAAGATGCACACAAAATGAAAATAAAAAGGTTAAGGAATTGATTATCATGTATAAATACGTAATTTCATGGACCTATGCTGACTTAAGAATATTCAATCCTAAAGTCATCACCCATATAATTCCATTTAGTCCTGATTATAAACTATTTAGGTAAAGGCAAAGGCTAGTTAATACTATCTTATAGCTATTAATCTAGAGAGAAGTAGATAATTTGTTAAGTCCAAGGATATTTTTTCCTATCAAACATTCAAATCGGGTGGCCAATCTAGTTAAAGTTAGGAAAAAGAGTGGCAAAATTAGACTATGTGTCAACTTCAGGAATCTGAATAATGCTTCTAATAAGGATAATTATCTTCTCTCCTCCTTAGATAAGGTAATATAAACTATGAGTATGTATGAAATAGTGTGTTTCTTAGACATATTTTTAGGTTATAATCAAGTACTAGTTAAATTAGAGGATAAGATGAAAATGGCATTTACTATGAAATGGGGAACATATGCATACAAGCAAATGTCATTTGGGTTGATCAATGCTGGAGATAATTTTTAAAAAGTGATAGATCATGCATTCAAAGGATTTACAGGTAATTCCATAATCATATACATGTATGATCTCACTATTTTGTTTGAAAATAGAGCTAATCATATCAACCACCTTTAGTCCATTTTTAAAATGTGTATTAAGTTTAGTGTATCACTAAACCCCAAGAAGAGTATATTTTGTGTTATTGAAGGAAATATTATATGACACATTAGTAATAAATAAAGGATCACCATTGATCTATACAAAATCTAAGGTATTTAATAAATAATTCTCCCAAACAACAAAAAGGAGATCAAGTCCTTATTTGGGAAGATTAATTTCACAAGGAATTTTTTATTAGGATTTACAGGGATTGTCAATCCCATGAACATATTGATCAGGTAGGACACAAAATTGGAATGGAAACCTAAAGATAATAAGTCTTTATAATACATAAATAAGTATATTTTTAAATTCCCAATACTAGTAAGCCCATATTTCGCTAAAGTCTATTTTACAAGTCCTAATACTAGTAAGCCTAGATTTCACTAAAGACTTTTCTTATACTCATTCACTTCAAAGCATACTATTGAGAAAGCATCTTATCAAATTCATGAGAAATAACTTGAAAGATATAGATCTTAGATTCTCCATGATTGACAATAAAATATTCACTCTCATCAATGTAGTCAATAAGTTTAGTCACTAAATCCTTCGTAACAAGACCATCACCATAGTACCAAATCCTACTATCAAACTTATACTAGGATAGAATGAATTAGGAGGTGTAGAGGTAAATGGATGGTGAAGTTTTAGGAGTTTGATATTTAAATTAAACCTTAAAATATAGTTAGAGGACAATACATTAATTATTTCATGATTGAACTAGACCCACACATCACCATTGAATAGGTATACCTAACATAGGTTTCCTAAGAAGATTGGTATTCGGGTATTATTCAGTTCTTACTCACTAGAACATGCCCCCAAGAACTTAAGAGATATAAAAATAGAGACTTAAAACTCAAATATTCTCATTATATGATCAGGAAAGGAATACTCTATAGGAATAACTATGAAGGAATCTATTTAAGATGTGTGTCACGTGAAGAAGCTTAGGAGATCCTAAAAATTTTGCTTCAAAATATTAGTAGCAACCTTCAATCTGGTAATGCTATAGCCCATAAAATGCTCATAATAGGTTATTATTGGTTAATGGTCTTTAAGGATGCTCACGTCCATGTGAGGATATGGCATGAATGCCACGTATTGTTAAAAAGAGAGGTATATGTAGGAATTCCACTATAACCTCTGATTAAACGTAGGTCATTCACTTAATGGGGCTCAGATTTTATTGGTGTTTTAAACCCGAATTCCTAAACTAGGAAAACATTTATGCTCACTACTATATATTATTACACCATATGGATTGAGATAGCAACTACCTATTGATAAGTGTTTTCATTAATGTCAAGGTTGATGTCATTTGATGTTAAGGTTGATGTCATTGATGTCAAGGTATATCTAGTAAAGATGAATGGTAAATGTCTTATGAAGTATGAGATTATGTACTAAATGTGATAAGGAATACATGTGATAAGAGATAATTTTAAGGTAACCTAATTATTCTTCTAAGTTTTATGTCAATATTTAGGTCCATGTAAGCATGTTTGAGTACTAGTCCTTGATTACAAGGTACCTTAAGAAGCCTAGTCATCACAAGCATAGTCATTTCATGAGCATGTGTGTGATAATAATGAATAGGTATGTGTAGAGATATGTCATTATCTAAGTATCATTAAATTCATGTGATAAATGTGTATAATCATTAAGGAATGTTTCAAGATCAGCTGTTAAGTTTTAAGAAGTTGAGAAGCCTAGTCATGACATTGGTCATTGCATGAAGAGACCTTGTGAGAACGTATGAATTTTGTGGACTAATGATATGGATGCACAAAGTAATAAGAGGATATTTGATATTGTTTTATCATTCATATAATACATTTGATCACTCATGAGGGCCTTAGAGTGAGCCTATAGGGGTGAGACCCATAGACCTAGTATGCAACTAGACCATCTCTAGACCCTATTTAGTCTAATGAGGCATCATAAGCTATTGAAAAGACATATGAAGGATTATTGATGGTTTATAATCATATATAGGTTGATTATGTTTTTATATAAGGTTTTTATATCTTGGACAATGGTTATAATGTCAGTTTCAAGGCCTAAATTGACTTGTAGGTCAAAGCCTAGAAGAACAAAGAGATAGAACATGGCCTAATGGGGTATGAGGTTATATTTCTAGTGAAAGTATGGATAGGTGAGTGTTTTTAGAGGTATTTAATGTTTTTTCAAGTATTTTTACAAATTTTAAGGTCAAAATGTGAAGTTTAAGGCAAGAAAAAGTGTTTTGAGGTCTCTCATGTGTATAAAATAAAGGGTTCTCATCTTGAGAAGAACTTTCAAGTGTTCATTGGCATGCTTAACCTCTGAATTATAACCTAATATATTCATGGTATATATGAAATTTTCCTCGCTTAATTTTTCAAGCATTGGTTTATGGAATGAGGGGTTAAGCTTTATGAATGATCGTTAAGACTGGAAGATGGTTTAAACCCTCAAAGAACCCTAATAATGACCTAATATGAATGAAATTAATATAAAGTGATAAAAATTTATTGGTTTGGATATTTAATCTATTGTATCATGCATTCATGATTGGTTTTTTAGGTGAGTGAGTGAACTCTATAGTAAAGGCCTTGTTTCTCAGAGATTTGTTATAGTAGATAGAGTTGACCAAGTCAAATTTGATAAATGGATGAAGGTTAGATATTGATAATTTTATTTATTATACACAGTTTTTTTTAAAAATTATATTATATATTTTAGATGTGCTAAACTAGTCATACAAGTTTACTAGTCACTTAACAGACCTAATGATGCAAATAATAAGAAAATCAGGTAAAAGTGAGAAATTGATTAAGGATATGCTATCATGGATTAGGGATGAAGAAAAAATAATAGGTACATGGTTAAATACATATAATAAATGTTCATTTTTGATATATGTTTTAGAGGTCAGTATCATGATGAAAATTTTGCTCATAAGTTGACCTATCTAGTACAGATGAGACAATGGAGGTGTAATGTTATGAGATTGGTCTTTAAGACCAATATAGTCATTTTAATATGGTATATTTATATTTGAGAATTTACTAATTATATCATAAGATAATATAAATGAATTTAATGTCTTTAAAATTTTTCATATAGGTGTTTAAGGTCAAAATCACCATGACTAGTCTTAATGATGAATTTGAGACTTTATGGCATGAATTGATGTATATGATAGACATGATTTTGTTTTTAAACTTTAATAAAATATTAATTATTTTCATAAGTTTTTAATTTAATATAATATGTTAAAACATTGAATCCAAAATGGGTTAACTGGTTCAAGTTTGACTGTGTGTACTGAAGACAAAAAATTGGTCTGCAAAACCAATATTTATCATTAGTCCTTGTGATATTTATACTTGATGGTGATATGATATAAATATGTTAAATAATATATTTAATGTGTTATTTATCATGGTAATTACTCTTTTATATGTTTAAGATCAAGTCATCCATGATTATGTTTTGAGGCTATTTGGTAGTTCTAAGTGGGCTACTTGTAGAAAAGCATTTATGTACTTTTACCTTGAGATGTGAAGTATAAATAACATGATAATATACTTGGTTTCATTTATATTTTTTATGTTTTATTTTTTCCATGATTTTTTTTAAATTGTGTTTATGATTCAGTTATTCAAGACAAACTTTTTGAGTATACACATGCCTAATACGAATAGTACTAAGGTGTGTTCCAGGTAGTGGTTTGAACTAAAAAGTGTTTTAAATCATAGATGAGTTTACCATGGGTATATATAATTCTAATATTATATGTTCATTCCATTTTTATTATTTTAATGTGTATTAAGGAAGGCAAAGTGTAACGTGCCCTAAATAGACCTAATGGGATTAGGTCTCCATGTGACCTAAAGGTGAGATAAGGCAAAATTGAGATATGTCAGACATAAAGGGAATAAAAGAATATTTTATCCATGTAAATGATATTTAATAATATTAATTTAATGTCTGACCTAATATGGTAATTTTATTTGGCTAACTAAGAAGGATAAGAACAAGAAACTTGTATGAATATTAGGCAATTTTAGGCCTGTTGAGGAGTGAAAGAGTGTAAGCGAACAAGATAACATATTGGTGAGAATAATAAGGTATTATAGAAAAAAAAAATATTTTATAGGATTATTTTTGAGGTTTTAATATAGGTTATTCATATGAGGATTAAGGTCATATGACCTAATCAAGTCAAGAAGAGGGCTAGTTGAGCGAAAAAGGCTAGAGGCCAGTTTGAGAGGGATATAAGTGTGTGAAGATTTGAGGAAGGAGATAATAATATATTTTATGATAAATAATATATTTTTAATTTTATTAAGTATTTTATGTGGTTGAGTTAGTATTGAGTCATCCAGGGGGTTGGTACCTCCTTGCAATTTGGTACTTGTTATACCTAGTGGAGTTAGTGCTTAGCTAATTGGGGTTGGTGCTCCATCTGAAGTAGGTGATTTAGTAAATTTGGTATTTGTCTAATATTACTATATTCCATTTTTATATATCAGTGGGTTTTCATCCCCTTTAGGGTTTCCCACATATAAGTTGTGTTATCTTGTGTTCTTATGTTTCATGCATATATGAATAGTTAGTCATTTTTTTATCTACATGCTTGAATGAATGTTCATTAATGATTAAGTGGAATTTAAGTAAAGGTTTTAAATACTTTTTCACCCCTAGTCATCTTGATTCCAACACCCTAAAAAACAAAATAGCTAAGGATGTGATTAGTTTCTTTGAATAGCATATCATAATTAGGTTTAACACACCTATTTATTTGGTTTGTGATAATGGGCCAACATTTCAACCAGATGAGTTCACTGAATGGGCCCATTATAAAAAAATTATAATCATATCATCCTCCAATTACTACCTACAAGGTAACAAATTAGATGAGTTAATGAAAAATAACCTCATAGACATTATCAAGAATTTAGCCATAGATAAGCCTAGGGTGGCATCTTTTACTGAAATATGCACTATGGGCATATCATACTCATTATAAATAGGCCTTTAGATCCTTGCCATATCTACTAGTTTATGGGAAATATCTAATGTTCCCAATAATGTTAAATCTACCAACATATCAATTTATGTAAGGTATACATGGATCCTAATGACAAAATAGAGTCTAAATTGTTGGATATTATTAAAATGGAAGACTCTAAGAATGAAGCATTACAAAACTTTAAAAAAAATAGGACATGTTCAAGATATGGTTTGATAAGAGATTGAAATCCAAATCATTTAGGATCTCTAACTTGGTGTTGTTATGGGACAATTCCCATGAAAAAAGGGAATGCATGACAAATATACCCCACTATGGATAGGATTATATCATATCTTCAAGATCTTAGGTAATAATTCATTTCATTTGAAATAAATCCAAGGTAATGATTTGACATATCTAATTAATGGATATTTTTTGATGCATTACTTCATGTCTTCTCCATTTAGAGAAGTGTCTGAGTAATTACAAATATTTTTATAGAGGTAAGAGTAGGTTAGATTTGCTTTAATTAGTTAGCTATGTGATTTCAGTCATTTGATTTCATTAGAATACTTCATTTTTTCTATATTATCCAATTTTTCTTTCTTTAGCTTGTTTTTCTTAGTTGGGTGTGTTTTTATTAGGTTACTTTCCTAATTTCTAGGGTAGTTTTCTTGCTTTTATAGGGTAGTTTTCTTACTTTCTAGGATAGTTTCTAATTGATTTCCTATAAAACTAGTTGATCACTCCTAGTATAGTAAAATAATGGATTGTGTGTTTTGAATCCAAATCAAAGTGATGGGTGTTACATTTTTTAGTCTAGAATCCTTGATTTAGGCAAGAAATGAGATATTTAGCCATAACTATTTTACAAAGCTAGTGATTCCACTAGGTCTGTAAAAGTTGCTCCTATAATTCTATCCCCTTGGGTCAAATACACATAAATGATAATACTTATTTATGGTAATAGGCATTACATGGGTAAAAGTTGATATGGAAATCTTAATTAACCAAATTATACTAATATTAGCTCATGATGGTCATCTTTTTCCCTCTTTCATTCAAAAAGAAAAAAAAATAAATTAAAAATTAAAAGACATAATCCAAAAGTTAAAAATAAAATCAAAGAGGATTAAAAGCCTACATGATGAAATAATATCAATGTATCATACATCATGGAAAATATAAAGGAAAAGAGAAAATCTAATCAAAGGTATCCATGTTGGGGCTATAGATGCCTGAATGGACAATCCATAAAATAGGTAGATTTCCTACTCTAAAAATTTGACTTATTGGATCCTTATAGATGGATTAGTTTTAATGACAAAATTCAACTCAAGAAATATAATCAGCTAAAAATAATGCAATAAAAGTAATAATGAACACTACACACAAGTTGATAATGGAGTTTGGTAGATGCTTACATCTATAGGTTCTCTAAATAATGAACTAATTCATTACAAAAATCCATTTGTAAGTACAAATTTAAAACTTAAAAAACTATAATGAATCTATCACAAACTCAAGTGACAATCAGTCCTACAGAGATCCAAATTGGTCTTAGAAGGCTTGCACAATGTTTCATCATGGACTCCCTACTTCACACCTTCTTGTTAACTTTTCCTATGCTACACAACCTCTAAGAGCCTGTATATAGAGCTAAGTCAGCATAGGCATCAGTCATCATCTCCATAAAATGATCCTTCTATATGTCCTCCAAGTAGTGCTAACTCCTCTAATAAAGCTATTTTTACAATACTCAAATTAATAACACCTTATGAATAATAGAGAATCAAATTTTTTGTAGTCCTATATAATGCTCCTCCAATGCTCCAAAAAACCCCTCTGCTATTTTCTTGAGCTTTGAGTAATAAACACTAGAATTAGGCTTTATAAGCCTTTTCAAAGATATAATAATAGTAAGAAAAATACAAATGTATTTTAATACACTTGGAATGCCTTCACAATCTCACTTAAGGCTTGAAATTTTGAATTAAGCTCCAATGTTATTGTGTGAATTAGTCTTGAGTGTGAATTCTTAGAATTTCAATCAAGTTCTCCTTCCTAAAATGAACCTCCACCCCCTTTATTGTCAGGATCTTGCTCCTCAATTAGAGCACATATGATTACTTCTTGTATTAGCAACTAAACACAGAATCTAACCAGAATGATAAGTAAATAGAAATATGAAACAACACATGAATACGAGAGACAATACACAATTATATTAATAATCACTCAGAAGAAAATACAATAAAGAAGATGCCACTTCTTCTTCCACCTCAAAGGCTTGGCACACCTCAAGACCTTCTTCCCTCTCTCTCTCTCTCGGTCCCAACAATCAACTCCAATACAGAATTGATGTTCACCTCCACCAGTCAGAAACAATGCTGCCAGTACACCAAGTACACAACCATACTCCAAGTAGATTTCCTGCTCTCTGCTGCTACCTACAAATCAATAGACCTTACTCACCATTGTAGATCTCCAAAAGAATCCATGCACACCTGCTAACCAAGATCATACAAATACGAAGAACCCTTCTAATTCTCCAAACCAGCACCCACCTTGGTACTGTGGCACTAGGAGGAACACACCATTGTTCTCCTCTCTCAGAAGGAGCTTATTTGCTCTCTTACTCACTAGCACTAATTTAAAATACAACTAATGAGTCTCTTAAATAGATCTCATGTAAACAATAACTAGACACCTAATTACAATAATTGGATCCACAACTTCTAGTCTAAATTTGGCTCTTGACATGAAAACACTTGGTTCGTTAGCTAACTACCCGTAAAACACTCGTAGCTCTAACCATATAGGTGACCGACATTGGTCCCTGTCTACTTGGGGGGTGCCAATGCTGGCCAACTTTTGATTGACGTCGATTGCCTTCTATCTCTACCCTGTCGATGTCGGTTGGCCTGACTGATGCCGGTGTTTGTAACACTCAGTAAACACTCTACAACCTCTTTAACTCCTCTTATTTGCATCCTAGTGAAGGTTTTAGCTCCACAACCTAACAATCTCCCACTTGGAGATAAACAAATACACATATACCTATACCTATACACTGTCTAATTTATTCCCTAGCTTGTATCCCTCTTCAAGCTCCATGTTGAAAACCACCCACCACACACCCTGTGATGCCTTTCCTATCATCCAAGTACCCTGCCACATCCAAACCTACAACTCTATGTAGTGAAGACCTTAACCCTGCATAACAAGAATCCTTGCTACTAGTCCCTCTCAGATACCTAAGAATCCACTGAACTACCCTCTAGTACTCCTTCCCCGAATTGGCTCCATACTTTCTGACAACTCCCACTACTTGGGAAAACTCAGGCCTACACTAGACCTCATGTGATTTCAAACCCTGTTCTAAGCTAAGCTTGAACTATCTAGCCCTTGTTGTGCTTTCTGATTCTGCATCCTGCATCATGAACCCCACCAACACCGTCTTCACACTAGCTCCCACTGGAGACAAAATCTCCATGTCTCTTATGCCAAAGAATTTTGTTCCTCCCAAATTCTCCATGACATACCTCTGAACTAACCTTACCTTTAGCTCAAAAAAAACCTCTATGTACAAACCTGCTAGCAAATCTCCCACATACAGTAACTAGATAATGTCGTGACTCATCATCCACCTGGTAAGACAAACACAATGGTCAAACTTCCATTGCCCTGCAGCTTGCTCAAGACCATATACCTTGGCCTTCCATCTCTTGTATCCATCCACTCTCTTCTTTAACTTGGGAATCTGTTCCTCATCTAGTGCTTTCTTCCAGCTGACAACTCCACCAACAAATACCTGTTTGGTTCTTCTCCAAGGACTCACACTCCTTATCCATGCCAAGCTCCCACTGTATCTGGATTCTACCTGCATTGCCTCTTCACATCTTCCTGGTTCTTGACCATCATAAGCAATATAAAGAAGGTGAACAATGAATATGAGGTTCACTTACCCTTTTTGACCTCCATATGAGCATTTGAGACCTTTTGACAGCTTGTTATCCACCCACCATCTGTTCCAGTGACCGATCTCGGCCATCTCCCAGTCTGCAACTGACCGATGTCGATTCCCTACGCTGACCCTGACTGTCAATGTCATTTCCCTAGCCTACATCGGTATCCCTTTTATTGACGTCAATTCCTTGATGACTAACATTGGTCTTACTATTACTGATGTTGGTTACTGTATGATCGATGCTGGTACCTGTGTTCACCTGTGAGTGATAACTTTTTACCCGCGAGCTCTCTATGGATCAAAACCCTGTTCAAATCAACACAGTCCTGCTCAGAATAATTCAATCCCCACATCTAATCTTTGTCTATCATCTCCTCCATGAACACCAAGGCTTTCCAATTCTTAAGTTTGTCAAAAACATCTATCTTCTGCTTAAGAACATGCATTCCCCTCCTACATATGTGACCAAGCCTACAAAGCCACATCTCTGCAACAGAAGGTGAATCAGTAATATAAGTAGATAGATAAAGGATACCTACTTTCTTACCACCATCTAATTCAAGTGCATCCACTGTGAGAGTTACAGTGCATCTCCCATCACCCAACTTTCCTAAAGAAATTAGACTCATCTCCAAGACTAGGCCCTGCATGACCTCCTTCAACACCTGTGTGTCATCCGTCTGCAATTTCAGCTTCACTTCCCCTTTGCCAATAATCTGACGAGGCTCACCAACCCCTAAATAAATCTCTCCAAAGTCTCCAAAGATGTACCCATGAAAAGATGCTCTATTTTGGGCTGCATGGAAAGAGGCAAAAGAATCTTTAAACAAATATTCTATTTTATTCAGAGCAACATGTGCAATAACACTTGCAACATCTGCTTCTACACGCTGATCTTCTACTGACCAACAATCTCCTTTTCCCTATTGTTTCTTTCCATAAATTAGACCATTCGTGCTTTTTAGTTTCTCCATTCATAGCTTACTTTCTTCTACCATTACTATACTCCCACTCAATCTGAAACCCCTGAGAGTGGCCTATAATCAAAAACACTACCAGATCTAAACCACCTGTTAGTAACCCAACCAAAAGTTCTAATACCACTTGTTAGGATCTTGCTCCTCAATTAGAGCACATATGATTACTTCTTGTATTAGCAACTAAACACAGAATCTAACCAAAATGATAAGTAACTAGAAATATGAAACAACACAGGAATATGAGAGACAATACACAATTGTATTAATAATCACTCAGAAGAAAATACAATAAAGAAGATGCCACTTCTTCTTCCACCTCAAAGGCTCGCCACACCTCAAGACCTTCTTCCCTCTCTCTCTCAGTCCCAACAATCAACTCCAATACAAAATTGATGTTCACCTCCACCAGTCAGAACAACACTGCCAGTACACCAAGTACACAACCGTACTCCAAGTAGATCTCTTGCTCTCTGTTGCTACCTACAAATCACTAGACCTTACTTACCATTGTAGATCTCCAAAAAAAGCCATGCACACCTGTTGACCAAGATCATACATATACGAAGAACCCTTCTGATTCTCCAAACCAGCACCCACCTTGGTACTGTGGCACTAGGAGGAACACACCATTGCTCTCCTCTCTCAGAAGGAGCTTATTTGCTCTCTTACTCACTAGCACTAATTTACAAACAACCAATGAGTATCTTAAATATAACTCATGCAAACAATAATTAGACACCTAATTATAATAATTAGATCCACAGTTTCTAGTCTAAATTTAGCTCTTGACATGCAAACACTTAGTTCGTTAGCTAACTACCCATAAACACTCGCATCTCGAACCATACAGGTGACCGACGTCAGTCCCTGTTTGCCTAAGGGGTGTCGATGCTGGCCAAATTTTGACTGATGTCAGTTGCCTTCTGTCTCTACCCTACCGATGTCAGTTGGCCTGACCGATGCCAGTGTCTATAACACTCAGTGAACACTCTACAACCTCCTTAATTCCTCTTGTTTGCATCCTGGTGAAGCTTTTAACTCCACAACCTAACATTTATATACTTGTGGAGGGTCCACTTTTTGAGGTTTGGATAGTAATCCCTTTACAATATTTGTGGGATTTAATAATATCCCCTAACTTACCCTATATATATCAAATTTACCATTATTTATGCCTTTAAATAAGGTTCATATATGGGATGGAGGGAAATAGTAATTTATTTATTTATTTAAATGCTCCACATTTTGACTAGTTTATGTCATGTTTCCTTTGAAAATTTGTCCACATGTCCCATGCTAATTTATCCACATGTCAGCGTTTAATTAGTCCATGTTGCCATGTCATCAATTTTTCTATTTTGCCCAAATTTGAATATCTGTTGACCAAACTTTGTCCAATGATAAATGGATCATATGATGTTTATTTTTTGCATTCCAACTTTTGCCAAAAATATCTTGATGATCTCTACATAATGGACCACATTTCAAGAAAACTAGTGAACATCTAAAAATATCCTTTGGATCACACCACCCCACTGAGAAGGATTTTGTTCCACCAAAATATAAAACATTCATTTTCTTGGTACTAGATTTGGTTCTTTACAATGCCTCATGGAGATCTCTACAATGGACTCTATGGCCTTTGAAACTATTATTCCAATATGGGCAATCTACGTCATTCCTTTCTTATGGAAAATAATCAATTCACTATAAGCATAGCATGACACAAAATGATCAGTTCTATAAAGACATCTCAATGTGAAATAGACAAGTGTTTGACTAATTTGGTAATCTACCAGTGAATAAGCCATCCTATATAGTGTGGGGATAGCAATTCTTTTTATTCCATTAGTTACATTGCCAAAATTGTGAACTCCCTATAACTACAAAATATTACCTAGTACAACTACAAAAAAAATGCTACCCATATATAGGTCTTGAACTACATCCTACACATTTTATAATTAGATGATCTTTCATAACAATAGCTAATTTGATTACAAGTATCAAGTAGGTACACTAAACGTGTCCCAAACAACCTATGTATACTATTGTCAACTTCATAATGGAGTTAATTAAAATGTGAGAAAAATCAATCATGATAAACCTATCACAAGATTATCCTCATTTCGTTACTCCAAATATATTCAAAGCTAAAACATGAGGTAATTTTAATTTTATCGATCATCAAAAATATTGAAGATGCTTTGAAAAATTTGCATATCAATCTACAATTAAAGATATGTAAACATAAAACTAAGGAACTACTTACCAGCCCATTTCATTAGATTATCTAGTTTAGGTGGTTTTATTTCCTTAGTAGATACTTGGGTTGACTCATCAATTGGTAATGGATTAACAAATTCATTTATGTTTTCAATAAGTCTATATTCCATCTTCATCTTATTATTTTGAGATGGATGAAGTATCTGACACTACTAAACTTGATGACCATTCACATGACAATGAGCACAATAGATCCTCTTAGCCTCCTTAAATGAAGAATCACATTTTCCATTTATGTCCTTTGAACAATGAGATTATTCTTTATCACCTACCTTATTTCTAATGAAAGGCATCAACTTCTTCAATAATGACCTTCTCTTCCAATAATTGGCAAAAAAATGGTTACTCAACCCAAAAAACTTTAAGTAAAATCATGCCCTATTTTCTCTATATCATAGCCATCTTTTATACTAAAAGAGAGGATTAGAAATTTTAGAATTTATAAAATTTTGTTTAGTGTAATGTTGATTGTAAAAACGAGGTGAAATTTCATTACCTCTTATGTTCATTCATTTACACCTTTCATGATCCTATTATAATGGCTTGTTCCTCTGTATGGAGGAATTATACTATAATAGTGGTGTAAGCACTTGGATATTAAAATATTGTCTTCCTTCAGTGGATTTAGAACTCTCTCCAATTTTCATTTGCTCACTAGCTTAACCCAAACCTACAAAATGAGGATGATCATTGACTTGTATTGGGTTAGCAATACCTTGGCTATTATTTCCAAGACCTTTTCTATCAAAATCCATTTTAAACAATAGTTTCAAGCCAATAACTCTAGTGTGTTTCTCAAAATCACCAAAAACTACATCAAAAACTAACTGGGAGGAAGTGTTACATGGTAAACTTACATTTCAATTATCAGTCATGGTCTCTGCATCTATGATGGAAGGTAACTCCTATTTACTACTATACAACTATGCCAAGAGCTTATGGTTTGAAAATAAAATTTCAATCATTCAACCTTGTCTTTTAAGGAGTGAAACATGGATCTCAAGAAATTATTCTCATCTTGGATCTATTAATTTAATGCTTCGAGCTCTTCAATCCTTTTATGCTTCAAGGCTTTACCCATGGTTTCCTGCTCTTGCAAAAAACTTGTATATCCAGTAACTACACACTACACTAGAAGATTAAATATGTCCAAAATGTCTACAAGTAATTGAAATTGATATCAATAGGCTACATAATTAGAAGCAAATCCTACATTTGAATTTCTTTGATACCAATTTGATCCATAAAATAGGTATATTTCTTACTCTAAAATTTTTACTTATTGGATCCTTTTAAATGGATTAATTTTAATGCCAAAATTAAAATTTATAAATATAATCAACTAAAAATAATGCAATGTAAGTAATAGTGAACACTACACATAAGTTGATAATAGAGTTTGGCAAATGCCTACATTTCTAGGTTCTATAAACAATGAACTGATTTATTATAAAAATATTTTTGAAAGTACAAATTTGAAACTTAAAAAACTATAATTAATCTATCATAAACTAAAGTGCCAAGTGGTCCTACAAAGACCCAAACTAATCTTGGAAGTCTTGCACAATGTTCTGACATGGCCTACTTGCTTCACACCTTCTTATTGAATTCTCCTCTATTGCATGGCCTCCAAGAGCCTCTACATAAAGATAATTCAAAATAGGCATCAAGCATCAGCTCCATAAAATGATCCTTCTCTACAACCTCCACGTAGTGTTAACTCCTCCAATAGATATATTGTTACAATACTTGGATTAATAAAACCCTATGAATAATAGATAATTGGAGCTTCTGTAGTCCCATACAATGCTCCTCCAATGCTCTAAAGAAACCCTTCTGCTCTTTTCCCAAGATTTGAGTAATAAACACCATAATTAAACTTCATAAAACTTTATAAAGTAATAATATTAGTAACAAAAATCCAAATGTCTTTTAATACACTTGGAATACCTTTACAATCTCACTTAAGGCTTGAAAATTCAAATTAATCTTGAATACCTTCGCATGAATTAGGCTTGAGTGGCTTGAGTGTGAATTCCTAGAATTCTAATCAAGTTCTCCTTCCTTAAATGAACCTCCACCTCCTTTATATACTTGTGGAGGGTCCACTTTTTGAGGTTTGGATAATAATCCCTTTAAAATATCTATGGAATTTAACATTATCCCCACACTTATGCCATATATATGGGATTCACCATTATCCATGCCTTTAAATAAGGCTCATATGTGGGATGTAAGGAAATAATATTTTTTTATTTATTTAAATGATCCAAATTTTAAATAGTCTATGCCATGTGTACTCTAATTTTTTTCCACATGTCCCATGCTAATTTGTCTATATGTCATCATCTAATTGGTCCATCTTGTCATGTCATCACTTTTACTAGGTTTTATTGTCCATAACTTTCACATATGGATGCCCTGAGGACAGAAGGATAATCTTGAGCAACAGTGATTTCTTATGGCAGGGTAAATTTCCTCTCATGGCCAAATGGTGGCATAAGGATTTTAATCCGCTTACGGAAACCTTTAACAAGTTTCTGATCTGGGTTTGGCTCCCAAATCTTCCAATACATCTATGGCATGAATCAGTTTTTGAAACCATCGGGAATGCTATAGGAGATTTTTTGTTTGTGGGTAAAAATACTTCGGTTGGTCACCATTCAACCTGTGCACATTTTATGGTTGAAGTGGATCTTTCAAAGGGCCTACCAGAGGTGATTTGTCTGGACTCCCCAAGGGGAACTTGGACACAAATGTTGGATTTTGAGGGCATACCTTTTTGATGCAGAAAATGTCACCTGACGGGTCATATGGCTTCTCGTTGTTTGGCTGGGAATTCAAAGTCCAGACGACCACCTTCTTGGTTGTCTCAGGCTTCCTCGAAACATTACATAGCTATACAACCTATGGAAGATTTGGCAAATTTTGAGAATGAAGATAGCATCCATTCTGAGCCGATGATTGAGGAGGAGTCGTCGGTGAAAGATTCCTTAGTTGGTCCTGTGGTGAATGGGAATAATGATCTTTCAAAGCCAGTTGTTGTGGAGGCTTTGGTTTCTCCCCCTATTTTGGAGGAACTACCTAGGAGCCAGAAAGTGGCTAGTATTCATAAGGATTTTGATGAGTCACCTGTATCCTTTGGGCTTAACGGACCATCGTATTCTAAGGAATAGATGACTGAGGCAGCAAAGGTAGAGGATGGATGGACTGCTGTTAAGAGGAAGAAATCTAAGCCTATGGTCCTCCCTCTAGATATGAATCTTCGTTCGTGTAAAAGGTTAAATAAAAATTAAATATTAATTTTGAATTAACCTCTTTGTTTGGAGGTTGTAGGATGCTGATCCAGTCTGGTGACGGTCCGTTCTGTGTAGTGTCGGTGGTTACATATGGTTTGTTCTACTGTTTACAAGTTCCTTTTTAACCTAGTTTGGTTCGTACCTATTTTGGGGTTTTTTTGAAACTTCGTTGGGCTTTAAGGTTTATCTTTCTTTATTGTACAGGGTTTCAGGGTCCCTTCAAAACCTACTTTTACCATATTCTAAAACTTTCACATATGGACTCAGAATTGGTTCGTTAAAAATGTGTCAGAAATGGTGAGATGAGTTAAAAGTCACAAAACTATTTTAGAAATGTTCTAAGACCATGAATTTTTCCAATTTGACTAGATTTGACTATTTATTGACCAAACATTGACTAATGATAATTGGAGCATACAATGTCCATATTTTGCATTCCAATAGTTTCTAGAAAGCTCTTGATGATCTTTACAAAATAGACCACATTTAAATAAAACCAAGGAACATATAAAAATATCCTCTGGATCAATGGTAGAAAATAAATTCTTGACCTCCCCAAATGTCTATGCACCTAATGCCCAATCAAGATGAAACCTAAAGCTCACCCCATGTATTTACTTAAGTACATTTCACAAGGAATAAAAAATATCACTTTCCCACACATAGGTCCAAGGTATGAAATAAGTTATTATGTTGCATGTAATTATTAATAGCCTCTTTTATGTTTCTGATTTAATCATTTATTTTAGCATGGTTCATGGTTGATATTGGGATTGCAAAACAAAAGATTCTAGGTCCTTGGAAAATTAAGAGTATTGACCCCTATGAGTCACCATCTATTATATTCAACACACCCCACATTAGGTTTTCTTTTAAAAGTGGGGACCCCCTTTTTTGGTTTTTTATAGGGATTATTCATTATTTGGGTCATGTATGTGTTTGGGGATGGTTTTTTACTAGCTATAGAAACTTGATGTTATAAACATTAGATCACATTTGGTAAACCTATTTTCCATGTTGAAAGGACTTATTAAAACTATTCTAGAAATGGAAATTTTGTAATAAATGCTATGTATGATAGGTATTCAAATAGTTTTGATCTTTAGGAACTTAGTCTTCATCATTTTGGTCTTCAGAGTTACTTCTTCAAGAAATTTTTTATTCAACATTTTAGATACTTTTGGTCTTAGAAATTTTGGTCTTTGGAAAATTTTCTCTCAAGAAATTTCCTTGGGGAACTTTGTTTTACTTTGTTCTAGTTGGAAACTTAGTCATTGAAAACTTTTATTTAGATCATTTCATTTGGAACTTATTATACGTGGACTTATCTTTAGGAAATTTAGTCTTTGTAAGCTTTAATTCAGAAACTTTGGTCTTTAAGAGGTTGTATTTGGGAAATTTCTCTTCTACATCCTTCATTCAGAAGGTTTACATTTAGGAACTTTCTACATGACAACTTCCTCACAAATGACAATCTCTCCAAATAATACTTGGTCTTCATGAGCTTTTTCCTTCAATGACTTTCAAACAAATCCTCCCAGATAAATCCTTCCAAAGAGAACTTTGATTTTGGGGTATTTTACATAGAATACTAGGCTCCTTATATCATACCATTAGTCCTAGAGGCAAATTTCAATCCATAACTAAACCATATGATGATAAGTGTCAAGAGGAAGAATAACACCATGGCACCCCGAATGAGCAAGCATCCTATGTGGCATGGCCACTAGGCCTAATTGGTCAAGTTCTAATTAAATGAGGGTGATGACCTTGTAGTTTTTTTTATTAATGGAGCATAAAATGGAATGAATGTAGAAATAATATAACATCAATCTCCAAATCGAGTTTACCGAATTTGATTTTCAAGAGCTCGAGTGCACATAGCCTTTTACAATTACAAAATCCCTAGCTATATTTAAAATGACTTTTAATTTGCACAAAAAAATTCTTATGCCACCATTTTCAAAAGCTTAATTCATACCAATATCCATCAACATCAATGGAATATTCATCCAAATCATATAAGGGACTCTCAACACCATTTATGTTTTCCATACAAAGCATATAAGGGACTCTATTGAATACTTAGACATGGTTTTTGATGCAATGTGTTTGACATCCTTCATGCTAATTAATAAAATATATAAGATATCATAAATAAAATTGATTCATTTGCATTAGAAGAGAACATTTTAAATGAGGAAAAACAACTTACAAATGATCTACTTTCATTCAAATTATAGACACCTCACTATGCAACCACCAGATCAGAATTCATGCCATGCATTGACCTACTATGAGGCCTAGTCTTTGAAGGAAAAATTACAAATGGTGTTTATCTACACTAATTAAATAACAACACAATTATGAAATACATATCTAGAGATGACTTCATGAGGTATTTAAGTCTCCCTATTCTAGATGTTACATTTGACTTACATATTGTAATCACTTGGAATAAAAAAAAAATGTGGATCGATCATTAGGAAAGTGGCTTCTCCCAACTGAGACATTCACTATCAAGAAACATATCAAGAATATTGTCCTTATCACTTGATTAAGGATGGGGATTAAAATAGGCATAGAATTATTGAACTAAATTTTTGGTCACATGAGCATCCACTTTCGACATCTAGAATGGGTACTCCTTTTATACCTAATCATTACTTAAAATTTCACCTATGTATTAGGGGAGGTCATCAATGCCCACCTACATGAACAAATTCTACACAAGGACAATAGACCCAAAGAGGGAAATTTGTATATGATGTCATACCTATTGGATACAATTATGGGAACTATGTATAAGCATAATTATGTTATATATAGTCCCAACCCTAATTTTATTAAGAACATAATATATGAATTTTATTTTTTCATTCACACATATGCCTATGTAAGGAATATTTACAAAATTATAGAGGACCTCTATCCTCAAGTTTGGATGGCTATTCATGGCCACTCTTTGGCCATAATTTCACCCAACATAACCAAAATGCTCAAAAATATAGGTGAATATTTGTTCTACCTTGATTATATAGTCATCATGATTACTAGGCATAGGGTATACCCTCTTTAACTCCCCAATTTTATCCCCAAAAAAGTGGACAAATAAGAAATTGCTTTCCAAAGATATAATGATATAAATTAAGATATGATAAATAAAAATAAAGTCACTTTCCATGGATCCCATATCTCTATTGGGAGGATGCAGTATACTTTCAAGATGCATTTTAGGGAAGTTGAGAATGTAAGGAGAGATTATGCATTGGATACTCTACCCCATAGGGATTGGGACTTCCATGGGAGAGTACAACAAAAGATTCACAACCTTGGCATCCCATGCAAACATGTTCCATTTGACCATGAATTATTATTCATTAACACTAAGGATGATGAGGAAGTAAAGGAAAGATTAGCATTAATGAGATTAAATTATGACTTATTCAGGATGATACAAGTCAACCCCTCTCTTACACTTAATCAATATAAATTTAGAATCCCACCACTAGGGGGATAGAGATCCTCTGACTTATAAATTATCAAGCCTTACCAATAGCTAGTAGACCAAGGTCAAGATCCCCAAAATCCATTAGCTGTTGAACATGAACAATAACTAGATTTAGAAGAGATACCAACATTACATAAGAAAAATAAAAATAGGCTCCTCTAGTTCAATCATATATTATTGATCTAAAGAGAGTTAAATAGTAACTAGAAGAGGAGATAACATAAGTAAAATACAACACAATTAGGGAAGAGGTGGAGATCATTTTTATAAATTCTTCTAATGGGGAATGAATGACACATATTATGGCAGATTCAACATTCCTAACATATAGTATGACTCTCCCCCCTCTTACCCAATAGGTGACTACTCCACAAGTTGAGAAAATAACATTATGCTATCAAAGGAAACCAAGGGGGGAGAGACCTCAGACCCCATCCATGGAGGTAACTAGATGAGAGGCACAAACTTTAGTGTAAGTCAATCCAAGACAAGTGGTGGATGAGGAAGAACTACAACAAGCTGAGGTCTTGATTTTGTAAGCATTAAAATCAAAGGCACCACTCAATGATGATAAATATGGTTAGTGTGATCTCTTCGCTACCCCTTAGGTCTTTATTCTCTAATGTTATTATCATTTGATTCTACCATGACTTTTATAGTTGTCTCCTCTTTCATTCCTTTGAAATAAATATTTGATGGTCTTCTTTTCATTTCTCCCAGCTCTACTCTTCTAATTATCACTTCTACTTCTTTAACCATTACCCATGTATTCTCCACTCCTTCAGTCTTTATCTCTTCAATCATTGTTATTTCCATCCTAGCTACCTCTACTCCCACTCTTGTAATCTCCACCTCTATTTCCATAACCACCAACTAACCCATCACTTAAATAGCTACCTCCTCTACCTAATTGGGTTCACCACTACTTTCTTCAAGACTAGTTCATAACATAATAATCATAACAACTAAGAGTGCCCTAAAAATAAACCAATATATGTTATGCACCTCATGCCATAATTCAAGAACATAGACTGATCTAAAATAATTTGGCCATCAATGCCTAAACCCTTCATTGAGCCTGAACCTCATCCTAAGGAAAATGCACAAATATAATCTCAATCATTAGATCCTTCAAATGTCACTCTTATAGACTAATCCAAGGATTTAGGAGATTTAGCTTATAATAGGCCCAATCTAAAGATTACCAAGCTACCCACTATAAGCTCACTTTTTGACAAAGCCACAACCTCACTCCATAGGGTTAAGAAAATAAATATTAAGGATAACACTAGAATAAGGCTTATTTTGGAAGAAATAAAATAAATTTATTCTCTTTAAAAAAGGTTGGACATGAAGAAGGTTCAATCCCCATACATTGAGGACCTCAAGTCCTATATGGAGACCCATACTGAGGTAGTATTGGCCATCTATGAGGGAACATAGACAGCCATAAAATAAATGGAAAAAGAGTTATAAACTCTTAGAGATCAAGAATAGGTGATATTATTTACCTCCACTATAGAGAAGGATGTACAAAATGTATCACTTAGGTTGTATGAAATTTTGGATACAATTCTTTCTTTGAGAGTCTAATTGGATCTACATGTAAATTTAATAACAAAATTATTTAAGATTTTAAGAGAAGATGAAAATAAATTGAATTTATTGGTATTATACACCCCTAATAAGTCATTCAACCACCTAAATTTGATGAATCCTATGGAGGTAGCTAATGTATTAAATTTAGCTATCATCAGAACTTAGGAGGCCTAAGATTGGGTGTCTACTTTTAAAGATTTGGTGAATAAGCTTGTAAAAAAAGAAATTCAAGCAACAAAATTTTTAGGTAAGCTTAAATTAACAAGAGTTTGTGATAACATGGGGAAGTGGGTAACTCAAATCACTTTTGATCAAATGATTGAATAAATTTCATATGGTTTTAAATAGATTTTACAAGGATTAATCCTAAAGGACATTGAGGTAAAGTTGAGTATAGTAAGGAGGAAGGCAACAAAAATATGGGTTTTCTAGGTTGGCTTCTGAGCCACCAAAATGGATCATACAAGGATAATGGAATTAGTAGGTAGGGTAACTAGACCTCTTATTTTTGATATGAATTTAATTCATGTGCATCGTGATAAATCATACAAATATTATCAAGATTTAGATGCAAATAAGAAATAAACATCAATTCCACCTATCAATTTCACTCCTCTTACCTCACCTACAGTGCCAATTATAATACTACCATTAATTTCAATGCCTTTTTTATCAACAAATACATCAACACTACCTCTTATTTTATTTCTAACTATAACTATAGTCTAATAAATGAGTGCATCCCAAATTATAACTCCAGTCACCATGTATACAACAATAAACACAACTATAGTTCCAACAACATATTTAAGAAGTGTTAAGTAGGAGATGATATAACCTAAATGTTAAAGGATATTTTTGTATAATTTTTCATGTAATGATTAGAAATGAATAGTTAAGTTCTGTTAAATCTATTTTGTAATTAAATAAATTATTTTTTCTAATATGCACATGTTGCATGTCTGAGGCATATATAAGTTATAACATGCAACTGAGACTTATGATCTAGTCATTCAAGACGTAATGAAAGTTTTTATACTTGGAGTATGAGGCAAACCCTTCCCCAATTTATTTATATACATGTATAACCCTCTTTTTAAAGGGTCAAAGTTTTGTATCAATATATAGGAAGAGAGAAAGAGATTGATTGTCATGAAATTATGTTTGTTATTTTTTCTTCCTTCTCTATGTTAATGAAATTCAAGTTTTTTTGTATTAATTCAATAATTATGAAGTGTATTAATTCTATGGATGAATCTAATTATTTAAATTAATAAATATTAATATCATATGTATAATATAAATTTAGGATTGGTATATTTCATTGGTTTAATAAGTTAGTATAGGCTGAATTGATAATCTGTCGTGTGTAGAGATATCTATTTTGGTATAGTCATAACTACCCTAGCTAACTTTTTGGTCCTAGCTATAATCTCTTATCTAATGGTGTGCAATAGAATAAATAGGGAGAGAAACCTTTAGTTTATATCATTGAGCATCCTATATAAACTATCATAGACTACTAACTGTGCTTATTTGTAAGTGTGCATAGTTACAAGTGGCAAACACTTGTCTTGGATATACTCATCCATCAAAGAAAGTCAAGTCACCTTTTAGGAATAAAAAACCTTGTTTTATGCCTTACCCTTCTCTCCCGTCTTGACTTTATTTGATATATACCCACATTATAATAATTCTCCACCCATACAACTCACCTAGTTATTACTTTCCATTTGATTCCACACATCCATCCACAAAACCTAGTTAAACAACCCATAAGTTCAACATGTTATTCCATCACCTAGTTTTTTTAACTGCATACTTGTAAATATTTCCTTGAAGTCAAACCTTATTATATAAATATCTAAAAAAAATAGAGGCTACCACATTCAAACTTTATGTGATATACATAAAACCCATATGAATAAGATGAACCTTTTTTTTCATAACACAACAAAGTAGGGTACCTTCAGCACTATGATAATAAAGGATATTATATGTGTTATCACTTGGATTTTCACCCTTTGAGGAGATGCCTCAGCTCTCCTCATCTAAGTGGCATAATTGAAACACCTCTAGGATTTGGGTAGCCAAATAATGAGGTGAATATTTAGATAAGGTTATCTCCCTTGATGTACCACTTGTTAAACACTACTATACCTATGCTTATGACATAAAAGGGAGAGAAAACTGAAAGTAAACTATCATAAATGAGGTGAAACACCAAATTAGCTGATTAATACCAACCACATGCATGTTAAACATGATAAAAAGGGAATAACCAAATGTACACTTCTCCAATCTACATCTTCTCTCTAGAACACTTGACATGACCCACAATAATAAGCTTTCCAATTACAAATATGTGATAGAATGAAACACCAATGCTAAGGAAATAACAAGTTGGCACTAAGAAAAATCAATAATCCAAGTAAATACACTATGAATAGTCATGGAATAGGTAAAAATAAATATTATTTATTTATCAACGGTATGTAAACTAGTAGGGCTTCACCATACTCAAGTGGAACATGATTTATAAAGGCTAAAATGGCTAGTTTTTATAAAAATTGAGAGAGAGAGATGAGAATTAAGAATTATAAAGGTCATAAAGACACTTGTAAAGTTGAGAAAATGAGTTACATGTACATGAGAATATGATGTGAAATAGACCATGCAAGGTCAGAAGAGACAAGTGGCTTCCCAAGTTATGAAACTCATGAACAGTGGCATAAGAGTTCTCATTCTACACAAGGAAACTACCTTCATCATTCACCCCTATTATAACATATTAAAAATGATTATGGAAAGTTATAAGGATTTTAATGAGAGGTAAGGTTTTCATACATGCCTCTCCATGCATTTTTTGTAGTCCTAATCAATTATAAACTTTTAGGATTGAGCCATCACTGCCTATAGTCAAAGAAAACTCCTCTTTCACACATCTTGCACACTTGGCCTCAAATTTGGATTTAGTTGCTCCTAAAAATCCATAATTTTTTTTTAATGATGTGTCAATACCATCCATATCCTTATAATCATTAATAACACCTTAAAATCACTTCCACTTATAGTTTTCACACTCTCACTATCATGTTCACTATGCCAATTTTGACTGATTAAGATGAGATATCTATTATGCACACTTAGGAGTTTTTATATAGCATTAAATTTCCATTTGGAGTTATAATGAGTCTATATATTCCTCCCAAACTTTGTTTCATATCTTTAAACCTCCTAGAACCTACATAATGTACAAAATAGTCAAAAATACCCTATTTTGTACTCCATCCATATGTTTTTGTATAGTTAAAAAGTATGGGGAGTAGAATGAAAGAGTTATATACAAGTTTCAATAACTTTAATTATAATTATGGTCCATTTGGATATCTCACCGTCTTCATTTTCTTAGTCAGGTCCTTATCCAAGGGTTTGCAAGGGTTATATGTCTCTTAGGCTCTTAAGCTTTGTTCATAAAAATTTGACATTCAAATTGTATTAAAATATAACTAGAGTATATTTCCCTATTAACCCCTCTAAACTTAATTGACCTCCATGCAAATACTCATGAAATATGTGATCATTTGAAATCACCTTATCAAGCTTGTTTTCACATTTCCTACATGCTTGGACTATCTTTGAGCTAAAAGTGGCTTTCTTAGGGGTTTATCTACATACCACAAGTTTTTAAATGTCTAAATTCATCTTATAAACATTTATAAGTCCATTGGAATGTTTTTCTGGGGTAGGAAGTGAAGTTGGCCTTCCATTTGACACTAAGCTCAAACCCTAATTGACATACTTGACTACTACTCTAAAGGTTTAGAGCATTATATTTAGTTTCTTCCCTTTGTATAACTTTTTACATGTTTATTTATATTTTATACAACATTACACACCTTATTTAAAGTTTCAACCAACTCTTTGGCTCGCCTTTTATCCCTACTTTCTAAATCTACAAGGATTGTGCATGAGGGGATTTCCCTCTATCTAAGATAAAATAGAGGGCATTCCCCTATTTCATTAGATAATTGAGAATATTTTATGGGATTATCAAATTTATTGATACCTCTTAAACAAAAATTCATCCCTCTATTAGGTCATTTGACCCTCCAAATCTCCTAGAAGGCAGATTGTGTGTTGGAATTCTACTTTGTGGATTGTGTTCATGCATCCTTAAAGGTTTATTTCTATTTGTTTTCAATTATCAAGTATTATATAGATCATTAACATAATAATTATGATATTCTAGGTCTTCCCATCACTTCAACCTTCTATGTACCTTTTCATACACTTTGCCTAGCTAAGACTGTCATTTTGTATCATGTTCTGCTCCAAGGCTTGTACCTATAGGTGGAAATGCGTGGTTAAGATTTTAAAACAATTTTTACAACCTATATAGAGTCCCTTAGGTTTATTTTTTATTTTTTTTGACTCATTTGTCTCATCTCGTGCACTTCCAATGCTTACACCATCAAACTAGCTCACTGTTATCTCAATCAAACATAATCAATTATGTTGAGATAAGTATGGCCCTATAGGTGAAAATCCTCCTTATAATAGGTTTTAAATCATATTATAATCATTTGAGACATTTTAAACCATATTACACTATCCAAAATGATATATCCATACCTAAGTCCTTGTTATGAATGGTAAAGGAGCTAAGATCTGATGTAGGTGAGCAATTTCAAATAAGAGGACCCATGTAGGTGTGTGTGGAGCTTACCACCTTTCTATTTAATCCTTGTTATCACCTTATTGAGTAAAAAATTTCCTTTATAACTTATAATGATCATCTATTATGAATATATTCTCCACTTTCCACTTTGGGTGTTAGAGACCTTTAAAAGAGCCTAAAACTTGTAGGTATTACTACCTGGAAATAGTGGTTCAAGGGGCATATTTAGACCTTCTAAAAATTAGCTTCCACTAATCCTCCACCCTATAAAATTTTAATATCTCTTTTAATATGTATAGGATACAATACGAGGTCAATATATACATCAAACCCTTTAATATCCCTATTATATGATCTTCAACAAAATACATTAGGCCTTTGTTTTGCACTTTTGGGGATTTCATCCCTGAAATAGTCATTTGACCTTAGAAGGTGATCCAAACTCTCACCTTGAAAATTTTACATACCAAAATGTCTTATATAATATTTAAACCTATTATAACTCTAATTAAGGCTTCATCACATGCCTTAACACTCCATATGAGTACCTCAATCTTTTGTTAAGCCACTTGTAGGTGGTTATCTCACTATGCATGCAGTATATGATCTTATGATCTATATTAATGTCTATATTTTATAATATATTTTAGATCTCTTAAAAAGTTTTAAAATTAATTTATTCACTATAAAAATCCTTACTTATCTCAAACACTTATTTTCAATATGATTAGTATGATGAGGGCACCTATATGTGAATGTAATATCAAACAAGAGTATTAGGAAGGATGTATGGACTGTGATAATTTATCATGACCTTACCATAATTTTAAGGTCTCATATGGATTAATTAATCCTATGTAAAATTTAAACAAGTCCAAAAATAATCTTTTCAATGTGAATATAATTCTTGACAGTAACTATAGGTGTGTGTCTATGGTTGACTATATGAAGGTGTTGTATATAACTACAACAATCTCTCTTTACACTCTTTGTGAAGTAAAACATGTCTATTTATGCTTATAAATGCATTCTCACCATTTTTATACCTTAAATAATCCTCCATGATCACACTAGATAGTTTCATACATGTGATTCAATCATGGCAACAAGTGAAAATAGGTGAAGAGGTGAATGTATGGTGTTCATGACTACAATTTCATGAAGATTGATTTGGGGAAGGAGATTTAAAGGTGATATATTTATATTTCATTTAAAACATGTAAAAAAACCTATCATCACCTTCAAAAACCATTATCAAAGCATGGAGATGTTGGAAGTGGTGGGGAATTTCCTACAACACAAAAAGTGTCATCTCCTGCAACTTAAGATGATTTGCATATAAAAACACTTTATAATGATAAATAAACATGTATATGATTATATAATGTATTAAAAATCATCTTTAATCAATCCCAATAGCTATATTATATGGAATCATCCAAACAAGAGCAAAATCTATAGGGTGCATAGATTAGAAAGCAAATTGGATAGGTCAACTTATTAAGAATGGTTCATAAAGAATAGGTCACCATTACTCTACAAAAAACATAAAATTGAATTTTAATAATTTTATAAGTCACCCCTAAGATCAATTTGTCTAAAACCTCCCCTGATAGCCATACCAAGTACAAACCTGTTGACTAGTTTTGTGTACATGAGAAGGATGAAGGAGTAGAATGATTTTATCTCAATTGCTAGACTTATAGAGTATTTAAATCATGGAATATAATCTTAAGAATATTAATAGTCATATAATGACCTTATCCCACATGTCACACTCCCTTTTGGGTTGTACAAGTGCCAAACTCTTTCTTCTAAAGAACCTACCACTTTTCAATTAGAACAATTAATTAAGACTTATTAAGACACGAGGAATTAAATCATCCTTTTAAACCTTTCTACTTCCAAATGAGGCTATACAAGTCATTTAATGCTTATTTTATGACCTTCAAAATGACTCAAAATGATATAAGGACTAAAATGACTAATGACCAAGGCTAATATGACATTAAATTACATAAAATGAACTATAGCATACCCCATGACAAAAATTAGACCCATAAAACCTATAAAAATAAAAAAAATTACCTATATGGGTCCTAATTTGACCTATATAAAGACATATTTGAAAGCTTATTTGTGAAATCAAGTATTTTTATAGGAATCAATATTTGGAGGACATGTTTCATGTTCAAGGAATTGAATTATGTCTTTGTACCATGGGATCTATCGAATGGTAACAACTTCAATGTGGTAGATAAGGTAATCTTATGGTTTAATAGAAGATGGGGACTTTCTTATTTGGATAAGAAAGGTAAAATTGGTAAGAACTTGGTGTGGATGAAAAAGACATGTTAAACAAGTGAATCAATAATAAAATTTTAATCTTGAGGGATGGGTTTGATGGTGAAATAAGATAATTCTTTAACAAGGGTAGTGGCTATTTGATTATAATCAAATATATTTTCACTTTGGCATTGATAATCACCATTAACTTGGTGGTAGATGAGTTTGGATTTGCACAAAGCATGCATATATGTGATGTCTAAATCAAGGGCCACTCCCATACCTATAATTAAGGATTCATATTCCACCATGTTCTTAGTGACATCAAATGTAAGGTAAAATGATAAAAGGATAATTTTACCAAGAGGAATAGTGAGGATACAACCTACCCCAACCCCTTAATGGTATTTGGCAACATCAAAATGAAGGCTCCAAGTATCTTCATGTAAATCAACATTAATTTCAAGATGTTATTTGATGAAAACTTTAGATTTATTAGTATCAAAGAGGATAGAGGACTCTACAAGATTACTTTCTTCTAGATCAACAATAAAATTATGGAAGTAATATTTAAGAGAGATGGCTTGATTAAGATCTTTAATATAGAGAATATTATTATTAGGAAGACTATTTTGAAGGTGGTTGATAGCTGGTATGTGAGCTACTGAGTTGATAAACAATGATTTGTCCTTTTAAAGCTTTTTGCATAATAATTCAGAGATCAAAGTACATGAGAAGAACCATCCACTTGTCAATTCTATCTATAGGAATAAAGGTTTTGGGGAAGAAGTGATGGAGTGGATTAGAATGAGTGATAACATAAGTGGTTTAAAAAAGCATAATGTCAAATATTTTCCAATACAAAATATATGTCAAGGTAATCAAATTCTATTTTTGTATAACATTTATCATAGTTGATGAGGCCTTGACTAATGTAATATATGAAATATTACCTTTTGGTATCATCTTTTTTGGAAAGCATAGCCATAACTAATATCAGTGTGGAAGAAGTATATAAGATTAAAATATGATCATTATAAGGTGGACAAAGAGTGGATGGGTGAAGAAAAAATTCTTTCATATTTTCAAAAAAAATTCAACAAGGATTTATCCCTTTCAAAGCATTACCTTTATTTAGAAGAGAATTAACAAAATAGGTGTGGTAATACATTTTGGGGAAAAATAATCTTGCTGCCACAAGTTTAACAAGGTAAGTGAGAATATATGGAATGAAAAGATGGATATGCATGTAGAAAATAGCATTTATCTTGGTGAAAGTGACATTAATGCCATAAAGAGAGACTAATGATCCTAATAATTTTTTAGAATTGACACCAAAAACACATTTTTAGGGATTTAGTCTAACTTTGTATTTAATGAGGTGATAGAAATATTAGAAAGACAAGTCTTGTGTATTTTATACTTGTAAATGGGTCCATACACATATATTTCCACAATATTATGGATAATATTATGGAAAATATGGGTCATCACCCACTGATATGTAGCTCTAATAGTTTTAAATTCAAAGGGTATTTTAACATAATAATAGGTTCCCCAATTTTTGGTGAAAGTTATCTTATATTGGTCTTTAGGGGAAATGTGAATTTGATTATAACTTGAGAAACCATCCATAAGGGATAAAATTTCATAACCAATAGTGAAATCAATGATGGCATCAATAAAGGTAAAGGTAAATTATCTTTGGGATAGACAACATTGAGCTTATGGAAATCAAAAAAAATACAAATGACCATGGTTACTTTATTCCAAATAGGGATAATGTTTGAAACCTATTCTTAATAGTCCATAGGTTTTATAAATTTAGGATCAAGAATTTTAATGTTTTCTTTATGGAATATATTAGAAAATTCAAGTGGAATTTTTTTCTTCTTTTATCTCATGGGTTTGGCATCAAGATAGGTGATGATATTATTCACCACAATGCTAGGCATGTCCTTATAAGACAAAGTGAAAGTCTCAAAATATTTATCAAATAAGAGGCTAAATTTATCATTCCTAGTTGGTGTAAGTTCTTGAAAGACTATGATTGGTCGAGTTCATGATGGGGTAACATATTCAATTCTAATAATTTCCTCAATAATAATAAAATTTACATCTTGTAAAATATATGGTGTGTTAGGTAGAGAGTAAATGGGATTTGATTTAGGATCAATGCTAGCGATGTAGTTTTTAAAACTAGGTGTTTTCTTTTTAAAATTACCAAGTTTATGATGGTGTTGAGGGAGTTGAGATTATTGGGAATGAAGCAATTCAATAATGGCTTCATCACTAGGTAAAGTGGGAAAAGGACCATAATACTCAACATTGACTTTGAGAACAATAATTTTTATACCATGGTAATTATATTCAGAATGTATTTGACGTACATTTATGGCCTTGACATCTAGTGTAATTGCAAGAGTAGGTTGAGTAGGTGAAGAAGGTTGATTGAATTCAATGAGTTTATTTTTAGCATCATTTATGGGGATAAAATTATATGGAATGATTTATTCAGTATAAGATATATAAGATTCAAAAAGTTTTGGAGGTTTAGAAGGTAAGATTTTTTCTACCACCCAAGGAGTATCAAGAAGTGGAGAATTAGAAAGAGGTACATAACCTTCAAATGCTAAGTCAAAATTAATGGAAATGATATGAACATCATGATTGAAATCATTTATTTGAGATATATTTTTCTAATAATGTTGGACATCCATGTCTCTTGATTGAACTTGGGCCATGATGTAATTATTGTCATAGGTTGGATAAATTGTAGCTGCTTGATATTCAAGAGGAATTTTAGAAGGGGAGATCCCAAGATAATTAAATTTACATGGATAAATAATTAAAATATCTTTGAATAATTTTACCACTCTATAATCATTTCATGTGAATTCATATTTTATATAAGAGGCATCTTGAGAATTCCACAGTGGGGGGAATCAGTGATTTCACCTATGGGAGGAATGGTGAGATCATGAGGCAATAAGGAATGAGGAAGCCACTCTGAGATGTAAGGAGGTAGCTTGGTAGTGTTTTAGGTATTTTTCAAATCACTAGGCTCATCATCATTTTAATTATCAAGAGTGACATGTAAATCTAGATTCATGTTGATGAATTTGGGTAAGGGAGCACTATTGATTATTAGAATGGTAGGAATGTGATATTGAGATTTGGGATTTGGGATTTAGAAGTTGAATAATCCAAGGGTTAGGATAGACCTCATGTTTATAACTTTTATATTATTAATGAACTTGATACATTACCTATTAAAAGAGGTGATAACCCTCATTCTGAGCCCATGGGCATCTTAGGAGTATGTTATAAGATAAGGGTAAATCGAGGACCTCAAGCTTAGTTCAAACAATCTTAAGTCTAATAGTAAGATGGATCCAAATACAACCAAGTGAATTATTATTAGTTTTATCAAATACATGACATGTTAGGTGAGTTTTCTTAAGATGATATTTATCATAGCGAAGATTTTAAATAAGCCACAAAGATGCCACATCAATACTAGTCCTTTCATCTACTAATACTTTATGAATGAGGGTAGTATTAATGTATATTTTAATGGATAGGGATGGATCGTCAGCTCTAAATAGTATCTCATTTTTAATAATGTCTTGTTAAAGTAACTCTATCAAGGATTTTGAAGGACAAATGGATTCAATGGTATGCACTTTGGTTGGTTGATGCTCATGAGAAGGTGATTCTTATTTTATGTAAGATGGATACTCAATTTATTAAATTTGTATGAGTAAAGTATGATGATAAGGAGATTTAAGCACTAAATCCATAAGAAGAATCTTGAAATTCATGGATTTTAATTCTTCTAATAAGTTCCAATGGGTTTGGGAAGAAGAACCAACACAAGGTTTATAAGGTAAATTAATTTTTTTAGGAAGAGAAATGGTAGAGGATTTGAAAGGAGGAGATGATGCCTCATTAGTTTATAAAGTTAGGTGAGTGGTTGAAGTATCTTTGATGAGTTTGTCTGAAAAATATGGTTTAGTTGATTTAGTGATAGGATATTTGTTAGTTGGTTTAAATTTATAATTGACATTAGTTTTATTGACATATTTAGAATTATTGTAATATTGGTCATATCAGTGTCAATGGAACAAACATCCTTATTGGCTTGTTGAGCATTAGGTGTGAAAAAAAATTGGTTATTAGAAAAATCAAATTTTGGATGTTGTCATTTTTTATAATCATTACTTTAATCTTAATGAAGGATTTGAATCATGGATTCGTGATTAAATGAATCACCAAGAATATAGGAAAAAATAATTTTTGTGATCCCTCTACATGTTTCATGGGAGTGATTGATGTTGGTGTGGAACCAAAAAAATTGGTTAGGGTCATACCATGTAGGAGGATTATTTTGATAATTAAATGGCTTAGAGGGTGATTAAAATTATTTAATTTGATAGATAATTAGTGGTGTATGGGAAGAAGAGGGATTTTTAGCTTTGGCAACTCTTAGCTTGATTTGAGGAGGATTGTTAGTTATCACATTAGTTGAATTTTGAAAGGATAATTTAATGAGTTTGGTATTAGGTTCAAACTATTTCATTAATAAGTCTTGACATTTGGCTTGGTCAAGAGCTTCATTGACTGTTTGAGGAGTAAAAGTTAGAACCTTATACTGAAGTGAAGGAGTTAAAGTGGTTATAAAGAGTTTAAATAGTTTATCATTAGTCATATTATGATTGGATTTGTGGGCCAATTATTTTCATCTCTTGATAAAATCATGATCTGATTCAATGGGATATTTCTTATTATTTAAAAAATGGCCAAGGCAATTTTTAGGAAGATCATTGTGTTGAAACTCTTTAACTAGAGGATTGACTAAATCATCTAGTTGCCTTTTGGAATATTGGGGAAGTTAGTTGTACCATTCCAATACATCACCAGTGAAAGTTTTCACTAAAATTTTAGTTATGGAAAAAGTATTATCTTGGATCCATTCCTTATAAATATTGTTAAATGCCTTAAGGAAGGATATAGGGTCTTGCTCCCATCATACTTAAGAGTTGGAGATATGTTACCAATATCAATAAAAATATTGAAACGAGCTAAAGGCTCATTATGAATGTTTTGAACCATCTTTTTGTTCATGATAGGTTAGTAAATTACATTTATCATGGCATTTATAAGAGTTGGATTAATAAAATTTTGATTATTTTGAGGGAGAAGAACAAGAGGTTGGTTAGCCATATTGATCAAATAATGTTGTAGTTTCATCATTTGGTTGGTGTTATATGTCTACATTATTATCACTTGTATCACTATCTATGCAAGATATTGGGTTGTATCAATTGGGGGATTACTATTTGTAGGGGAAATTCCCAAATTGGTATAAGGGGGAGGGTTATTAGGTGGTGGATTACTTGTGAGGATTATTAGGTATAATTGTGTCAATTTGCCCCACATTATGATTAGAAGATTGAATATGGGAACTATATTGATAGGTATAAAAAGGATCTAATCCACCTATATCATCTTATTGTGTGATTTGAACCATGTTGCAATCCAAAAATGAGGAAGGAGAAGAGGTAATTCAAGAGTAAGGATTCTCTTGGGAGGTAAAAAAAGAAGGAAATAACACCCCATATAGTGTATAAATGGATTCAATTTGTCCAATAAGATTATGATATGGGATTTTGAGATGCTTGATGAAATAAAAAGAGATTAGGGAAGATTAAGAAAAATTAGGAATAGATTTGGCTACACAGAGAATAGAGTTAGCTAGACAAAGAACAAGGTTGACCAATAGGTATAGAATTAACTAGGTTGATAAGGCAATGCTAAGATATAGTATAAAAATAATTTAAAGTAATATGGGTTGACTATATATTGATGGGCATGGGATAAAACAAAGAGATATGAATACATAGTTGTGTAGATCAGTTGTGTATTATAGACAAGAAGGCAACAAATATTCTATAAGAGATTATATCAATCGAGATGATAGTGTTATGAAATAGGGGAAAATTTTCAAAAGTAATTTTAAAACAAAATGAAATCAAAACACACAAATAATTGGATCAATGTGATTGATCCAATTGGATCACAAAACATAAACCTTTCATCAATGTTAGCCAATGCATGTTTTGTAATAAAACACACAATGATCAGAGAGAAAGTAATAAACTAAAAATCAAATTTTGAATAATTGGTCACCCTAAGTGTTATTAAATTATAATAGAGTGTAATTTTAGTGTGATAGGAAAATTGGCTAAAATAGGGAACTAAAAAGTAATCTAAGGTTGATTTCAGGACATTTGGGATGAAAGGGATATGTATTGGTAATGGTACTAGCTTGGTTTTGGGACCTAACTCCTCATTTCATAATCCCATAGTGATAAGGGTGTCAAGTTATTTACCAATATATACAATTAACCACATAATTTTACTTGGCTAGAAAACCAAGTTGTCTTCCCCCTTGGTGATGAAATCCATGTAGGTAGGCCTTGGGAAGACAAATATTTAATGTTTTTTCAATTTTAAATGGATTGGTAGTGTGTAAAAAATATTAAAATAGTGTGACTAAAATGGAATTTTTAAAAACCAATATTTAGACTATGTGATTTACTCTAAGTATACAAATAACTAAAAAGGAAATGTGAATTAATTACTAGAAAATAGATGTTAATTCTTTGATTGATAATCGTATATAGTTAGATAAGGAAACACCATATGAAAATAGTATAGAATAGAGTTTACTGGGTAACTATTATTCTATATAATAAATTTCCTTAATAATAGAGTCAAATATGTTGACTATGTCTCTCAGACATAAGGTAGACTATAAAACTAAGTCAACTAGGTCCACCCAGTTAGTTATAGGTTTGCAGTTTTGAAGAATCCCAACTTGTGAAAAATAGTACTGAAGGAAGAAATGAAATGATAGAAATAGAAATGAAAGTAACTTTTGTGGGTTTGAAGATGATTTATATTTAAACTTTTTATGTTTTGGTTCTTAGTTACTGCTTTCAAATTTTGTGAATTGGTTTAACCAATTTGACCAATTTATACAAAACCTTGTGTGCTAAAGAAAAAATAATGGATAGATTCAGCCTATTTGATATTGTATGCTAATATGTAACTTAATAATAATAATATTGCATCAAAATACTTGATCCATTAACCTGTAATTGATAAAGACCTATATAGATAGAACATAGTCATTTTGAAGTGATTATGTGTTACTATACTGACTAGTTGAATAGAATACTATAAATATAGAAAAAAATAAATACAATTATAAAAATGATGGCATGAAAGAAAACTAACATGGGTTATATTAATTTTGAGTTCACCAAAATATATGAAAATGGAAATTCAACTAACTTATAAATCAATCCTATCTTAGAGAATATAAATCTTACTTACACTTTTGCTTGTTGATACATTAGGTATTCAAGGTCATGACCAATATGAATCCACTAGACCTATCCAATATATCTCTTAACATAATAATATCATTAGGGAGGGTTAAAAATCCTTCAATTAATAAAAACTATGAAATAACTCTAAATAGGTCCTATGTTTTCATATTCACAATGTATAAATGACAAAAGCAAAGTAAAAGTCTAATCTAGTGGTTACCAAATATAATGGTACAAATGGGGGGTTAGTAAACATAAAAATAAACATGCATAAAATAATCATATTTAAGTTATGTATAGGTAAAACACTAATTCATGGAGAGCTAAATATATTCAAAATCTATTACTTGTATTACTTTTATCTACTAAAAGAGAGGGGTCAAATTAGAGATACTTACCTTTAAGATGAACCCATTGAGAGTCAATATCTCCCTTAGCTAAAGGTACTTAAAAAGTGCTTGTTATGGTTTTTAAGGATCACTAAGAAAGGCCAAAGCATCTAAGACTTTTACAAGATAAGATTCTTCTCTAAGTAGAAACTCTAGACTAATACTCCTTAAGTAGAAAGGCAAAAGTGAAGATGGTAAAGAAACACAAATGAATAATTAACTATTGTTCTCTAAAAAATGGAAAACTAAATGTGTATATATGGATGAATATAACCCTAAAATTTTCCAAAAATTTGGTTGACAGGGTCAACCTAATCGATTCTATATTGTTATTAATGAAAATATTTCAGGTCTTGGTCTAGGTTGGCCAGGGTCTAACCTAGACCATAAAGTAGTTTTATTAATTAGATCACAATGTTGATGGGGTCAATAGTGTATTGTAAACTATCAAAAAGGATTTTAACTAGAGAATGGATAATGAATGTGGAAAATGGCTATATGAGGGTGTAAAATAGGTAGCAAAGCTTAGGGGAATGTTTTTAGGAGATGTCTATGTAGATAAAAAGTGGTATTAAAGGGACAAAAATCCTATGAAGAACTAATGGTCTTCCCACCCATTTATTGGTGCACACCATAGGGAATTCAATTTGAGATATTGAGACTCAATGGGTTCTACAAGAGAGAAAGAATCAATAATTGATAAAGTTTGAAAATATTATGTGTATACATAACCTTAATTTGGAAGGGTTTAATATCCTATTAGATCATATATCCCCTTATTTTATTATTTACCCTTACCTCTCTTTTTTTTTTATAGACTCACCTTTGGTTAAATCCACTCATCCACCCCAAGAAAATTGAAGACACCCATCATATTCGAACCATCCATGGTTAACAACTACTCCACTCACCTCTATTCCATAACATGGTTATTTATAAAATTAAGACCCATAAATCATGCCTTTGAGTAAATATTTCACTGATATTAAAATGTTAGGGACCTTTCCATAAGAACATTTTATGTTCATAAAATCCACATAATCAATTTTTATCTAGAATTACAAAGAGATCCCATAATCTATAATTTTAAAAAATCACTTAATTTGTGTAAACTAGATCCTCTAGTAAGGTTAACAAGGGATAATCAGTGTCTAAATATCACTTGAGTTATGTGCATTAGTGTTATCATTCATGTGTACATTACTCTTCACTTGTAAACCATCCACTAACAAATCAAAAATTGCACGTGCCTTTAAGGTTATCTACAAATACAAAATTAATGTCCCATCCTTCCTATTGACTACTAAAATATTTAGGAAAAACATGTAAAACTTACTAGTTGACTTAGGTGCCTCAACACTAATAATTTCCAAGGGGATATGCAAAAAAATAGGGTTAATAACAAATAATTCTAAAATATTAGTTCAACATCTAGACAAATCTTCAGTCCTAGTTGTTGAAGAATTGTTAAATGTTCACATATAACTTACTTTTGAACCACATGTCCAATATTATATTAACATCTTATTATTTTAAATTATTAAGGATTATGGTTTAATCCTAAGATATGATTGGTCAAAAACACTAAAAATATATATGGACACATATTTTTCACACATTTGGATTCTTTAGAAAGGAGTATCTGATCGAATCAAGGTTGATATAGAATAAAAAATGAATCATAGGATTAAAAAGTATAATGCAAAATATTAGAGAATATCTTTTTATTTATCACATGTATGGGTTTACACCTTCCAAAATAAGCTAAAAAAACACTAATGATAATTTTAAGGTCCCATTGTCACTCAATTTTTCACCCTTAGAGTGGTTATTCAAGTCTCCTCCAAATTGAGTAAAACATTAGATTACCTCTAGGCTTGTGGGTTGCCTATAGCATAGGCAAACCTCTAGATTGAAAGGGTTAGCTCCCTAGATTTGTCTTTGATAGCTTACCACCTATACTAATTACTAACTTGGAATGAAAATATATAGAATGAAAATGAAAGTAACCTATGTTGGAGATTTTTTGATGATGTCATGGAGATGTCCAAGTGAGTGGATGAAGTGTCTTGATAGTTTAAGTGTTAATGACAAAGTGTACAGTGTGCTTGTCCTAGTAAGATTGAAATAATCTTGGTTGATATATAATTTTGGAATTATTAGGGATGGGTATGAAGTATTTATCATATGTGAGGGTTCCTATCAAAGGTCAAGGATAATTGGAGAGATTGTGTAAGTACATTATATTCATCTGATTCTTCATTATGTTCATCTTAGTATAGTTGGTTTTGTGATAAAAAATTTGAGTAGGTAGTTTGCTAACATCACCATTTCCATATACTAATGAGTCAAGGGGATTTTTTCATATGGTTGTGATAAATTTAGTCCCAATTTTCTATGGTTCAAGTTTTAGGTCATTCAGTTGCATGGAGAAAAAGATATAACTATGCAAAGTTGGTTCCCCAAGTAGTTTGCAATGTTTGCCCAAACCATCACTACATGCCATGAAGATATGAATGAACCAAAAAATTTGTGAATTTATTATACGTAACTACAAAGTCAATAGTGAGAAAACAATTTCATGGTGACATTGTTTATAGTGCCAATAATGTACCCTAAATATTTTGAGTCCTAAAATGTTTTCTAGCTTGAGATATAAATATTCAAAGTTACACTTATAGACTGTGATGGGCAAGAGACCATCAAGTTAAAATAAATTTTATTATGAGGTCATATAGTTAGTAGATATAATGATGTGCATTAAATCATATATCTTGATCTAATGGTGCACATAAAATTTAATATGTTAAATAATGAATGTGTTAGTGACACGTGTCACATTCATAGAGATTGGATAGAAGATGAATGGTTGACGAGTGTTCATAATATCAAAAGATCAATGGTCCAATTAGAAGTCAAATATTTAAATACATAGAAGGCATGTAGATCTACCAAGTAGAATAAGCATATGATCTTAGAACTTAGATCAATGCTGAGTGCTACAAGGTAAGGACCAAGCTAATTCACAAAGATCGATAGAGTGTGTTTATCCATAGTTACTAAGAAGCACAAAATGAGGTTAAGGTGATTGATGTCTAAAAATAAAGCAAAGATAAAGACTAAGTTACTTCTAAGGAGATTGATAGTGTTTATTTGATCAAAATATGTGAGGACATGAGATGAGGTCAACATGTTCAAATTTTCACAGTTGCTTAGTGACTATTGGAATTCAAATATTTGAATGTGTGAGGGAAGACGAGTTTATAATATATTGCTCATATATTTTGATCCAAGATGAATTAAAAGGTGAATTAAAAAGAAAATTTGTATATGAATTCAATATGCATCCATAAATATTTATTTTAAGGTTTGAATTTTTATATAGTCAAATTTATTAAGCTCCAAAGTTGACTATGTGTTTGACCATGTTATGTAAGTGACCTAAGAAGGATATTTGAGTTCTTCTTGATAAGATTTAGATGTTTCAAGGGGACTTAGTTATTGTATAATGTTTTATGATCCCTAAGGATGATTTGTATGAACTTTATAAGTTTTACCAATCCATATTATATATGATCAAAGGCTTATAAGTTGACTGTGTGTTTGTTCGTGGTGATCTTATATACAAAATGATGTTTGGGATAATTATGCTATAGAAGAAGGGTGATGTGATGGATGTTATCACTTAAGTAGGACCTATACGCTATGTTGCATGGGTATATTTATGTGAAAGTGTTATTTTTTTCTTATTTTTCTTAAATAAGTATAAAAGAGATTGATGGGTCTCCATGAGACCTATAACAGCTAATGAGGCCTAATTGAAAGGTGTAGCTACTTAAGTGTGACCCATAGTTGCTATGGCTAACTTGTGAGGATATTATTAAGCTATGTAAGATGTCTTAATGGTTAAGGTAAGTCTAAAGGCTGACCAAAAAGATAATAGTCATGAAGTCTCTATAAATGGTGAAATCAAAGATGATGATTTCTAGATGCAAGAGACTTGTGAGAAGAGGCATGTGTGATAGTTATGGAGTGAAGGAAAGGATGTGTGCCTAGTGGATGGGTTGTAGATAAGAATAGGTTGATGACTATGTGTATGACATATAGGTCATATTTCTTATCTCAAGGATAATGCTCTTATAGGTTTGAATATTAAGGATGAGCAAAGAATATATGTTGTCTGTTTGAGTTTGGTGCTTGATTTGATAGGTATATTAGAGTGTTGACTATGTAGTGTGCATATTTAAAGAGATATAATATACATTATATATCCATTATATTGGTAGGCAATCAATGATTAGGATATTTTAATTTCATAGGTGTTGGGAAGGTGCTCAACATCTAGGTCAGAAGGACTTGACCAATAGGTAGTTAAAAGGACTTGATCATACTAGGGGTAGGTGTTCCTTGTGAAGTGTTTCACTAAAACTAGTTAATACTTGACCAATAGGTAGTTATAAGGACTTTATCATCTTATGGGTAGATACTCCTTGTGAAATAGTTATTTTACTAAATTTTATTCAAAAGGACTTGACCACTTTCATGTTTGTGATCATCTTATAGGACAAGTAGTCCTTGTGTTTATAGGCTTGAGAGTGGGTTTTATTCCCTAAGATACTTTCATGCCTGGATATTGTGTTGTGTGTGTGATCTTTCATTATCTTCATTATTCATTTCTATAAACATCTTATATGCTTCATGAATAGTTGTATTGAATGCTTAAGTGTTTGAAGGGTTTGGAAATTAAATTAGATTATTTATCACCACTAATTCACCCCCTCTTAGTGATTGTACCTCTAACAATTGCTATCAGAGCTAGGTCATTTGGTAAAGGCTTGACAACTTGAAGGACATCCAAGGTACAATATTTGTAGCCATCAAATTCTAGAAGATTTTTTGACTAAGGAAGCACCTATGTTCAATGGATCTAATTGTGCTTTTTGGAATGCAAGGATGAGGACCTACATCATGTCCCTAGGGTTTTACACTTTAAAATCTATTATGGATGGTTATTTTTCACCTACTATTCATCCATCTAATGATGTAGATAAGACATTGTTTGAGAACAATTCTAAGACAATGAATGCTATCACTTGTGGTCTTTCAAAGACTAAATACACCAAGGTAATCCATTTCATATGTGCTAAGGAAATGTGGGATAAATTGAAGACTATTTATGAAGGATATTTAAAGGTTAAGTTATCAAAGTTATAGACTAACTAAAGACAATTTGAGTATCTTAAGATGAAGGAAGAAGATTATATGGCATTTTTTTGTAGAGATTTGATGAGATTGTGAACATTGTTAGAGGTCTTGGAGAGAAGATCAAAGAATTTACTATAGCTCAAAAGGTATTAAGGTCTCTCCCTCTCAATTTTGATTCTAAATTATCTTCTGTAGAGGAAATTCATGATCTTAATTGATTGAAAATGGATGAATTGCATGGAATTCTTATTTCCTATGAAATGAGAGTCAACGCTGATAAACCACCAAAGAAGGAAGCAACATTCAAGACATAAATGAAGACAAAGAAGAATTTCCATGGTAAGAAACTCAAGGAGGATGACATATTTGATATTGATGAAGATGATCTAATTACTTTGTTTACAAAGAAATTTAAAATAGGGTTAGGAAAGTATAAGCATAAACTACCCTTTAAATGCTTCAATTGTGGAGAGGTAGGACATTTTTCTAATAAGTTCCCTCATAAGAATAAGAAGAATTATGATGAAGAGCATGATGATGGATAAGATGAAGATAAGAATACATACAATTCTAATAATAGGAAGAAATGATTTAGAAAGTATGCCAATAAGAATTCCTTCAAGAGAAAGAAGAGCCTCTATACCAATAAAGATTACATCTCATCATATAAGAGTGAGGAAAATGAGTCTATGTTTGATAATGAAGATGATGGTCCTATTGAAGATAAATCCATATTCTAAGCTAAGGAAGGAAGTTTCTCATATCAAAAGTAGTCTACTTGGAGTGATTCAGATGATGTTAAAGATGAGGTGGACTTGAGAGTGAATTGATGAATGCTCTTGAAGAACTAAAGATTGAGAAGAATATTAACAAGAAGATGAATTCTCAATTCAAGGAATATGAAGATAAATTCATTGTGTTTAAGGCGATAATGAATGAAGACACCAAGGAACATGAATATATAGTCAAGCATCTCATTTATCAATTAGAAAACCTGTCTACAAGCCTGAAAACTAAAGAAGATGAATGCTCAAGGTATGCAATTCAAAATGAGTCATTAAAAGCTAAGTTAGAGAAGAAATATAGTAAGATGAAGTCATTTATGAGATTTTAAAAGAGCTCAAGTAATTTAGACAATATTTTGAGTGGTCAAAAGCATGCACATGATATAAATAGTCTTGGATATAAAGAAGAACCATAAAATGAAACTCAAGACAAGATGAAGACTAATGAAACTCAATAATTAGTCAAGGAGTGAAGATGTTAGTAGAGTGAAGAAAAATTAGATCAAAAAACCAAATTTCATGAGGTGTGCAAGTTTTAATGGTTACTATTACACATGTAATCATTTTGGGTTTAGAGCTAGAGAATGAAAGAATCTTGTTAGAAATGAGTTTGTATGGAACTATGATAGGTATCATCATTTAAAAGGTTAGTTTTCTTCAAAAAGAGTAGTTTGTTTCAATTGTAAAAATAATGGATATATTGAAATATTTTTTTCTAATTAGGAAAGGTAGGATAAACTTCTTTCAAAAGGTATAGTGTGCTTCAATTGTCAAGAGAGAGGTCACATTGCTAGACTCTACAAGCATAGGTCTACAAGGTAGAATAGGTTTCATCAGGCCTCCTAAAGTGAAATAAAGAAGGAAAGTTAACTCATGGAAACCAAAGGTGGTAAGTGTGAGTCATGATTAGTCTACAGGTCCATGTAATTTATTTGTTATGGTGGAGAATACTACAAAAGCTGGAGAGTCCCAAGAGATCTCATTGTTTGATCATGTTGTGAATGAAGAGACTAAGCTCAAGGAGAAGACCAAGGTGTTGGTTGAGGATAGTTTTGAGGTGTGTATGGACTCAAGTGAACATCTTGCTATTGTTAAGCATGTTTCATGAAAAAAACATTAGTTGTCAATACGTAGTAATGAGGTTCCCAACTATAAAGAATATTCTTCAACTAAAAAGGTGTGTTATAATATTTTTGGGAATCTAGTGTTTAGATCCTAAATAATAAGGGTCAAGAATAATATGAAAAATCTAACTTAATAAGAAAAAATATATATTTTTAATAGGCAATTATGCAAGAGAAATAGAATTAAATTTATCTAGTTTTGGACTAAAATGAAGGACTCTGAGGCTAGAATTTAACGAGCAAGACTAAGAGACTATCAGGAATCTCAATCTAGGTTCCATTTTATAATTGGATAAGAGTGCTAAAAATAGGAAACCCTAGTGTATGGTGCTATAGTCCTTCCCAACACTATTGTCCTAAGGATCTAAGATTTTTGGATTTTTTTCGCTTGGTCAATATGATCTTGTATACCAAATTTTAGGGGTTGGAAGTCATCAGAGCTCATTGTAGGTCTGTTTCAATCTTCAATACCTATATTAATCTACACAAATGAAAAAAATGAATACATCAAAAGCAAAAGGGGGAAAACTAGGTTAGAGGAAGAATGATCACACAATCAAGAACCCTTATTGTTCTAATTGTTACCTATATTAACCCTTAAGCTAGGGTCTTAGATCTAATGTAGTTCTCCCTTAGGGAGTGTGCATGATGGATGTAAGAATGAAATTTGCCTAGGCCCTTCATTAATCAAATATGAAAATATATGTGTGATGTAGAATGTTAAGCTATCATATTGACTATTTTTTAAGTATTTAGTGTGCTAAAGTAGTAAGTGTTAGATATAAAATGCCTTGTGTAGTAATTTATATAGGAGACTCATTATTTCAAATTTGGGAGCTTTATTAACATTTGGCCCATATGGGAAAACATAGGAATGAATCAAATAAAATGGGTAAGACTCATCTTATGATAAAAAATGACTATTGGAATCAAATTTTCACTTGGATAATAGTGCTAAAAATTGGACACCCTAGGTTTCAATGCTATAATCTTATTCAGGCACTATTATCTAGAGGGTTCAAGACCTAGGGGGATGGAATAAGAATGAAAAGAGTAAATTGTGTTAATAAGGGTTAAGTATAAAATGTTATGAATGACTGGGAAAATTCAAAAAGGTATTTAAGGTATGAAATAAGACCAAGGCAAATCAAACAAAAAGACATGGCTAGATGCGAATAAGACTCATATTCTCTAGTCAAAGTCTCATGTGAAAGGACTATGAAAAGACATGATATGTGTGGTTGATTTACCAATTTAGGGTGTATTCGTTTGCCCCCCTTTTAATCTAGTGATGCAATGAAATGAAATACTAGATTAAAAGAAAGAAAGAAGATGTGTACCTAACCTTACCTGTAGGGAGATAAGTGTGTTGAAAAAAGGTCCAACTTCCTGGCCAAAGAAGTGGATAGGGAAATGAATGATGCTTGGAGAAAGAAGGAATCCTTTAAATAGATGCCCCCTATAATGAATCTAAATAATTATTGGAGAAAGAAGGAATCCCTGTAATAGATGCCCCCTGTACTAAATCTAAATAGTGCCTAGAGAAATAAGGAATACCTATAATAGATTCCCCATGTACTGAATATAAATGAGAAATAAAAAAATTAGAAATTCTTGGAGGCCTAAAACTAATGTCTCCCCTCTATCCCACATAAGCTCATGTAATTTAGAATTTGTGTATATAATATATATGCTATGAAGATCAAGATCTATCATGCCCCACTCTGAATAATATGAATTAGAAATGAGAAGTGTTTAGAGATCCAAAACCAATATGTACCCTTTATCCCACACAAACTCCTAGGTCTATGTAATGTTATGGACCAACTACTATAGATGATCATACAATCTAACCTGGTGACAACTTGGGTATGCCTGGGTGTAATCTAAAAACTTTGGTAAATGTGTAAGAAGAAAATGGCTTATCTTGCCATTCTGATATGTATAATCCTAGATGTTGAAGAAGATGATCATCTATGTCATGGCCCCAAATCTAGTATGTGATTGATGCATCTAGATAGTTTATAAATCTGTATAACCACATGTGTCATGATCTATCATGCTATGTCTCATGTGCAAAACTAGAGATCAAAATAATGTGATCTGCACTATGCATATACTCTACTATTTGGTCATGTAACTATATCATGTTGTATGAAGTTGTATATATGAGATGTGTAGTATTGTAGATGCCCCCCAATATGGTATCTGATTTTGAGTCTGTATCAAAGTCACTATGAATCCATATAATCTAAACCATTATATTCAAATAGTCTATGTATCTATAAACCAATGGTATATCCCTCTGCATGTCCAAGTGATGTTGAGTGACCCATATAAACTGAATCACTATAAATCTTAACCAATATGTATTTATTATTATTGCTAATATATATTCTAGAGGTGTAAAAACCATGGTGAGTGACCCATTGCAGTCTGAATCATTATATAGTCTTGACCAATCTATACTGAATCTGTTAATCTACCTATTGGAGGTGTGAGAATGAAAGTTTATTTACCTATAGGAATGGATAGGGATATTAGGTAATTTGTAGAGATAGTAGGAATCATGCACCATTTTGGGGAGAAGGATGAGATCTATGATAAAGGAGGTTGAGCCAAAAGTGATGACTAGTGGCTTATAAATAGTAACAAGGTTGGTATAATTTGAATTGATCAATGAATATAGGTTTTTTGAATGTTTTGAATGAATGTTTTTGATTAGTAGGTATCAATTTATATGTTGGGGTATGAAAGAGGTATAAGGATGTGTGTATGCCATAGTAGTCAAATGACGTAGTGAGAGATCAAAGGTTGTGTGATGTTTATGTATCATTGTCATGATTATGTTGAATCAAATGGTTTGTAAAATAGAGCCACAAGACTCTAGTTATGGGAAAATATTTTTTTGATTTTTGAATTGAAAAGTTGGTTGATATAGGAAATTTGATTTGACTTTGGGTTCATTTGTGTAGTGACTAGTTTTATATATTGGAGCTCTAGAGTGAAAAATGCCTAGGAGATGAGCACCTTTTTTGACTCATTTTGAGTAGTTGGTAACCTAGATTCAAGTTGGTGGAGAGATTATCCTAATGAATAATATTGACACTTGTTTATTACCTATTTAGAAGCCTATTTTGGATATTTTTTAATCTATTTTAAGTAGTCTAAGAAAGTCTTTACTAGTTCCAGTGCTCCTATCATAAAGTCAGCATTATTGTCTAAGATACAACATTGTTGTCCAAGTTCCAACACTGTTGGCCAATGCTAGTGTCCTTCTATAATGCTATTGTCTAATGTTGATGGTTTTTTTTAATTTCTAAGTTGTTCCTAGTTTTTTACTTCTTATCTATTTTTCTTGGCATGGTTGTCTGACATATAGTCTATTTTCTTGTGTTTTTAGGGTGAGATGTGGATGAGAGAGTTCTATAAAGGCTAATTGATGGAGACATTGAGGATGTTTCCCTTGTTGGCTAATGAGAGAGTCATGATATGGGTGTTGATGCCATTGATCATACATCCTTGTATTTTGCTATTGTGTCTTTAGGTGCACATTAGAGAGGTAGTGATAATGATGTATTACTATCAATTATTGTGCAGTCGAGTGTTTCACACCTATAGAAGTGGTTAGACATACTATTGGCTTCATTTATTATAGTGGATGGTAGTATATTTTATATTACTTACATGATGCATAGGGTGGTTTGTAGTGTCGAGATGTATGGTACTATGTTCTCATGGGGTAGGACTATGCTTGCCCATTTATACAAAGATTTATATAGATTTACATAGGAGTCCTTCAATAGTGGTGTGGATGTAGCTACTTTATTACATTAATGGGCTTATGAGCACATAGCAATTATGCAACCAATTAGATTATCGAGGGTGAATTTGGCACATCTATAAGCATTTGGCAAGTGATAGATGAGTGATTTGACTATCTAATCTCCTGGGATAGACCACTGTAAGAGGATGCTAGATAGATTGGTGGCCTGAGATATCATATGGATGCCCTATAGAGGATTCCCTAGATGGCCTAAGGATGGAGAGAAACTATAGTATATGAGGGTCATTTACTGGTTACATGATCATTGGGTTAGAGTATATTAGTGCTTTCAGTATGAGCACATGACTTGGTAGTTTGGAGTTTGATGGGATGACCTTCTTATGGCATGGGTATGGTTGAGGAGTGCTCAGGCACCAATGAGAGTAGGGGTTCATATGAGACCTATTGAGATTGAATTGGCACTATTACCCTTGGATGTATGAGATGAAACTATAGATATTCTTGATGTAGATGATGTTAGATGTACTAAGGTATATACTGCATGGTGGGTTGGGCATCGATCGACTCTATTATATCTTACTTATGGAGTGGATGTTCCTACACATGAGGATCTTGAGCTGATCTAGATGATGGGAGGTAATCACTAATTTTATTTAAATTGTACCTAGGTTTGTGTTATACTAGTTTGGATTTGAAATTATATATCTAATGTAGTGTTATAATTATTATGTGTACATGTGGGGTGGGAGGTGCATAATATGAGGCACCTACTAGGGTAGGGAGAAGAGATGATGAGTTCTAGGAGACAATCATTGATTCAACACTCTGAGAGCTCACATGGCATGTTCCTATTGATGTGGTGGAGGAGGGTTTGATAGAGTGAGTAATGGTTATAGCTATAATTTATGCTAATTTATTTGATAGTGTTGTTATAGCTATAACTACATATGTTAGGGTAGAAGGAGAGAAAGATGAGCATAGAGCTAAGTTGGATAGGCATAGGATGCCTCCACTTGATTATGGCATGGTGAGCATGAAGATTGTGGATGATTATATAGATCTTCAGTGGTGATATACAAATTTGTGTGAGGAGCATGATCAGCTATTGGAGTAGGCTAGTTGATGTAAGAGGCACTTGAGAGCTTGAAGAAGTGTAGGGTCATTGAGTGTTATACAGGACTATGGGACAAGCATTAAAGGAGAGAGTGAGGTTGATAGTGAGGGTTTGAATATAATTCATGATTGATTGTACCTTGACATGATGTGTACATTTTGAAAACTTCATGATATAGATATATATATGGATACTTGTTTTATGTTGATGGTTGTTTAATGCATTATTGGATTTAAAGTGTGTTGGTATATTGGTATATTCATTACAAATGTTTGAAAATGGTTGATTTGGCATTGATGTTTAGATTGTATATGTTTGGTACTTGGAATATTTTATTTAAATTCTTTGTTGATGAGTTGAAGTTTGATGTTAGGTTTTGATTTGTAAGCAAAAAATTGATGGCTTTTGTAATTTGTAAATTGTTTGGATAAACTGAGCTGGATTTAACATTTAGAAATTGTTTAGATAAGTTGATTGGGTTTAATAGTGGTAAAATAGGATTTGGTAAGATCTATATTTTGATAGGCTGGTTTGAGATTGGTAACTTGTTTGAATGAGTTGAATGGGTTTAAAATTGGTAAAGTGTTTAGATAGGTTGAGTTGGTAAGATATAGATTTTGAGAGGTTAGTATTTGGATAGGATAGTTGTTGGGAATCAAGAATGTTAGTTGTTATTAGGGGGATGTAAGATAGCATTGTGTGCATATTACTTCCTCAAGAGTTGCTCAAGAATATAAAGGGTAGCTAGACCTTTGTCTCCATTATTATCCTACTAAGTGAAGATTATGAACGGAAACTGATATGACTGTATATTGTATTATTCTATATTGTATCACTATCTAAACCATGTCAACCAACTGAATAAGTGCCCATACTACTCATGTTGTGTTTTAATGTGCTTTGTAATTTATATTATCTATTATGTGCTAATTTTAGCTATGCATGGAGATTATAGAAAATTTAAGTTTATTAGTCATAAAAATAAAACTATGTGCTATGAAAAAGGCTCATTGATTCACAATCGTAGTGGATTACTATGTGAAATAACATTTTGTGGCCTCTATTTTGATGCATATGACTGAATAATAGATTGATATGGAATTTTAACATGTGATGGGGCTTCATCTTATGTTAACCATAGTAGGTTGTTACGTGAGATAGGACCCTAAAACTCTACATGTAGTGAATATTTCTCATGAGTGGTACTCTATTGTTTTGCATGTGACTCTATTAGATACCTATATGGAACTATACTATGTATCCCTCAAACTACATTGATATATGTAGGATATTGTTATTTTACTAGTTTCCAAACCTTTTGAGGTGATAGAATAGGAAATTTCCTATGAGATTCTATCCTAAAACTTGCATTGTGTTCATGCTGAGTGACCGATGATTCCTATAAAAGAATGTCTTGGGATGACTTAGTCATGGAGGAATGAGGTCTAGGGATCCATAATGAAGGATATCTCTATTCCCCTTGTATGAATTATATGATACCATTATCAACATATCTAGTAATGCAATCTCTGAGTCCAAAACAATCATTATCTCTATGTCCACAAATATGATGATAGTGACAAAATGGCCAATGTGGTTGTCTATGTAAGAGACATGGATCTCGTCAATGAGTAGAAGGTAATGTGGTTAATATCCTATTTATTAGTGTTGATAATATGGAATATGGACTATTCCACTCTGAATCAAACTGTAATGGTGCTTTACTATTATTTTTTATAGTGAAGAGTATAGGTTATGCTCTAGAAGTTGGCTCTTTGTTCTTGATTGGTTTCTTTTCTAGTTTTGGTCTCCTATCTTGTCTAAGACATGGTGGATGATAAGTATTATGATTTGTATCTAAAGATGTTTCTATAAAATCTATAGTGATATGATCAACTGAATCTATCTCAATCAAACCCAATTTCATTTCTAGAGATAAAACTGTATAACACAAGTGTTTAAAATAAGAATCTATCTAATATAGTAGATGTTTTAGTAGAGGTTGGTGAATCCCCTTAATTAATACATGTTGAATCTCTATATATTTTATTTTTTATATCAATCTTAACATGTGAGCCTTGAATCTTAAGATATACTCACTAACTGGCTTTGAATAATTCTAATGTAGTGTGGCAAGTTTCTCATATGTAACATGAGGGCCCATGTTTATGATGTAATATCTGAGAAAAGCTTCCTCTAAGTCATCATATGTGTGCAATGAACCAAATTTAAGTAGATGAAATAAACAATTATGTGCTTCCCCCACTAATGTCCACTAGAATAACTTAAGTAGAATCAACAAGATTACATGCGATGGCAGAGCCTTCCAAAAGGATTGAAGGTGTATGAATGGATCTCTAGTTCCATTAAAGTGAGGTAATGATGGTATCTATAAATTCTTAGGTAATTAATCTTTTATTAATGTATTCAGAATAGGGTTACCATGTAGATCATTACCATCCATCCAAGACTTACAAAATTTGTTTTCCATGGTGAGGAGATATACTTGGTGTTGTAATTCACCAATTTCATACATCAATGAAATAATCTCCTAGGAAGGGATATTAGTATCTTGAAGTGGCTCATTTAATATTTGAATTTGATTATTAATTTTAATCATGGGAATACTACATTTTGAAATTGGATCATAAAGATGGGGTGTGCTCATTTGAACCTTGGGAGTAATGGTAACTTGGACCTTACTAGAGGGATGTGGGATACCATTCTCTTTAGGTGAAGAGTGATAATTAGGTCCTACTTTAGTGAGGGGTGTCTTGGGAGATTCATTGATATCTTTGTGTTTTAGTGAATCTCATGCTAATTTAGTAAAGTATGTGTTATTGACATTAACATGTGTATTATTTAAAATAGAAACATGAATAAAAATAGGAGAAACATTTTGATATGCATTAGGTTTGAAAGGAGTGAGATAAGAGGTATAAGCATGAGATACATTTTATTCTTCACTATATGCATAATAGTCATCATTATTCCATGCATTATCACAATATAAATTTTGTTCATTTGAAATAGTAGAATTTGAAGTATCATTTTTGTATTCATTTTCATTCTCATATTCATTTGCATGTTCACTATCATGCTCATTATCACTTTCATCATTGCTAGGGAGAAGTGTAAGAGAATAATTTAATTCATGTATAATATGTGATAAATTATCATTTGAAATTGAAATATCATGTGTTTTTATGCTATCCATGGATGGAGTGTATGAATTTTCTTCATTTGTAGTATGAGAAGTAAGAGTAAGAGATTTATCATTTGAACATTCATGAGATGAATCATTTGAACTATGCTTTGGTAATTTGATTATATTTGATTTATATTGTTGTATTTTGAACATAGTAGTAGCAAAAGAGAGAGAGATTAGGTTCACATGGAAGTAAATTTTTACCTATTAGAGGTTCATTTGGAAGTTCATGACTAATTTGTTCATTTTGTGCATTTTTCATAGGAGAATGAGGTGAGAAGTATTTTTTCCATTTATTAAAAGTATTTTCTTTATAAGAAGGGATGAAAGAGAGTTTTGAGAGGAGAAGATGCATCTATTTTTTGTTCACTGTCACTTTCATATGGATGATAATATTCTTAATTGCAATAATAGTAATTATCTTCATTTTAGATAAAATTATTTTCCACTTTTTTAGCTGATGTACAAATTTGCAAATTTTTCCACTCATTATCATAAGTATGCAGAAAATTAATAAATTTATCTATGGGATGAGAGGGAAGAAGTGCCTTAGTGGCCATTTTATTTTTTTCACCAAAGAAAGTGGCAAGAGTATTGTTAAGCAAATAAATGCAAAAATAACTATGAACATAAATATTTTGAAATGATTTTTGATAATTCAAACAATTTGGAAAATTTTGAAACTAATTGTCTAAAAATTGTAAAGGATGCAAACTTGGGGCGTAAGGACCTAGTTTTGAGATCTAGGGTTTTGAACTAAGGCTTTAGAATTTTTGAAAATTATGCCAATAATTTAAATTCTAGAAATAGTTTTGACAAGTATAAATTCACAAAAAATTTGTACAAAATTTAGAATTTGAAAATTAAATTTTTGCACAAGAAAACTATTAATTTTGAAATGACTTTTGGCAAAGTAAACAATTTACAAAAATTCCAAATTTAATTTCTAAAAAATAATAGGTAAGGAAGGCTTGGGGTTTAAGATAAATTAATTTTAAAATTTACTAGGGTAAATTTAAAATAATTTTTATATTTTTGAGTTAGATATGTAGGAAAAATTAGAAAAATATGTCTAAAATTAGTAACAATTATTTTCTAAGGTCCCTAGGATTTTTGAGCACAAAAAGGACCTAATATATGAGAAATAGGGTTTTGGTGGATTTATTGAAAAAAAATCATTTAATTTATAGTTTTATGATTTTAAAATTTATGAAAAATTAGGAAATTAACAGAAAAAATCATAAATATTTTACCCTAGGGTTTCTAGGATTTTTATGCAAAATTCAAAGTAAGTTAGGTCACCAAATGTTTTATTATTTTTAGGAATCTAGTATTTAGATCATAAATAATAAGGGTCTAGAATAATAGGGAAAATATAGATTAATATGGAAAAGTATAGATTTTAATAGGTAATTATGTAAGAGAAATAGAAATAAACTTATCCAGTTTCAGACTAAAATAAAGGACTCTAAGGCTAGAATTTGAAGACCAAGATTGAGACACTATCAAGAATCTAAATTTGGGTTCCATTTTTTGATTGGATAAGAGTGTAAAAAAAAGGACACCCTGGTTTCTAATGCTATAGTCCTTCCAAGAACTATTGTTTTGAGGATCTAAGCTTTTTGGGTTAGTTTTCTTGGTTAATGTGAGCCTATGTACCAAATTTTAGGGGTTAGAAGTCACCAGAGCTTGATATAGGTATATTTAAATCTTAAATACCTATATTAATCTAAACACATGCAATTAATAAATACATCAAAATCAAAAGGGGGAAAAACTATGTTAGGGGAAGAATGATCACATAATCAAGAACCCCTGTTATTTTGATTATTGCCTACATTAACCCTTAAGCTAGGGTCTTAGATTTGATGTAGTTCTCCCTTAGGGAATATGCATAATCAACATGTAGAATAGATGAAAGAATGAAATTTTCATAGGCCCTTCCTTGATCAATCATGAAAATTTATGTGTTATACAAAATGCTAAGCTATATTATTGATTCATTTTCAAGTATTAGTGTGCCAAAGTAGTAAGTGCTAGATATAAAATGCCTTGTGTAGTACATTATATAAGAGACTCATTATTTAAAATTTGGGAGATTTATTTACCTTTGGTGAACATGGGAAAACTTAGGAATGGAGGAAAGAAAAGGGATAAGACTCATCTTATAGGAAAATTTGACTGTTGGATTCAAATTTGCACTTGGACAACAATGTCAAAAACTAAACACCCTAGGTTTTAGTGTTGTAGTTCTATTTGGGTGCCATTGTCTAGAGGGTTTGGGACCTAGGGGGATTAAATAAGCATGGAAAGAGTAACCTAGGTTAGTAAGGGTTAAGTTTGGAAGTTTACAAATGACTAAGAAAAATAAAAAAGGTGTTTATGGTATGGAACAACACCAAGGCAAATTAGACAAAAAGACATGGCTAGATGCAAATAAGACTCATATTCTCTAGTCAAAGTGTCATGTGAAAGGATTGGGAAAATACATGATATGTGTGGTTGTTTGACCAATTTAGGGTATATACAGTATGTCATGAATTCATCTTATCCCCATGTGTTGTTAATATAGTCTTAGAAGAGAAGGAGATTGTTGTAGTGGATAAGAAATTTATTTCTCTTAAGCCTAAGAATAAGAAGAAGAATCAATCCTATAAATAAAAGAAGATCAAGGAAGTAACAGAGGATATGTGGGAAACTCCTAGTTTCACATTATTCTAAATAACCATGTGAAGTAGGGTGTCTCTACCTATGCTTATTGTTGATGATTTAAAATTGTGCTTGTTCTAACACCAAAAATGGGAAGTTTCAAGATGTGGGACTTGCGACTTGAAAAAACCTCTAGATTTTTGAGAAGTTGGTTCTTCTTTATATCAAGTGTATACTAGGAAAAGGGATAGGAATTTTAACAGAAACACAAATGCAAGAAAGAAAATCTGACTTGGAGATGCACCTGAATGTAATTCAACCTTAATCCTGAGCACAGTGAGACTATATGTAAGATTCATTTACATTTAAGAGAAAAAAAGTGCATGATCAATGTAAAAGATGGAAACAATAGAAATAGAGGCTCACAGCATAGACTACTTTTGTAGTGATATATAAAATGTCAACAAAGGCACAAGGTTCAATCTTCTTATTTGAATTTTCTAGTCACATAAGAGGCATAAAAACACGCATAGTTATATTAACTTTTCAACTCAAGAAAATGAGACAAAGGCAAATAACATTTCCAATCACAGCTCTAGAAAGTCTAAACTCTTGACAACATAGCCTAGACTACTTTTGCAATGACATAGAAAATATCAACAAAGGCATAGGATTCAATCTTCTCATTAATTCTCCAATCACATAAGAGGCACATAAATATGCACAATTACATAAACCTTCCAATTTAAGAAGATAGAATAAAATCATCTGATATTCCTAGTCACCACTCTAGAAAGTCTAAACTCTTTACAATAATTCTCTTCAAAAAATTCTCTCTGGTATCTGATGATGATGCTTTCTAGTGATCTCTACACCCTTATTTATAGCCTTGGATTCACTCTGGATTATCTACTTTTTCCCAATCTAATGGCCCAACTAAAATCTAATCAAACTAGAAATGTCTAACAGAAGATATTTTATAAATTTTGAAATGCTTTATCTTCTGGCAATTCATTGGCTAAAACAGATTGCAAGACGTTCCCTTCACTTAAATTATAGGTAACACTTAGCTAATTTCTTGAAAATATTCTTATTACTTTAGGAGACACTAAAGGATGACACCTAGTGGGTTCCACAACACCTATCAAAGACACATGGCAATCTCCACTTTACTCATCTGGGGTTACGTGGTGGTCTCTGCTTCTTTTAGCTACCTTTTAGAAGCCTGTAAAAGATGACACATGGTGGTCTCCACTTTCTCTATTTATACCATAGAAACAAATAGGTCTCATTTCATAATTTACTTATACAATGACACCTAGCAACTTCCTCTTACTTTAGAAACAACACTTAAGACTCACCACAGTCTTTACTATATCAGTGAAGCAAAAATGAAGATAATTTGGATTGTGACATGTGGTGGCTTTCACTCTCTTCTGCTGGGGTATGTGGTATCTTTCATCACTTTTATAAAATCAAAATTGAGACCTTCCACAATTTCCACTTGGCACTTTTTACTTGATCCTAATACTTCTTGTTAAAACCTTTTGTTGAAAAGAGATGAAATGCGGGTGCTGATATGAAAATGTAGATGCTGACACTTGGTGCATTTTACTGAGTTGTTATGAGATACGTGGAACATTTTGACCAACTCATATAAAATATGAAAGGTGCCTCAGATGATGACACTTGAAAATTTTTTCTTGAGGAAGGATGCCTCAGACAATGACACTTGGCAGCTTTCGCTTGATTTTGACACTCAGACAAAAATGAAACAAAAGGAAAATAGAGCCCATGCTCTGTTTCAAAACTTCACCATCTTGAACCAAAGTATGTGAGGACAAAATTTTGTGGCGCATGACTAAAAAATAGAATGAAAAGTAGAGTAAATCTTTACTCTATAGTTATTGGCGACCCCAAGGACTTTTGAGCCTGCTTAAAAAGAATCTACAACTCCCGTATGATCTAAAATTGCTAAAAAAACATAGTTTTAACTAAAATGTTTCAAATAGATTCCATTTATAGGAATCTCTATAGGTTCACCTTCCATCATTTCTATCTCAAATGAATTTTTCTATTTACACTCCCAAATTTTATAAGGGCCAATCCATAATGCTTCAAACTTAGTGTGTTGACCTAGTTTGGCAGCTCTTGCATCCCATTTCAAAACAATTGAGCCTGTTTCAAAATGGGGATTTGAAGTCCTTTTATCAAAATAGTCTTTAATTATTTTCTAATGCTTTATCAATGAATCATGTGTTGCATCCCTCTTTTCTTGAACTTCTAGAAGTTCTGTGAGTCTGACCTACATGGGGCCATTTTCTTCAATTCCAATCTGTTTGATCAACTAGAGAGCAAGAATCTCCAAGCTTAGGGGAATTACAATAGGTTTCCCATATACTAATTTATAGGGGGACATTTTGATCACCTGTTTAGGCATAATTCTATTATCCCATAGTGCTAAATTAAGCACTTTATGCCATTCCTTGTGATGATCAGCCCCTATTCTTTTGATGAGTCTAATCAAGTTCTTATTAGTTGATTCTGCCAAACCATTACCCTGAGGGTAATAATTAGAAGAAGTTTTTAGATATATTCCATGATTTAATGCAAATTTGGATACTTTGGACCCTAAAAATGCTTTAGAATTATCTGAAATTATGGTGTAAAGAGCCCTAAAATGAGTAGTGATACTCCCTGGAAAATCTAGGATCACATTTTCTTTTGCTTCCTTGAGTGGCACTGCCTCGGTCCATCTGGTGAAATAACCTATGGCTATTAAGATCCATTTGTGACCCATACTAGATACTAGATTAATCATTCCAATGAAGTCAAGACCCCATTGAGCAAAAGGTTCATCCACATTTATAAGGCTAAGAGGCATTGATGCATTCCTTCTCATCCCCACATAATATTGACAAGATTTACATTTTTTAACCAGTTGATAACAATCTGTAAATAAAGTAGGCCAAAAATAACCTGCTTCACTTATCTTTATAGCTATGGTCTTTGCAAAAAAATGTACACCAAATACTCCATGATGCATTTCATGTAGTATTTTCTTAGCCTCATCTTTTTCTACACATATTAACAATTTGCCATCATAATTTCTTCTAAAAAGGACCTGTTCAATTAAAACAAAATGAACTCCTTCCATCCTATAATATCTTCTCTTATTTTGAGGGAGTTCTCTTGGGTAAATCCTATTTTCATAAAATGAATCCTGCTTATGACCCAAGATTCCTGATCAAATTCTTGTATTCTCAATACAGTTTCTTCTTATGTTCTTACATTTATCTCTCCAAGTAACATCTTTTCAATCTCCTGAGTCATATATTGGCACAAACCCCTACCTCTAACTAATTTAGTGGGGTTGACTTCTACATCAGATTTAAGGATCTTAGTTATCTAGTTTTCTCTTTTTTATTAATTTCACCCTCCATGATGTATTCTCTGACACTTGGATGTGCTACAAGTATCAGAATTTTACTTCCTGATACTATATGCCTAAACTTTTTGAGAGCTTTTACCATATCATATGCTTGTTTTTCCACAAAGTTATATCTAGTTTCATATTCTCTAAGAGTCCTCAAGAAAAATTCTATTGGATGTTCTCCCTCCTGCTTATCATCCTTCTGTGTTAGAACAACAACAATACTAAGCTCTCTTCCATATACATACATTACAAAAGGCTTAGAAAAATATGGATTTCTAAGTACTGGAGCTATTGAGATAGATTTCTTGACCTCTTCAAAGGCTTGCCTTCCTTTCGTAGTCCACTTGAAAATTAGGTCTTTTTTCAGCAAAAGTGTCACTGGTCTTACTAAGCCTGCAAAGTCATATATGAACCGACTGATGAAATTAATCTTTCCCAAGAAAGATTGAATTGCTTTCTTATTTATTGGAAGAGGTAAGTTCATTATAGCTACCACTCTTTCTAGTTCTATGGAAACTCCTTCTTTAGATACTATGTGTCCCAATAATTTGCCCTGAGGGACCGCAAAGATACATTTCTTAGGATTCAAGGATATTCCAAATTCTTAACATTTTTTAAACACAACTTCTAAATGATCAAAATGATTAGCAACATTTTTTGAAAAAATAGTAAGATCATCAAGATAAATCAAGATGATTTTATTTATCAGTTCCCCAAATGCAACATCCATAGCTCTCTAAAAAGTGGCTCTAAAATTTGATAGGCCAAATGGCATCTTAGCATATGCAAATGTTCCCCACTTGGTAGTAAAATTAGTCTTGTATTAGTCTTCTTTAGCCAACCAAATCTGATTGTATCCAGAGAAACCATTTAGCAAAGAAAATCTCTCTGATCCAACCACAGTTTGTAGAATTTGTTCCATGGAGGGCAAGGGATAGTGATCCTTCAAAGATGCTTTCTTTAAATCTCTGAAATCTACACAAAGTCTTATATCACCATTATTTTTCCTAACTAGTACTAGATTTGATACCCAGGTTGAGTGTTTGATTGGAAAAACTATTTTAGAATCTAAAAGTTTCTGCAACTCATCCATCATTAGAGGCTCAATCCTTGGATTCACTGGCCATTGTTTCTGTCTGATAGGCTTAAATCCTTCAGTCAATTCTATTATGTGTTGAATGATGTCTCTATTATATCCATGAAGGTCTTCATAGCTCTAGGCTATGACTCTGTCATATTTTTTGCATAATTCAATTAGCCTTTCTTTTTCTTCTTGAGTTTTAGAATTTCCAACTTTTAAATTTGTTCCTTCACTCACCTCTATTTCATAATAATCTGATTTATTTGCTTGGAACATTTTCTTCTCCAGGCTTACATCTTTTGGATCAAAAAGGCTCTCTAAAGTGATTAAACCTTTGGGAAGCTTATTATTCTTTAATTGTATAATTTGATCCCCATATGCCTCTTCAATCTTTGCTTCCAATTGATTAGCAAATTCCCTTGATTATTTTAAAAATGAGAGTACTTGAAAATCATTCTCAAATACTTGCCAATTCTCATCATTATCAGGGATAACTGGCCTTACTATAACCTTTAATGACTCATTGTTAACCAATATGCTAGTTGCTGGATCAAAATGTGAACCAATCTGTGCCATCCTATCAGCTTCAAAATTTTGAATCCTGGGAACTACTTAAATATTAAAAGCTTCAAAATCTTCTATTAAGTCCCAAATTGTGTGCTTATACGATTTCATTCTAACATTCTTGGTTATTGCCTTTTCTCTAATTTTCTTTACTACTAATTCTGAATCTCCTTTTACTATTAGATTCTTTATTCCCTTTTTCTTGGCTAATAGGATTCCATGTACTAAAGATTCATACTCAGAATCATTATTAGTACAAGCAAATTGAAAATGGATATCCCTTAAAAAAAAATTCACCATTTGGAGTAGTAAGACAAATTCTTGCTCCAGCACTATTTTTACATCTAGCCCCATCAAAATTTATAGTCCAGATTTCTAAATCTTTTTTGGATCCTTGAGTATTTGGTGTGTCTTCCCTTAAAACATTTGGGATTTCATGGTCCTCATCAACAATAACATAAGTGCCTAGACCAGTAGAGTTATAATTTTCATTTGGGTCACTATGCGTCATAGCTAACAAATGGCGATTTTCATTTTCTTGATTATGCTTAGTCCAGTCATCTATTTTAGTTAATTAGAAGGAATCTATTTTGGATTTCCTTACCTCTGATGCATTGTTCACTAAGGCTATTGTCTATAGATGAACTATGTCTTTGATCTTTCTTTTATTAGCAGGTCCTTCAGTACATTTGGGCATTACTTGATTTTGAAGAGCTTCTTGTAATAGTGTCCTTTGTTCAGGAATAGCTAACATGTCCCAAATTGATACTTGTGTTGGGGTCATCTTTAGTTGATCAACCACATTTATTGAACCCAAAGTTTGAATTCTTAGAAGATTAGGATATCTTGTCTTTCCTTAAACTTGTTTAGGAACTTCTTTATTTTGCACTGGCTAAAGCATTTCTTGTCTAATAGCTATGTGTTGATGACCTTGAAATGAAGGATTCTCTATAACTTCATTGTTTACAACTTCAGGTGGTTCCAAAATTCTTCTCTTTTATCTAGAATAATAGTCTATTTGCACCACTAGTTTCTTGAAAATAGAAGCTTCATTCAAAAATACTAATTCGTCATCTTCAACCCATGAGAACAAAGCATATTCTAGGGCTATTTCTTCCTCTTTTTGCAAAGACATCCCTTGCATCTGAGCCACTAGGACTGAATTCTGCATACCAGAAGATTGGTAGGCTTGATTGTCACTAGAACTTGCAAACTAACCATCCATTCTTCTTTGCTCTGCCACCTTTTGTTGTAGATTACCCATAGGACAATCTCTAGGTGTATGAGCATTATTGCAAGTGAAACACCAGGCATTAGTGTTATCCACATAGTTATTTTTCCCTAGAACAATCTCCCTATTTGAATTGGGAGGAATAGTTTGTGAAGGTGTGGGGACTACAACTAATTGGTTTATTGGCTGATAGTTAGTCTTGGAGGACTCTAGTATTGGTTTAGTTGAGATAAAAATTTGTTTCCTTGATAGCCTTGATATGGAGGCTTAGGGAAAGTATTATGTTGTCTTTTTATATTGATCAGCTCATTAGAAAATGTCCTTAAGATATTCTTGATATCATCTAGCTCAGATGACTGAGTGGGGACAATTTCTTTAGCAGATGGTTGAGGATAGGTGTACATAGACACAGGTGGGGCTATAGATTTAAGGGCTTCTTGAGGTAATGGTAAGGAAATTTATGGGAACATGGGCATGGGAGGCCTTAGGGGTAACTTTCTAGCATCTATTAAATTATTCTCAACTCTGACCGCATAGTCATAAACCTCCAGAAAATTGTGTCCTCCAAGTGACTAAATCATAATAAATATATCTAAATTCAAAGCCTTAAGATAAAATACTATAGCCATACCAGGTAATGTTCTAGCTGTAGCAGGGATTCTTTCCCAAGTCTTTTGAAATATGAAATTGAAGTCAGTCATGGCTTCTTGTGGTGCCCTTTGAATGGTAATTAATTTTTTTAACAAAGAAGACTTATCACCCTTCTCTTTGAATCTTTCAAAGAAAAGATATTCGAGCTGATCCCATGTAGATATGGTATTTGGGGTCAAAGACCGATAGCATTCTAGAGCCTTCCCTTTAAAAGAAGCTGTTAATAATCTTATGGCAACATTTTGCTATGTGACAACATGTATAACACAAACATTTGATACATATTGTAGATGTTCCTCAGGTGTTTTAAAGTCTTTCCCACTAAATTTGGGCAGAGCTTTTAGGGAATTTATTGGGATAGGGTCCCAAGTGGCTGGTGGTATTGGGAGAATCAAGGGACTACCAGTGTTCTAGCTCGCATAATTTCTTGGGGGTATAGGGGCTCCATATTTGCTCTTGGTATTGGTATAAACTAGTTGACTCTTCTTCTTGGACTAGTTACCAAAGGTGGCAAAAGATTATCTGGATTTATAGCAAATTGTGATCTGGTCACTGGTCCACAGCTATGACTCCTCGTAGCTCTTTGGTTCATACAATCTTGAAAGAAACTTCAAGATTGGTCCCACTGGGCATGCCAAAAACTATTGATGATTTAAAATTGAACTTGTTTTAACACCAACAATGGGAAGTTTCAAGATGTGGGACTTACAACTTGAACAACCTCCAGATTTTTGAGAAGCTAGTTCTTCTTTATATCAAGTGTATACTGGGAAAAGGGACAAGAATTTTAATAGAAACACAAATGCAAGAAAGAAAATCTAACTATGGTGATGCACCTGAATGTAATTAAACCTTAATCTTGAGCACATTGAGACTATATGTAAGATTCATTTACATTTAAGAGAAAATAAGTGCATGATCAATGTAAAAGATGGAAACAATAGAAATAGAGGCTCACATCATAGACTACTTTTGCAGTGATATAGAGAATGTCAACAAAGGCATAGCATTCAATATTTTTATTTGAATTTTCCAATCACATAAGAGGCATAGAAACACGCATAGCTATATAAAATTTTCAACTCAAGAAAATGAGACAAAGGCAAATAACATTTCCAATCACAGCTCTAGAAAGTCTAAACTCTTGACAACACAGCCTAGACTACTTTTGCAATGACACAAAAAATATCAACAAAGGCATAGGATTCAATCTTCTCATTAATTCTCCAGTCACATAAGAGTCATAAAAACATGCAAGGTTACATAAACCTTCCAATTTAAGAAGATAGAAAAAAAGCAAATGATATTCTTAGTCACCACTCTAGAAAGTCTAAACTCTTTACAATAATTCTCTTCAAAAAATTCTCTCTGGTATCTGATGATGATGCTTTCTGGTGATCTCTGCACCCTTATTTATAGCCTTGGATTCACTCTAGATTGTCTACTTGTTACCAATCTAATGGCCCAACTAAAATTTAACCAAACTAGAAATGTCTAACAGAAGATATTTTATAAATTTTGAAATGCTTTGTCTTATGGCAGTTCATTGGCTGAAATAGATTGCAGGATGCTCCCTTCACTTAAATGCTAGGTAACACTTAGCCAATTTCTTAAAAATATTCTTATTACTTTAGGAGACACCAGAGGATGACACTTGGTAGGTTTTGCATCACCTATCAAAGACACGCAGAAATCTCTACTTTACTCATCTGGGGTTACGTGGTGGTCTCCACTTCTTTTAGCTACCTTTTAGAAGCCTGCGAAAGATGACATGTGGCAGTCTCCGCTTTCTCTATTTATACCATAGAAATAAATGAGTCTCATTTCATATTTACATGGATAGCAACACCTAGTGGCTTCCGCTTTTTTTAGAAACAACACCTAAGACTCACCATGGTCTTTGCTATATCAATGAAGAAAAAATGAAGATAATTCAGATTGCAACACATGGTGGCTTCCACTCTCTTCTACTGGAATACGTGGCATCTTTTGTCACTTTTATAAAAGCAAAATTGAGACCTTCTATTATTGCCACTTAGCACTTTCCAACTGATCCTAATACTTCTTATTAAAACCTTTCACTAAAAAGAGATGAAATGCGGGTGTCGATATGAAAACGCAGATGCTGACACTTGGCACATTCTGCTGATTTGTTATGAGATATGTGGCACATTCCAACCAACTCATATAAAATATGAAAGGTGCCTTAAATGATGACACTTGGCAGTTTTCACTTGAGGAAGGATGCCTCAGATGATGACACTTGGTAGCTTCTGCTTGATTTTGACACTTAGACAAAAATGAAACAAAAGGAAAATAGAGCCCATGCTCTATTTTAAAACTTTTCCATTTCAGATCAAAGTATGCGGGAATAAAATTTTGCAAAATGTGACTGAAAAATAGAATGAAACATAGAGTAAATCTTTACTCTACACTTATTAAGAGACTCCTTTCAGTGGAGAATCAAGTGTTACTATGGTATTCTTTAGAAGGTCCTAGAAGGAAAGAGATGAGTGGTTCTAGATGGAATGGTGTGTTAAGATGGGAGAAGTGATTTGATGAGGTCAAAGTGGTGTCATAAGGTGTTTTTGTTGTGTATGTAGTGCTTGTAGTATCAAAATGGGTGTTTTTAGGTGGCATAATGAGATTAATGGAATGTTAAGAATATTTTGGTGCTAAAAAAGTTTTGTGAAATTATTTTTGATATGTTCTAGGTGGTTTTGTGTATTGATATTTTTATTTGTGCCCTTTTGGAGGTTTTTGTGCACTCTCAGATTTATCTTTCTTATTACAGATCAAAGCCATGATATATGAAGTCAAGGTTCTAAGAGGTGTGAAGGATCAAATATTATTCCATAAGTGTGTGATGGTTGTCTCTATGTGTGCAAGATGTTTTAGAGGTGGGCATTGACTAGAAGGAAGTTTGTTGACCTTGTTCGTTTTGAAATTCTAGGGTTTTGGGTTATGGTAGAAAAGTCATTTTCCTTATGAGTTGAGGTCTGAGGCTTCTTAATAGGTTTAATGGGCAAAATGGGTTGTAAAATAAAGCTTCACATATATTTAAAGGTTTGTGGTTTTCAAATTATTCATGGTTTTGTCAAGATGGAGGCTTAATTAATTAGTAGGTTTGTGAAGGAATTATGTTATAGAAGATGAGATAGGTGATTAAAATTGGTTTTATTAAGGGGGTATATGAGATTTATGTTCATATTAATTCTTAGGTCTTGAATGTGTGTCTACTAAAAGTTATGGGATTTGCAAGTTCTAGGTAGGGTTACAAGGAGTCTAGACAGGCCTAGTGTGAAGAAGAGTGATTTATGATCATTTTATATAAAATATAAAGGCATGAGTATTTGAATGTGAGTTATCAAGTTGGTTTAGATCATGTTTCCTATTTGATGAGTGAAATGAAGTGTTATTGATGGTCCTTGAGGTGGCTTGAGAGAGAAGGCTAGTAAGCATATGTGGTGGTTCTTCAGGGTGTGTGAAGATTTAAACATGTTAAAGAGGTGAACTGGATCAAATATATTAGTGGGAGTCCCTCTTAAATGTTTTTTATGAGTTCCATCATATTTCAATGCTTTTATGTGTCCTTTTTTCATTGGTTATAGTTATTGGTTGAAGAGAGTGTTGGCATATAGCAAGGGGAAGTTATCAAGGCAATAAGAAGTAGGATCAAGGTAAGGGGGAGTTTGTATCATATTTATAAGGTTTTCATATCTTGTTGGTGGTATTTTAAGGTCCTCAAGATCAATTTGTGCCCACTTTGTCATTGTGTCAAAGGGGGACAAGGTTCCTATTATGAGAGAGCTTGAAGAGAGAGAAGGAATGTGAGATGTATGATGGGTGTTGATATAAATGATAAAAGGGAAGATTTTTGGAGTGTTTTTAGTGATGTTATGGATGTTTCTAGGTGAGTGGATGAATTTTATTGATAGTCTAAGTGTTAATGACAAAGTGTGTATTGTTTTTATTCTAGTATGCTTGAAGTAGGCTTGGTCGATATTTAATTTTGGTATGATTAGGGATGAGTATGAAGTGTTGATCATGTGTCAAGGATCCTATTAGAGGTTAAGTATTATTTGAGAGATTATGGAAGTACATGGTATTCATCTAATTTTTCATTATGTTCATCTTGGCGTAGTTGCTTCTATGACAAAATTTGAGTAGGTAGTTTACTGATATCACAATTACCACACATGGATGAGTCAGTCAGAGTTGGTCATATGGGTATGATAAAATTAGTCCAAATTTGTTATCATCCACATTTCAAGTCATGCAGTTGCATAGAGTAAAAGATATAATTATGCAAAGTTGGCTTTCTAGGTAGTTTGCAATGTTTTCCCAGACCGTCATTACACGTCATGCAAATATGAATGAACCAAAAAGTATGTGTATTTATTTTAGGTATTTATAAATTAAATAGTGGGAAAATATTTTCATGGTGATGTTGTATATAGTTACAATAATTTACCCTAAATATTTGGATTCTTGAAGTGTTTTTTAGCTTGAGATATAAATTTTCAAATTTGCACTTGTAGACTATGATGGGCCAAATATCTTCAAGTTAAACTACATTGCAGTCTGAGGTAATCTAGTCAGTAAATCTAATAGGGCATGTTAATTTTCATATCTTGATCCAAAAGTGCACGTCAAAGTCAATATGTCAGAGAATGAACATACTAGTGACATGTGTCACATTCACGGAGCTTGGATAAAAGATCAATAGATCACAAGTATTTGTACTTTTAAAAGATTGATGGTACGAGTTGAAGTAAAAAAGTTAAATGTAAAAAAGGCATGTAGAGATTCCAAGTGGTAAAAGTTTAGGAGATTAGAGCTTAGATAAATGGTGATCACTACATGATAAGGACCAGGATGATCCATAGATATCAATAGAGTGCATTTTTTCACAATCTCTATGAAGCATGAGATGAGGTTGAGGTGCTCGATGTTTAATAATAAAGAAAAGGTAAAGATCAAGATAATTCTAAGGAGATCGATGGTGCATATTTGAATAAAATATGAAAGGACATGAGATGAGTTCAACATGTTCAAATTTTAACAGTTGATCAGTGATCATTGGAATTCATATATTCAAATTTGTGAGGGAAGAAGAGTTTGAAATATTTTGATCCAAGATGAATTCAAACATATAGTAACAATTAAAGTTGTATAATACTTTGAGGCAAATTAATAAATATTTGTTTTAAGGTTTTATTGTTTGTAAAATCAAATTTATTAAGCTCCAAAGTTGACTATATGTTTGACCATGTTATGTAAGTGACCCAAGAAGGATATTTGAGTTGTTATTCATAGAATTTGGTTGTTTCAAGTATAATTAGATATTGGATAATGTTTTAGACTTCCTAAGGATGATCTGTATTGACTTTAGAGGTTTGACCAGTCCATATTCTATATGATTAAAGGCTTAGAATATGATTATGTGTTTGTTCTTGGTGATCATATGTACAAAATGATGGTTGGGCTAATTGTGTTGTGGCAGAAGGGTTTTGTGATGGATGTTGTCACTTAAAGAGGAATTATATGTGGCATGGGTATATGTATGTGAAAGTGTTATTATATCCTTATTTCTCTTAGATATGTGTCAAAAAGATGAATGGGTCTCCATGAGACCTATAAGGACTAATGAGGCCTAATTGAAAGGGTATCTACTTAAGTGTGACCCATAGTTGTTATGTGTTGAGGATCAACCAACAATATAGATTACACTTATGAAAGCAATTAATGCAGAATTAAATCAGAATGATAAGTAACTAGAATGATAAATAACAAACAATAAGAGATACAAGAAACCACCTTGAAAACTTGTATTAAACTCTTTACAAAAGGAATACAATTGAAGAAACTTCTTTCTTCCACACCTCTCTCAGATGTATAGATCTCTCTCTAGATATCTTTCCCTCAAGAGCTCTCTCTCTCAAGTACAATCAACTCCAACAACCTGGAATGATTCACATGTACAATTCTATACTGTTCTTCAACATTCTACAATACACTACAATAAGCTAAGAAGATCTATCCTATTATATAATAATTAGGAAACATGAGCATGCATTTACAACCAATAGTTATGCCTCTTAAACAAGGGCTCTAAAACAGTCTTACTACAGATAGAGACATAGACTTAAGACTATCACTTAATCTTAACATGCAAACACTCGGTTCTATCCACAGAAATAGCTCTCTGGATGCATAGGTAACCGACATCAATAACTGCCTGTTTGCTTGTGACCGACATCGACCGATTCCTACCGATGTCGACATCTTTTGAACTGCTCCTGACTGATGTCGGTCACTCTTGACCGATGTTGGTGATTGTGTAAACCTACAACTATCAAATCTACTCACTTGGTGAAGCTTTTAGGCTCCACACCTTAACAATCTCCCACTTAGAGATAAACAGCTGCACTAGTACCTGTACAGCAACATCTTCTAGCTCCTCCATCTTCAACTCAATCATGAAGACCAACAAAAGTTGAATGAAGATTCAATTTCTCCTTTGTAACTGGCTTGGTTAACATATCAGCAGGATTCTTATCTATATGGATTTTCTCCAGCTTCAACTCACCATCCTCCAATACCTGTCTTATGAAGTGGTAAATAAGCTGTATATGTTTTGTTCTTGAATGAAAAGTTGAATTCTTAGCCAAATGAATTGCACTCTGACTATCACTGTATAATCTGCAACTCTCTTGCTCCTTTCCAAGCTCTTCCATGAACCGTGTCATCCATGTCATCTCTTTGCTAGCCTCTGTGACTGCAATATACTTTGCTTCTGTAGTTGACAAGGCAACAATCTTTTGCAACTTTGATATCCAGCTAACCGCCATTCCACCAACAGTGAAAACATAACCTATGGTGTTCTTTTTGCCATCCAAATCACCTGCCATATCTGAATCTACATAACCATGTAGAGAAGTATCTGAACCTCCATAGCACAAATACATACTGTTGGTTCCTCTCATATATCTAAGGATCCACTGAACTGCTTTCCAGTGCTCTTTCCCTGGATTGGCCATATACTTACTTACAACTCACACTGCTTGGGACATATCCAGTCTAGTACACACCATTGCATACATTAAACTCCCTACCGTGGAAGAATATGGAACTCTACTCATGTACTCTACCTCATCATGTGAATTAGGACATTATTCTTTACTCAACTTAAAATGTCCAGCCAAAGGTGTGCTTACCGATTTTGCATCCTGCATATTGAACTATTTCAACACCTTGTTCACATAATCCTCTTGAGACAAAATCAACTTGTGATTTTTCCTGTCTCTCTTAATGCTCATGCCAAGGATTTTCTTTGCTGCTCCTAAATCCTTCATGGCAAATGTTTGAGCTAATTTCACCTTAAGCTCAGAGATATCCTGCATGTGTGATCCTGCAACCAGCATATCATCTACATACAACAATAGAATAATATATCTACCATTATTCAATCTCTTAAAATACACAAAATGGTCAGATTGACACCTACTATAGCCATGCTCAGTCATAAACTTGTTAAATCTCAAATACCACTGTCTAAGAGCTTGCTTGAGGCCATACAAGCTTTTCTTCAATTTGCACACTAACTTCTCCTTACCTTTGACCTCAAATCCTTTTGGTTGTTCCATGTATATTTCCTCATCCAAATCTCCATGAAGAAAAGTTGTCTTAACATCAAGCTACTCAAGATGCAAATCTTTAATAGCAATTAAAGACACTACAATCCGTATAGAAGTCATTTTAACAATAGGAGAAAAAATCTCACCAAAATCAATACCTGGCTTTTATGCAAATCCTTTCACTACCAACCTGGCCTTATATCTCATCTCTCCGTTCTCACCTTCCTTCAATCTGTAGGTCCATCTATTCTTTAGTGTCCTCTTACCTGCTAGCAACTCAACCAAATCCCATGTTTGGTTCTCTCTTAAGGACTCTATTTCCTCAACCATGCCACGTTCCCACTGATTCTTGGATTCTACCTAAATTGCTTCTTGAAAACTCTCTGGTTCTCCACCATCAGTTAGCAATAAATAGAATAATGAAGGAGAATATAAAATTCAAGGTTTACTTACCCTTTTTGACCTCCTGATGGGCGTCTGAGACTCATTCACAACACGCTGTCCACCCAAATTCTCTGATAGTGACCGACCTCGGTCACTTCCAAGCCTGTAACTAGCTGATGTCGGTTCTTCCTGACCGAAGTCAGTTCCTATTTGGCTGATGTTAGTCACTATGTGACCAACATCGGTTTCTATCCTGCCGATGTCAGTTCTTGCTTAGCTGACATCGGTCTCTGTGTTTTCCTTTCTGTGATTAATTTTTCTCGCAAGCTCATTTTGGACCGTCACCTCATCTAATTCTCCATTGCTCTGCCCAGATTGATTCATCTTCTTCAGTTGATCACTATACATCACTTTTTTATTGAAAACAACATCACGGATCCTAATTATCTTGTTAATTTCTAGATTCCAAAACCTAAATCTGAAATCATCAGAACCATAGCCAATAAATGTGCACCTCATAGACTTAGCATCTAACTTCTTTCTATTTTCCTTATCAACGTGCACAAAGGCTTCACAACCAAAAAATTTGAGAAATGAGAGATCTACCTTTTTACCTGTCCATTCCTCTTCTAGAATTTCACCATCCAGAGCTGTAGAGGGTCCTCTATTAATCAGATACACTACAGTGTCAACAGCTTCTGCCCAAAACTCCAAGGGCAAGCCAGCATGCAATCTCATACATCTTGCACACTCCATAATTATTCTGTTCATCCTTTTAGCAACTCCATTTTGCTGAGGTGTCTTTAGAACCATCCTTTGCCTACGGATTCCATGCATATAACAATACCAGTTGAACTTGTAGCTGTAGAACTCACCACCATTGTCAGATCTCAGGCACTTCAATCTCTTGCCTATTTCATTCTCAACCATGGCTTTCTAAATCCTAAAAGTTTCAAATACATCAGATTTATTTTTAATACAATAGACCCATACCTTTCTTGTAGCATCATCTATGAACGAAACATAGTACTGTGATCTTCCAATAGAAGCAACCTGAGCTGGTCCCCACATGTCTGTGTGAACAAGCTACAACTTATGCTTCTTCTTTGTTGATCCAGTCTTGAGAAAACTCACTCTCTTTTATTTCTTAAAAACACAGTGCTCACAAAAATCCAGATCTATGCTTTTCAAATCTGAAAGCTTACCTTTTGACTTAAGAATTGACATTCCCTTCTCACTCATGTGGCCAAGCCTTGAGTGCCACAACTTTGCATCCACATCTGAAGTAGATAATACAGAAGGAGAATTGTTAGTAACATAATTACATAAATAGAGAGTACCTACTCTCTTACCTCTAGCCCAGAGAATATTTTAGTGGTGAATATTCGTACTTTGGCAAATTTTACATTTTGTCAGTGTGTTTTTTGGCGATTTCTATGCCGTTCCATGGTTTCCTTGTCGCCAAGCTTTCTTGGGTTTTGTGATTGCCTAGCTTTGTAATCGCCAAGGCAAATGTTTCGTTTGAGTTTCTGCCTGGCAGTATTTGCCTTTCACGCACAACCGACCAGAAAGCGCTTAATGTGGAATGTTCATTGGGTTTCACGTTATGGGAAGTGGAGGAGTCGGCTCGTTTCACCAACACACTTTCATTTGTAATATGTATAAATCCGAATTCAAGAAAAAAGCAATGAGACATTCAATAACCCTTTTATTTTCCGAAGCAAACAGTATAGAAATAAAATAAATGTTTCTTATACTTTAAGTTATATTTTATTTATATACTTTCAGGTTGTTTGAGAGGGGTTTCAAACCGCTAGGAGCTATAATGCAAATTCTAGGTTTTGGTGGATCTTATAATATTTCAGAGTTAGTCAGATTCCAGGTTTTCAGGGTTTCAAACTTAGCCATATTTTAGGGTTTCAAGATTTCAAGGAGACATCATAGGAGGTATGAAGGCTGCATGAAGGGATGTATGCGTGATAGAATAGTATGAAAATATCTCTCGCAAAGTGCCACAAGCCGATCCCACCCCATTCCCAGTGCCCAAAAAATTAAAATTTTACTATGATTATTATTTTTTGTTCGCCAATGTATAATTTTTTTGTGGTTTTAAAATAACACAATTCGCCCAGATTTTACACATTATTTGAGAGACTATGAATGATTCGCCAATGGAGATTATTATTTTTTCTTTGTAAACTATTTTTTTTGCCACAAAAAATAATTTTTTTTGTCAGGTGTTTTACACATTTCGCCAATTTTTTACACCTTTTCTAAAGGAGGGGTTTCTTAAAGTATGCCCTGCTCTGGCCATTACAAGTGCACCCTTGGTCACCTTCCAAGATTCAGCTGTGAGAGTTACTGTACAACCCTCATCTCCTAACTTTCCTATAGAAATCAAATTCCTCTTCAAGCTAGGAACATGCATAACATCTCTCAACACCCATGTGTTGCCATTCTGTATTTTCAGCTACACTTTTCTTTTGCCAATAATTTTACAAGGCCCATCATCCCCTAAATACACTATTCCAAAATCTCCATGGATATAGTCACTAAAATATTCTCCATTGGGGGTAGCATGAAAAGATGCACCAAAATTTAAAACCCAAGATTATATATTATTATGCAAAGAGAATATTAAAGCATCTTGTGCAATACCTGCAACCTTTGCTTCTTCTTTTCCTTCATGTTGATTGTCCTCCTTAGGCTTTGACTAGCAATCTCTGCTTATGTGCCCAATCTTTCCACAATTCCAGCATTGTGGCTTCCTGCCATTTCTGGATTTGGATCTACCTCTGACCTTTGACATAGACCTTGATCTCCCTTTCTTGCTCTTCTCTTTTTGCCTTCCCCTACTCTCAAAACTTAAAGCATTCCCTGATGTTTTCTCTGTGTTTTTCTTGCAAATTTCTTCATTCAAGATTACACTAACAACATCCTCTACTTTTAAAATATTTAAAGCAGATGCAATATTATTAACTGCCATTACTAAGCTATGTCAGCGTTCAGGCAAAGAACATAATATTAAAAGAGCTTTAATTTCATCATCAAACACTATTTTGACTGAATTTAATTGATTTACAATTCCATGGAAATCATTCAGATGATTAGATACAGATCCACCTTCCTGCATATGCAAATTAAATAATTGCTTCATAAGATATACCTTATTAGAAGCTGAGAGTTTTTCATATAAATTTGCTAAAGTAGTCATTAACTCTATCGTAGACTTCGCCTGTGATAAATTAGATATCACAGTAGATGCCAGACTCAGTCTTATAAACCCCAAAGCCTTTCTATCAAGAACTTCCCATTCTTCATCATCCATGTCTGTGGGCTTCTTTGCAATCCCACCTAACGGTAAGTATAGATCTTTCTAATACAGATAATCCTTTATCTGCATTCTCCAATGTTGATAATTTTTGCATTAAACTTTTCCATTCTCAGTTTACTTTCTTCTGCCATTACTTCTCCCACTCAAACATAAATTCTTATAGAAATCCCTGTGAATACCCTGTAATCAATACACTACACAGATCTGAACCACCTGTTAGTGAACCTGAGCTCTGATACCACTTGTTGGTATCAAACTCTAAAACCTGCAACTTGGCTCTGATACCACTTATTGGGGATCAACCAACAATATTGATTACACTTATGAAAGCAATTAACGTGGAATTAAATCAAAATGATAAGTAACTAGAATGATAAATAGCAAACAATAAGAGATACAAGAAACCACCCTGAAAACTTGTATTAAACTCTTTACAGAAGGAATACAATTGAAGAAACTTCTTTCTTCCACACCTCTCTCAGATGTACAGATCTCTCTCTAGATCTCTTTCCCTCAAGAGCTCTCTCTCTCTCAAGTACAATCAACTCCAACAACCTGGAATGATTCACATGTACAATTATGTACTGTTCTTCAACATTCTACAATACACTATAATAAGCTAAGAAGATCTATCCTATTAGGAAACATGAGCATGCATTTACAACCAATAGTTATGCCTCTTAAACAAGGGCTCTAAAATAGTCTTACTAAAGATAGAGATGCAAACTTAAGACTATCACTTAATCCTAACATGTAAACACTCGGTTCTATCCACGAAAATAGCTCTTTGGATGCACAGGTAACCAACATCGGTTCCTGCCTGCTTGCCTATGACCGATGTCAGCCGATTCCTATCGATGCTGGCATCTTCTGAACTGCTCCTGACCGACGTTGGTTGCTCCTGACCGATGCCGGTGACTGTGTAAACCTGCAACTATCAAATCTGCTCACTTGGTGAAGCTTTTAGGCTCCACACCTTAACATTATGGCTAACCTATGAGGATATTATTGAGATATGTATGATGTCTTAAGGGTTAAGGCAAGTCTAAAGGTTGACTAAAAATATAATAATCATGAAGGCTCTATAAATGGTGAAATCAAAGATGATTATTTCTAGATGTGAGAGACCTATGAGAAGAGGTGTGTGTGAGAGTTATGGAGTGAAGGAAAGGGTGTGTTCCTAGTGGATGAGTTTTAGAGCATATTATTTTGAGCACTATGTACATGACATATAGGTCATATTTATGCTACCAAGGATAGTTTTGTTATAGGTTTGAATATTGAAGATGAACAAAGGATAGATGTTGTCTGTGTGAGCTTGGTGGTTTATTTGAGAGGTAAATAAAAGTGTGGATCATGTAGTGTGTAGATTTGAGGAGATATGATATACATTATATATCCATTATATTGGTAGGTAATTAGTGATTAGGATATGTTCATTTCATAGGTATTTGGAGGGTGCTCAACATCTAGGTTAGAAGGACTTCACCAATAGATGGTCTAAAGGACTTAATCATCTTAGGGGTAGGTGCTCCTTGTGAAATAGTTTTTTCACTAAAATTGGTTAGAATGACTTGACCAATAGGTGGTTAGAATCACTTGATCATCATAGGAGTAGGTGATCCTTGTGAAATAGGTGTTTCACTAAATTCTAGTCAGTAGGACTTGACTAGTCTCACATTTATGATCATTTTATAAAACAAGTAGTCCATGTGTTTGAAATATTAAGAGAGGGTTTTATTCCCCACGAGGGTTTCCCACATATATCTTGTGTTATATGTGTTATCTTGCATTATATTCATTTTTCATTACTATAAACATCTTGTATGCTTCGTGAATGGTTGTATTGAATGCTTAAGTGTTTGAAGGGTGTGGAAATTGAATTGGATTATTTTTCACCACTAATTCACCCCCACTCTTAGTGATTATATCTATAAAAACCTATTATAATGAGGTGTTTAACTAAATTTATCTCCACAAGATTACCATATAATTGAACTATGAAAGATGATTCACAAGACTAGCTTCAACATCCAAGATTGCTCTAACATAAGTGTTTCAATCATAAAGGTGATATGCATTGCACTTCTCAAGGTGCATGAACAAGAGTTATAATTTTAGATAATAATTTTATTCCTTACACTTATATATTTTAAAATACACTAACTACACTTCATGTGACCTGTTAGAGAGAAGACTAGTTACACTGAACATGAAAGAGTAAAGAGAACACAAGGATATATGAATATCACTTGTCATTACACTATGCACTCGTCACACACCTAGATAAGAATTTATGAACTCAAACCAAATTCTAAATATTTATTCAAAGGCAAATATAGTACTCAATCTAGTAGGGCTTTACCATAATAGGTCTAGATCATACAAACTTAGACAAAAGTGGTTATTTATATAGAGAATGGTGAAGAGAGAGAGAGAGATAGAGATAGAGAGAGGTGGTAGAAGAAGATGGAAAATTTTCCATGAGAGTTAAAATAATAAGATGAGTTATGATATAGTAAAACAAACCTCCAATGCCATATGTCTCACTCTTGAATCAGCTCCAACCTTCTAAGTGGCATAGGGGTTGCAAACTTTCTTGACACCTTGTTTACCTCATTAGAAACTACCCTAATTTTCCCTATAAAAACTCCTTTCTTAATCATGTAGTGAGCAAATTTGAGATTCAAATCTCTCCTTCATTCTTGATTGAGTTTTGGGGGACAAGTAGCCATAATCATATATTGAATTATGTCATTATACCACTCCCCTCTAGACACTTGGGCTTCACAAACCTCTTCAGTAGTAATGTGTGGGTTAGATTCAATCATGAGTTGGATGTCATGAGTTGGATGATGCCTTGACCCCAAATTATTTTAGTAGGCTTGATTTATATGTCAAACTCTTACATCTTTTCCATCCATTTTCCATTACATTCTCCTAGTTCATTATGTGATAATTTAAGCTTGATAGTAGGATTGGGCACAATAGAGATAGTCTTATTCCTCAAGGTGTGTCAAAATTTCTTCACCACTTTAACAAGAGTGAATATAAACTTATAAATCATGGAGTACCTAAGTTATTAATTCTTCAAATGAATTCTCATGAATTCCATGGGATGTTCAATCTCTTCTTTCTTTTGCATTATGATAGAAAAAATTGTATGTTCTACATAAAATGAGTACAAGTAAAAATCCTTTGTAAAATATGGATGAATCAGTACTAGAGCCTGATATATAACATATTTAATATTTTGAAAAGAATTTTGGGCATTTTCTATCCATTACACTTTAGCACCCTATTTGAGAATTACATTCAAGGGTCTCATAATATCTTTAAATCCTGAGATAAACTTCCTTACAAAATTAATCTTCATAAAAAATGACTTGAGATCCTTCTAGATTCTATCTATATCAATGATGATACCTTCCTTGTTAATGATATGTCCCAAAATATTTTTCATAGTAATTCAAAATATACTTTTCATAAGGTTTAGTAAGATGCCAAACCTTTGGCATCTTTTGAAGATTGACTACAGATGGACTACATGATCATTCTTATTCTTGGAGAAAATAGTGATGTCATCCATATAGATGATTATAAATTTACCTATTAATCCTTGAAATGCATTATCATTTTCTCGCTAAAAGGTGTCTATTATGTTTATTAAGCCAAAATGCATCCTCTTATATGCATAGGTTCCCCACTTTGTGGTAAATATAGTTTTCATTCTATCCTTGGATTGTACTAGCACTTGGTTATAACTTAAAATTCCACCCAAGAAGGACATCATTTTATAGCCACTAACTTTTGAATAACCTCATCCAAGGAAGGTAGTGGATGGTTGTCTTTCATAGAACCTTTGTTCAAATTTTTTAAATCAACACAATCTAATTTATCCACTCTTATTTTTTATTGGGACTAAATTGGCCACCCAGGTATAGTGCATTATTGGGAAAACTATCCTTACACTTAACAACGTTTCCACTTCTCTTTGAATGAGAGGTTCTAGGATAGGGTTCACTAGTCTCTATCTTTGTCTGAATAGCTTGTGGTTTGGTGTCAATCAAATTTAATTGATGATGACCTTTGGGTCATAAACCTTCAAGTCTTCATACATCCATGCAATCACATCTTTGTATTGGGTGAGTAAATCCTTCATCGATTGCCTTTCTTCTAGAGTGAAACTAAGGCCAATGTTGATGTAGTATGGGATATTCTTATCTCCCAAATTCTCCCTTTTGAAGTCGAACTCATTAACTTTGGGTTGCCTTTGCTACTGAGATTGAGTATCTATATCAAATGTTATTTATAAGGAAACCAAACCAATTAGGAGATGATTTTCTTTGAGTTGGATGATACCTTCCTCATTTGCCTCCTCTTGGCAGAGATAACTAACTTCCTTATCATCAATGATTTGGGACTCAAACTATCCTATGTTAGTTATAAATTGAGTAATTTTCTATTCATAGTCAAAGACTTGGAATTTCATTACATTTTTAGGAACATAAGGACAAGGTACTAGCTTAATGGATAATATTTTTACCTAAGATTCTTGGAGAGGCTCCAACTTGGTAATAGAAGTAGCTAATGGATCCATAACTTGGTTTTGTTCCCTATAAACATCCACTATATTGAAATCCTCAAATATTTGAATAAAATACCATGCTCTATGTTTATTTCTATTCAGATATGATATCTTACACTAGTATTTGTTTCTAACCTGATTGACTACCAACTCTGAATCCCTAAATATTGGCAATTAATTGACATGGTTTTTTAGTGAAAAATGCAATCCTAAAATAAATGATTCATATTCAACCATATTTTTTGTGAAAAGGAACTATAATCTGTATGATTCCAAGAAATTCTTCCCTTGTGGATTAATAAATTCAATTCCTATGCTTGATCCTTGTTTGAATATGGAACCATCAAAGTGGAGAGTGCATAGCTAAGTAGAGCCACAATATTTTGGTTCTTGTATCTCATTTCATATAGTGAAAGTATAAATACCAAGTCTAGGGGATTCATAACTTACTTCTTCATTCTTGACATTATACTCTATGATGGGATACTTCATTCTTGGATCCTGATCAATCTATATTTGGTTTGGAAGGACTCTCTATGGTAGCTAGAAGAGGTATCCATTGAGTGTCTAAGATCAATCCTTACTTAGCAATAGTCCATATATTTTAGGTATGTCTACTATATGGATTTTCATAGTCATATTTACTCATGGATCATATGCTAGTTGGATACATACATTAGTTATCTCTCCATTCAGTAGTATCACTATTTTATCTAGCTTTGAGACTATTGTCTTTAAAGGGCTTAGAGTGAGGCCATGATTTTGATAAATAGAAGTAGGCATCATATTTGTTAAAGCTCCAAAATCAATTAAGTAGTTGTGAATATTTTTAATGAATGCTCTAATGGTCATCAAAAATGTTGTAACCTCCTACTTGCTTTTATATATGATGTTGGTGTTAAAGGCCTTTGTTCTCTCTATATGAGCTTTTATCTTCTCCATAGGGGCCTTGCCTATGATAAAATTCCGTATTAGCTCCTTTTGTTTAGTTTTCTAATATAATTCATGAATGATAATGTTTGATTTTATTTTATTCATGTCTTCAATAATGTTGTACCCCCCTCTAATCTATTCTTCCTTATTCTAAGGTTGATCATTATTTTTTAAGGGAGGTGGATTGTTTTCAACTTTTAGATTCAATGGAATATCCATACTATTTGGAGGAGTATATGTTGTGAGGGGTTGTATATTATTTAAGTTGTAACCACCTTTCCAAAATTACTAGATATCATGGATCTCATTAGTGTTGTCCTCTAGTACATTTTCATATTCACTTAGGAAAGAAAACTCATTAGTATCAAAGAACACAGTGGTATTTGAAGGGTCAGAGTCTTAGTGGAATTATAATGGATCATGCATCAAATATTATCTTAAAACCTCTCTTTTAAAGATCTCAAAATTTGCACAAAATTTAACACAGTCAAGTTCACCATGCTAAGACATGTGAATTTTACACTAATTAGGCAAAGTTGTCTCTATTATATTGATCTCTAGAGGCTTGTTTAAATACTCTATATTATTTTTTGGCATATTTAATGGTATATTATACCTCTATGACCTTGAATTTTTATTATTACTTAGGCCATTAATATTGCTTATCTTTATTTTCATGCTGAGGAAGTCATTACTTAACTTATAAACCATCTTTTGTATGACATCTAGATCTTCTTTATTAGAGTTAGTTCTAGATAATAGTAGTAGAGGATGTAGTTAGATGCTGATTATGATTTTAATAATTACCTTTTTCATGGTTATTTAATATATTATAATTTGGATGTGCCATGTATGTTAGAGGAGGCAGCATGTATAGCTAATACTAATTAAATACAGGGACATTATGTTTCACATGTGGAAGTGGACTCAAAGCTAAGAGACTATTATTGATACTAGGTATACCAGGTACTTATGGACTAGGTTTTTTATCAATGTTGATGACCTTTTCATAGGCTAATGCTAAAGTGTTGATATCAACAACCCTTCATAAGAAGATTGCAATAATTGGATCTAGAGCATTCTTGTACATTTATGATTCCAACAATTCTTGTGGTTTATACATCAGGCTTAACTAGGTATACATATTTTGAAATATTACATTGAAGGCATGGATCAACTTGTTAGGCTCCCTCTTCATGCTATTAAAGTGCTAGTTAATCAAACTAGGGCTAGTGACTTGCCCAAACTATGCAAGAAAAGTAGCTTGATATATGTTCTAATAATTAATGGAATTATCTTATAGATTAAGGTACCAATCATAAGCAACATCCATCAATTTGAAAGGAAAAAGTCTACATGTAACATATTCATTAATAACATTCATCAATCTCAACATATCTTTGAATGAATTGATGTGCTCTTCTACCATTTTCCTCCTAAAGGAGAGAAGGATGGTAGATACTTTTTAGGATTCATCAGTAGGTCATACACATCCCCTAGGATGGAAATAATAGATCTAATCAACTGAGTTAGTTGAGCCATAGGATTATTATAAGGGGAGTGTTCCTTACTAGGGAAGGTGTTCTATCTCTTTTATTGATAGGGTTAGTTGGTATAAATATAGGCCTTCTATGATTTGACAAGGATGAGACTAGAGGACTAGCCTAAGCACTATATTTGGTCACTCTCCTAGGTGACTCCAATGTAACTTTACGTAGAAAGTAACCTCTTTTACCATAGATTTAAGCCCTCCTTCTAGCACTAAAAGAATTTTGATGCAATTTTTATTCACACTAATTCATAATGAGTTAGACTCTAATGTTTTAGGATCCCAATGGAGGTAAACTCCACTCTAGTGCATGAGTTGTAGGTATGTAGTTTTACAACTAAGTGATATAATAGTAGGTAGAGCATGTAGGTTGTTAACTAGGACTATGCATGAATGGATGGTTACTAAAATAAATTAAAAGTCTAGGTGATTTGGTGTCTATATGGTTATTAATCTAGAGTGGGGAGATATCAAAAATAAACTCAAAAATAGAGGTAAGGGTAGAGTAGAAAAGGACTCTATGGCTTTAGGGATCACCTTCAGGCTGGATTTTAAGTGGACAAGTGATTTCAAAACCAATGATTATTTATATCAATTTTTGTGTTAGGAATTAAAATAATTTAAACAAAATTTAAATCACCATAAAATCACATAACCAAATTTTATATATGTGAAAATCAAATTTAATTATGTACTAACATGCATCACAAAAATAATTCCTCAAATCATAGTTAAATGAAAGCATAAATGGAGAGAAAAGAACTATAAATAACACAACACAAATATATTATGGTTCACCTAATGTGGGCCACATCCACCAAGAAGTTCCTCAAATAAAAGAGTAATGTAAAATAATATTACAATGAACTCTCATAGAGATAGAAACATCTGTTGTAGAAAATGTTGTACAAAAAGTTGTACTTTCACCTACACCTACACTTTACTATATCTCACAATATTATATACCACATCATGTAAATTAACACCTTCACTTTGAATCCATCTCTCAAAATCCACACCTATAAACAAAATCATCAACAACCTCTAAAATGTCACACCACACCTTGTATATATAACAAATGATGAAGAAATACATCCCCCAAGGAGAAACTCACCATACTTATCCAAGGAGGCCTTATCCACATAGGAAAAATGCCATTCCCACCTATCCATGCTTATCTACAATCTCCACCAATAAGTAACATTCCATGCTCCTTCAAATGGCTCAACTTCTAATGCAAAGAGATAATAACCAACTCTTAGAAATGAGAAAGTCCACCCCACGTGCATAATACATCATAGAAATTATTAAATAGAACATTTAATAACTTTCTCTTATAATAACTCATAGATATTATTAAATAGATAATTTAATAATTTTCTCCTCCTATGGTAATTAAATATTTAACAATTGATTCCCTAAAACAAGGAAATCAATCCCACTTTAAATAAACATGGAAGTCAACATGAAAATTAATAAATATGAATTTAATAATATTACACACATGAGGAGTAAATGTAAAATGTTCTCACCACATCCTTAGAGATCTCTAATCCCAAAAAATGTACCATCATGGTCATGTGATATCCCTAAAGGGCTCCACACTCAACATGTTGCACACACATAAACAAACATGGCCAAGCAGTCTGGGGATAGTTTGATATAGGAAAATCAGAGGTATAGGCCAAAGGTTGTTCTTTTTTGAGTATATTTTTCACCCCCTTACTTAAGATATTATTAATTGAACCAAGGAGTTATCTGAGATAGCAATTACATATACACAAAATACTATATCTTTGAAAACACCTCTACACACTTAGAAATATGAGATGGTCAACTTACTCGAAAATGATCAATATAATTACTAATTTATTTAATATATTTTGCACATATAAAACTAGAATATTAATCATAAAAATAATAATTCCTTGTATCTATGTCACACTAATAATTACTAAATCAAATAATCAAAAAATATTAAACCTAATTAGATAGATCTTAGAGAGAAAATAAACCAACACGTGAGTAACAATCAAAAATTGATTCTACTTATATATTGAATTTTATGAACCTTAAAAATATGGGTTACATAAGTTTAAATAGACTTTGGGAGGGGTTGCCCCATCCTCCAAGTACATGAAAAATTTGTGTTTACATGGCATTATTAGAGCCTCAATTCTAATCTTTAGTTTTAAAATTATATGTAATGTATATATATGAGTAACTCATAATTATCAAAAATTAAAGCTAGGATTTACAATACAATGCAATGTGTGCATGATTACAAAAAATTTAGGAAACTTTCTATTCAAGTTATAACAAAATTATACTATGAGTACAAAATTGACATCACTACATTGATACACACAAAATTGGCCTTTCAACTAAGGCTGAGTGGATGTTTGCATGGATGTATTAACTTTTATGAGAGTCATCATTATTGATGTTGGCCCTGAACTAGATATCACAACCTAAATCTTCTTATTATTTGCCTCCATCTCAAGATAACATTTGTGAGTTGCATCATGCTACTGTTTGATTATATCTAAATTAAGTAACTAGGTTTTGTGTACCCTACTCACCTATTCTAGGAGTTTTACATGCTCAAACTTTGTATTTTGGAAGTTGATCTTGAAATTTTCAACATCTGTTACCTTGTTTCTTTAAAAACTCAACTCAACTTCAATTTCCTCAAGTTCTAACCCCTATACACTCTACTTGAAATTCTTAGATACTTCTTGAAAGAGTTGGTCAAAATTTATTCTACTAATCAACTTGTCTGTATTGTCCCCTACCTTTGATAAATTTAATTCATCCAAGATTTTCAAGATGAGAGTTTCATGCTCTTGATATTTTGGCACCATTACCCCAACTATTATAACCCACTATCTAGCTTCCTAATTTCTAAAAACCACTAAATTGAGAGCATTTAACACTTATAATGGCATGATTAAGCCCATATGACTATATATTTTATTATTAGTGTAAATAATCATAATTTAAAATTATTTTCATCTTGCTTCAAAAAATTAAACAATCGATGTGTCTATTTTATATGGGGGGCCAATTTTATCCTCATTTCATCAATAACATCTAGAGCATTGTAACATTTTCATGCAGTTTGTTGAACTTCAGTCTCAATTACTGATGGAATGTGGACTATTTACTACTATTCTTTGATTTTTTCTAATTCTTGCTCCATCTCTTACCTTGTCATTTTTATCTACTCATGTAATGCTATAATATCATCCTTATTGGTTTCATCTAGGGACTTGAAATATTTTATAATGTTTGTTCTTTCTTTTGGACAATTCATAGACCTCATGTCTCTCTTTAAGAATAATTTCCCTCCTAGTTTCATCCTCCAATTTCCTCTTCCTAACTCTTTGAATGCTTCTTGAAGGATTATTAAACAAGAATGTTATAGATGGTAGCTTTGTAATTTTTAAATTAGGCATTTGAGAAGCCTTTTATTTAAGATCAACTACCCATGGTGGGATAACTAGTAAGGCTAGGTCTATGGAATGTTTATCCTTAGTTGTAGCCTCCACCTCTAGATCTTCTACTAATTGTTCTAAGGATCCTTTGAGTAATATGTTAATAAGGGAGGGCTAAATGATTTTAGTCCAATTAACACCTTCATATTGGGAGAGTGGATGGACTATATATACTTCTTTACCTCTTCTATCCTTTCTTGAGGATATGATAGTAATATCTAAGGAGGAACTAATGGAAGCCATTAGCAAATCGATCTATATAAAAGAGACATGTAGTTGGGAGCTAGCCAATGCTATTTCAATTTTATTATAGGCCCTTTAATTTTTCATGATATGGATAGTATTATTCCTAAATGGAAGGTCAACAATGGTGTAAATAATTTAAACAGATGACACGGTGGGGGAAATTGGAATAATAGTTGTGGAAGAAACATATTCTACCTTAGAAGTGAGCAAATGTAATTTCAAGACAACACTAATAGGAATTGAACCAAAAATGGGAATACAATAAGAAACATGGGAAGAAGGGTCTAAATGTTGAAAATCCTTACCTTATTTATCCTCTTTTCTTAGTGACGTCCCTTTATCAATTATAAGGCTTAGTGCCTTTGTTCTTTATAGTTCTTCCTCTTCATCTACTTCTTGATATATTGGTAACTTTTAGGGAACTGAAGGTATGACCTATGGTTGATTAGATATTGGGTCCTCTATGAGGGGAGGAGCCCTTAGCTTCCTTTTATATAAAATTATAGCTTTGGGAGTTGAGGAACAACTTTGCTAAATTGAGGTAGAAGTAACCTATTACTATACAAACATTTGTAATGGTGGTGTAGTTAGGTGATATTCACCTCTTGCATTAGATAATTCCAAATCGATTGGATCCTCTTGAGCTCCTATGTTCTCAAGTTCACTCAGACTAGATTTTTTATTTACATCCTTTAACATTTGGGGAACTTTCATATGCTCAATTTCATCCAAACTAGGATCCCTTTTGATAGTTTTCAATAGTAGGGGAGGTTCTTGGGAAGGCCCATCTTGTATCTCTATTTTTTATTGGGGTATATTTCCCCATAAGTCTAAAATAACCCATCCTCTAGGGGTTGATAGCCTAGTATGCATCTCTTTTACTAAAATTGAAGCTTCTTTCTAAATAATCCTTAAATGATACTCTTTTAGGCCTACAAGTTGTGCCCTTTATAATACTTGAGCATCATATTTTAAATCTAGGAACAAAAAATTGTGGTCATAGGGAACATGTTGGTATGTAATACCAAATCCCTTGATATGATTTTGTTTTTGACTATGAGGATCCCAATCTCTATGGGGTAGGGTGGGTAATTTAATGTTTTCTCTTATTTCCTACATCCCTAAAATTCTTCCTCATTATATAACACATTCTACCTATGATCATGTGGTATCCATAAAATGTGACCTTCTATATTATCAAATTCTCTTCCACACTCCACCAAAGATGAAACATAATTTATTTCTCTAAAAGCTTATTTGGCACATATTTGGGGAGGCACATCGGGTTAACCTTATGGTCAATGACCATGATCATTTTATAGTTTGGGTATAACTAGTAGTCACCCCAAGGAGCCAATGTATCTTCTATTCTCTTTGAAATTTTGGGTAGTGGGGCCTCATGAATTACTTACCATACTTATGGGTATATATCCTCAATAATTAAGGTCATATGCTTAGTATATATGTATATATGCATGAATTAATAGTAATATCATATGTGATTCTTTATATAGTCTTTGGCTAGGATATAAATCTCCCCTAAGTCCTTATACACTATGCCCATTACTGCATCTAAAAGGTAAGACATCATATAAAAATGTCCTACTAAATTGGGTCATTTAAATTTATGCAAAAGTTTCTTCCTCAACTTGAGGATGATAATCTCTCCCAGGGTAAAATTCACATCACTATTCATCAACATATATAGTAATGACACCCAATCAAGGTAGAGAAAATGGATACTTGGCATGCCATATAATCTATTCAATAAGGCCATCCCAATATGAACCTCCATTATGAATTTGCTAATGGGGGTGGGAGAGATTCATTTTAGGACTATAGTCTCCCCAAGAAGAAGACATGAAATCATAAATTTCTCAATTGAATTCTTATTGTTCCATGTTACCAACCTGTGTTTATCAAATATTGCATCTAGAATAGATAGAGATAAGTGCCTTTTGAAATCAGCACCGATGTTGTAATCCATGACTTTCTAGTGATCTATGTGATGTAAAAAGGCATCTTATATCACCTTTACAATAAATAAAAATCCCCATAGTAGGTAAATATATGGCATGACCTTGGGCTTGGTTGTTATCAAGTGTATTGCCTATCTCTTGAGAGAGAGTAAGATTTTAACCAATTGGCACATGTAGGTGATAAATTTCTTTCATGTGAAAATTAATTGAAAACACCAATGGCATCCCATAATTTTGAGTAGTTAGGATACCTATTTTTGAATATCAATGCATCAAACATTATGTCTATAAACTTTGTAGAATCCTTGATAGAAAATGGGGATGGTGGAAGTACTCCTTTAAAGCTCGTGGATGATGATGCCATTGAAATTGTATGGTGTGATCAAAGTTTTTTTATATATACTATGAAAAATCCTCTCTAATGATTGTTTATTTGCAATGGATTTATAGGTATCTAAGGCTTTATTCATAGAGTAACAATTTATTTTAAATTCACTTATGATAAAATGAACATGTTGATGGTTGCACATCATTGATATATATTTTTGCATTCGATTCTAGTTCTTGAACATTTAATGTCAAATGTTCATATGTTTGTTTTACCTACACAATTCAAATCTCATTAGTCTACTTGGTAGGTTACATTCCTTGGCAAGTGTCAAGAAGTATTTACACTTTGTTGGCTAATTATAATAAGATTTTGGCAATCAGGAATCAAGTTTCATGTTGGGACCAAGACAACATGTTGGGAGAATAAATTAGATAGTAAAGTTGTGAAATATATTCTTATGATATTCATACATTATGTATTTGGTTTTCAAATATATATATATTTTGTCCTATCCTCCATGAATTATAATAGGTTATAAGATTAATATAATCCTATTTTGGTGCCAAGTTTGAGAATAATGTGAATAATCAAATAATGTAAATGAATATATATTCAAAGGTCAAACTCTCTTATTCATACAAACATATATATATATATATATATATATATATATATATATGTATGAAGAAGAGAGTTTGACCTTTGAATAGATCGATATAGACTATTTGGTTATGGTTACTTGTTGTCTTTCTTATTTTGTTCCTTATGTGTACTTTCATGTTTATGTTTGGCTTATTTATATCTAATTTACTCATAGTGTTGTGTAAACATTAATAAAGTAATATTTGTTCCTAATTCCTATCTAAAACATAATAATTCAACTAATATGTACTTCTATTTTCCCACCTTGAATATGAATTATCTATACTATCCAACACACTTGAGTAAAAATTTGCTCTCCTCACCCTTATCATGTTATGATGCTTTATGGACCTCTACTAACAATGGAATGGTGATCATGGAAACACTCCTTTAAAAGGAAACTATGCTAAGATGGTTACTAGGGTAGAGAGACATTGAGACATGGTTAGACCAAAAAATATGTAATTTTGCAGAAGAATAATCTAAATGGACTAGTTTTACCACATGATAAATCATTTAAGAGCACATATATGGAGAGATATATGAAAAATGTTGGTTTGAATTACCTAAAATAATAGATAATTAGTTGAAATGATTGGAGTATTATTTATTTGATCCCATAATGAAATAAATAATCATCTAAACTAAAGAGAAGATAGACTAATTACAAAAACTAAAAACTTATTGAACGAGAGCAATAGACTATTAGGTTGCTACCACCATAGACAAATACATCACCAAGTTTTTAGTAAAATGATATATATATTTTGAAGCTATGAAGGACCCATTTTTCTAAGGAATTGAGGGAAATTTTTTTAGTGACTACCTCTCCTTGTGGAGATGTTGGTTGTGGACAAGGCCATGGTTCCTACTCTAGTCAATATGGAGTAGTCACTTTGGGTATATGGGGGTGTGTTTGAAATGTTGGTGAATGATGGATAGATGAGTAATTAAGGATTGAACCTAAATCTAAAATGGAGACATGAGGGAATAAGAGTTATAAGAAAAGTCTAGATTCACAATGAGAACTACAACAATATAATAGATGGAATAAACAAAAAAATATGTAGGTAGCTATGAGTAGAGGTAATAGTAGTAGTAAACTAGAGGATGATTGAGTAAGAATACATTATGAGTGAGATGATGAATTAAATATGAATAAAGAAGATGATGAATATTGGTAGATAGAAAAAGTGATAAAGAATGAGATGAAGAAGAGATGTTCAAAGAAGGTGACAAGAATAGTGTAGATGTAGAGTAGATAGATGATAAATGTAATGTGTAGGTAAAAAAATATGTATTATTATTAGAATAAGAATTAATTAAATAATGAAAACAAAATCATAGGTTAATTATAGGTTTAAGCACAATATAAGAAGTCTTAGGAAATAAACATTCACTGGAAGAACCCATATCTCCATAGCCCAATCTCTTATATTCTACTAAAAAATTTTAGCCAGGTTGACATGAAGACAATAGTTGGGTAGGACCATTTTTATATCAAATGCATCTTTTAGGTATATAAATTTAAACAAGAATAATTAAAAATGATTTTAAGGCCATAAGGATTGTTGAAACCAAGCAAATAAAAGAAATAATAATAGAAAAACAAAGTGCACATGTTGACTCTCCTAGTGTGTAGAGTAGTATGTACGCAAAATTTCACAAAATACAACCTCCTCTTGCAAAATTTATGAAAAAAATTTCATCAACACTAGTGTACATAATGGGTCATATGGGAGGATTCATAAACCTAGTGATCGATGATGGATATACAAACCCTAAAAAATACTTATTAACCTATGAAATGAGATATAAAGCTAAGGACATCACTATGAAGCTATCAAAAAGTATGAATTAGTAGGGGAACTAGCTAGAAGATAACTCGAGTTCATATACCAAAGAGAATTTTAGTGAATAAGTATAAAATATTTTAAGGATTGGCTTGTCATAGAATTTAAGATAAATAAATGCACTAGTTAGTCTATATAGGACTTGAAAGAGATAAGGCAAAAGTCTAGAGAACCAGTCTATGAATATTACCATAGATTTTTTGATGTGATAAATAAGGTAAAATTTGAATTAATAGACAAAGACAAATATATGTGGTTTGTCAAAGGACTGCACTCTAGATTTAGGTTTACCACTGTGCAGACTCAATATGCTACAAAAGTAGATGCTAGAGATGCTCCCTATGAGTAGAGAAAATTGAAGACTATAGAAAAGCTCTTATTTCAAATTCCAATATTGAAAATACACTATAGGATTTTATGAAGAGAATGGATTAATACCATGAGGTAGATAAACCTAAATTTAATCTCTAGTGTATGGAGTGTGGAAAATGAGGACATCATAGGAATGGTTGTCCTAAGATCAAGATAGAATCCTATGAAATTTGTCAAGTAGTGGGGCTTACAATAATGTAGTTCCATCTTTTACAACATTATTTCAAGAGTCCACATAATTTATATTATAATTTATTTAAGTCAAACAATCATGATGAAAATAACTATAGGGATTTATAAGAGCTCAAATATGGCATCACCAAAAACATATTTTCCATCATTACAAAAAAAATATCCTCAGTGAAGTAGATGATTCTAGGACCAAAGGTAGATAAGGGTTATGTAACCCAAATAGGTCTATAATGGATTCCTAGTTCACCACAATACTAGCCTCAAGGTTTGGCTGGTTGGACCCCTCCTTCACTAATTTAGACACCACCATCTCCATAGTACTAGTATGTAACACCTTGGAGATCATCCATGATGCAATAGAAACAAATGAGTTAGACCCCACCATTTATGCAACAACAATTCATAATTGGAGATGATAACCATAACATAATCATTAGAACACTACACAACAATAATGAGGGTATATATGAGGATATCAATCCAACATAAGAGGAGCTAGAGGTAGGTATATAAGAGGTTACTATTGTGGTCTTAATTTTCACCCATAGAGGGAGTTCTTTATGCTCTCTCCAACTAAGCCATAAAATGGGAACAACCTTAGGTTTTGGGTATCCTAGAGTGAGGTTGAGCCTCCAAAGAGGGTTGGTTACCTTTGGTCTATCACCTAAACTAATTTTTTGACTAGAAAAGGGAGAGAAATAGATAATAATACATTAGAACATGTAAAAGGAGGTGATGCACCAAAGTTTTAAACACTTATAATTACACAAGACACACTATCATATGCTTTCAAGCCTATAAACATCACTTCACTCACTCTTTGATTAGCTTTGACATAAATATTTCAAAAAAAGTCATTAACTAGTTATAAATCTAGTATGGGAGGGTATTTGTTCACTTCCAAACCAATCAACAAACTATCTATGGCACTTAGAATGACCTATGAGAGATACAAAATAATTCATGAAGACGAGAAAACTCAAAGAGGCAAAAAAAACATGTATTCACTTAAGCACATCAATTAATTCATGAAACACACTTCAATTCATCTTGTAAATGGAGGAATTCAGTCTTTTATTACATCAACTAGGTGTTAGAGTACAAAATTGGTATAGCTTGGGCATGCCAAAATCATAAGAGTCTCTCTTTATTAGTGATAAATGGGAGATATATAAGAAAATGGGAAGAGGGGGAGGGAACCAATAAAATATAAATCAATAATTGAGGCCCAACCACTTTTTGATTGATTAGAATTAAGCCTGGATCCATAAATTAATTTTCATTAGCTATAAATAGATTTTAAGTTCCCTTATTAGTTGAGAAACATACTAGAAGACAAGAACTTACTGAGGATGTTGAGTCATGATCCATTAGGAAGGAATAGTCTTTAAAGACTTTAAAACTTCATTTAATGTTCCACCTACCTTTCCCTACCCTCAAACTCTCCATCTACTTGATGAGCTTATGGTACCATGTTTCATATTGATATGTCTTTTATGTTATTAGACAACTACCTAAACTCATTCATCTAGTCTCCCCTCTAACATTCCTTTCATAGTCCCTGTTTTATCATTATTCCAAATCTTGAACATAGGTACATTATAGATGAAAACTAATTGCCCTATTGGTTTTAATATAGCCATAATTTCAATTAATATCTATAGTTTGGGGTTTTTTAATCATGAACAAGACATAAAAATTATGTTTGGAGGACTTTGAGAGTTGTATCTAAGCTTAGTAGCATCTTATGATTCTATAAGGTTTTCTCCTAGTAACCTAGATCATATTTGATCTCCCATTTATATATTTTCCTAACTAAGTGGCAAAATCCTTTGGTCTAACATGTCTACCTATGTGGCCTTTCCTTGGGATACTTATTTTATTTTTAAAATATGACCATCATCACTTGAACATGTGTCCTCATCTCATGGTCCCTAGATCAATAATAACAAAACAAACACTATATCCAAGGCACTTATGGAAGGGAAACACATGACTAAAATAAATTTACATAAGGTACTTAGAGGAAAACATAATAACTACTCTAATATATACAATGTTTTAACTTACAAGTAGTTTCCTCATATATCAATGGAAAACATTTAGCATCATTCACTTTTAATGGACCAGGATGGAAAATACCTAGTTCTTGAGGTGCCAAAACTGGTGAACTAGGCTTCTTGATTGCAAATCTTCTTGACAAGATCTCTAGTGGATGAAAAGGGACAAACATGTCTCCAATGTAGACATATTTTTCCATTTCTTCAAATCTTTCTTAATTTTGGACTATAAGAGCACCTAAAATCTTATCACTTGATTTATCTTTTGAACATGAAGGTTGACTATCCAGGCTTAGGCAAAAAAGATTTAATTCATCTTAAAAAGCAGCTTCCTCTTGCTCATCTAGGCTAATTCCAACCTTAACACCATATTTATTTTGCTTAATTTGGAATAAGCTACATGAAATCTCATAAAACCATCTAAGGTTCAAAATTTAATATTCTTGTGGTTCCTGATCTGACCATTCTCCTTCATTCTTGAAGGCATTAGTACTGCCTTCAATGGATAATTCATCTTGATATTGGTTAGCTTCTATAACCTAATTTGCATTATTGTTTTCATGCTCTATAGGAGGAATAGACTAGTTTAGAACCTCTACCTAGTCCAATAAGTCATGTTACACCTATTTACATACATCATTCTGATCCTTTTTCTCCTCTATTTCTTTCTCTTTTTCATTTATGACTTATTTACCATGATCAACTAACTGATTGACTATTGAAACCATATAAATATATTCACCTTGATCATATTTAACTTCAGCCATACCAAATTTAATCTCTCTAAATGAATCAAAATCTATTTTTATCTTATATGAAACCTAAATACACATCTATTCAAGTATGAAGGCATCAATACTACCTTTAGGCTCTAATTCATTAGTGTCAAAGCCATGCCATAAAGGTTGGTCTAAACATGGATTTTCCTCCTTTGAATGAAGTTGGTTTCCTATCATGATCTCATCATCATATAAACTTGTATTTTCCTCTTATGTCTCATCTATAACTACAAACTCCTCCTCTATCCTTTGTAAAATAGGTTCTTTATCCAAGAGGGAGATAGTGGGAGGTTGATAAAGTTTACCTTGCTTGTAACTTAAGAGAGTTTCCTTGCAACTAGGAACTTTGAAAGATCTTTTAGGTGGTTCTTGAGGAAGAGAGAGAGAGTCTCATAGTTATTATATTACAAGCTCATTGATTTTATCTATGGTTAGCCAATTCACTTTTTGAAAAATTAATTTCTCCCCTTCTAAGACTGCTTCTTGGACTACCTCAACTAGCTCTTCCTCTTTTTTATTCATGCCTTTCTAAACTAACTTACATGATGGAAATGTGTGAGATTCAACCATGATCTCTTCTTATTAAATGGGTATAGGAGTGGGTGGTTTCACAAGAGAGGGTATGGCATAGTTAAGTTCATTAGAATAAGAGAAGATCCATGATGGGATGGCTTCATATTCTTCAATTGAATGGTCTTCAATGATTTCCTTGACTCTTAACAAATATGATCCTTAATAATGTGGAATAAGGGGTTGGGTTTGAGCATAAATAGGAATAGGATAGGGTAATTTAGATCTAGGGTTGGCTGCTCTCTTCTTTAAGAATAATTGATAGTCATTTTCTTTCCTAACTTGGTCTTGCCCAACCAAGAACTCTTCTTGAAACCTCAACTCCTACTCCTAAACAAAATCTTGACATTCAAGATTTTTATGTTGTCTATAAAAATCTTCCACCTTATCAGTCTCTCTCAATTCTTTTTCAAGATCAATTTTTATCTCCCTAAGACTCTTTTTTAGTTGACTAGAGAGAGACAAACTCTAACAAGGCTAATACACTAAATCTTGAGAGCTACTTGGGGTGAATCCATAGACTCTAACTAGATAAAAAATACTTAAAGTCACCATTGATGTTTGTACACATTCCTCCAAATGTTGATTAGATGAAAAGAACACCAAAAGTCTTCACTCAATGGAAAATGTTATCCCATCGAGCATGTAAGAAACTATTATGGTCTTAATTTTCACCCATGCAGGGAATTTTTTAGGATCTCTCCAACTAAGACACAAAATGGGAACAACCTCAAGTTATGGGTATCCTATAGTGAGGTTAATATTCAAAAAAGGGTTGGTTCCATTGGGTCTATCACCTAAACTAATCTCTTGATTGGAAAAGGGAAGAAATAGACAATAATGCATGAAAACATGTAAAAAAAAAGGTGATCCACCAAAGTTTTGAACACTTATAATTGCAAAATACATACTATGAAATTATTTTAAGCTTACAAACATCACTTCACTCACTCCTTGATTATCTTTCACATAAATGTTTCACAAAAAGGCACTGACTAATTATCAATCTAGCATGGGAAGTCAGTTATCCACTTCTAAACTAGTCAACAAACTATTTATGGCACTTATAATGACCTGTGAGAGCTACAAAACACTTCATGAATTTGAGAAAAATTATATAGAGGAAAATGAAAACATACATTAACTTAACCACATCAATAAATTCATAAACCACACTTCAATTTAGCTTATAAATAGAGGAATTCAATCCTTTATTACATCAAATAGGTGTTGCAGTATAAAATTGGAATAGCCTGGGCATGCCAAAATCACAAGAGTCTCTTTTTATTGTCAAAAATGGGAGATTTATAAGAAAAGGGGAAGAGAGGGAGGGAACTAAACAAATAGAAATCAATAATTGAGGCCCAACCATTTTTTGATAAATTAGCATTAATCCTACCTCCACAAATTAACTTTCATTAACTCCAGATAGATTTCAAGTTACCTTATTTGTTGAGAAACATACTATAAGACAATAAGTTATAGAGGATACTAAGTCATGATCCATTATGGAGGAATAATCTCCAAAGACTTTAAAACTTCATTTAATGCTCCACCTACCTTTCCTAACCCCTGAACACTCCATGTACTTAATGAACTTGTGTCACCATGCTTCATCTTGATATATCCTTTACATTGTTAGACAGTCACCTAAACTAATTCATTTGGTGCCCCTTGTAACACTCCTTTCATAGTACCTATTCTATCATTACTCCAAATCCTAAACATAGGTCCACTATAAATAAAAACCAATTCACCTATTAGTTTTCATATAGCCATAATTTCAATGAATATCTACATGCTAAGGCTTCTTGATCATGAATAAGACATAAAACTTACGTTTGATGGATTTTGATAGTTTTAGCTAAGATTTAATGGCATCCTATGATTATTTAAGGTCTTATCTTGGTAACCTAGATCATATTTTGTCTCAGTTTTATACATTTACCTACTTGGGTGGTGAAATACTTTGATCTGATGTGTTTGCCTATGTGGCCTTTCCTTGGGCTACCTATTTTATTTTGAAAATATGACGATCATTTCTTGAAAAAATGTCCTCATCTCATGGCCCCTATAAATTTTATAAAATTTCCTCCATTAAAATCCTTGGGAGTCTCCTATCCTTGGCTTTGAATGTAGACCATTGATCTTTGATCTACATTCTAGATTGTACCATTTGGTAGCCCTGCTTTGAGCTTTACCTTGACTTTTCAAAATGTGGCACTTCATAGTTCCACATGTCTCCTATAGACCCAGCTATTAGTCTCCATTTGATTAATGTTCTTACACCATATGGTAACCTCACATGCAATTTGGGCTCATTGACTTCTTGACCTCATGCACATAATTGATCTACTTTTACATGGTTAAATGTGCTTCATCAATATTTGGTTTGCTAGATCAAATGTAGACTATTAATCTTCATCTGAATTATACAATAAAATTTAGGTCATAAATTTTATTATAAGTCATCATGATTGAGACACTTGGCATCTTCATGTTCATCCTCATGATCCTTTGACCTTTTGACCTCAAATTTGTTGTTGATCTTTACTTGCATGATTAAACATGCACCATAAATATTTCTTGACTTGTTGACTTCATGAGATCATCTACATGCCATTGATATTTTATCTATGCTTCCTATATTATGCCACTTGTCATCCATCATTCAACTTGAATCTTGTTAAATATTTTTGAATCCAAATGGTTATTCCCTATGGCTTTATTTTGACACCCCCGATCATGTCCCGCACTACTAGATCATTTTTGAAGGCCTCTATTTTGAGATAGAAAACTCATCAAGACACCAAATTTTTATGGGATGACCTTGACACAAAATACATTATTTTCATGAAATCCTTCAACTTTTTTTATCTTCTCAAATGCACTTATGAAATACATAACCATATTGATCTATTCATTCTTACATGATGGGCCATGATGGTCTAGTCCCTTAGAATCACCAAATTTTCACTTAAACATTTCTTAAAGTGTTTTAAAATATTTTAAGAGACATTTGATTGGATCTTAAATTCTATCTGATCCTTTCATCATTGGATCACTCTTTAAATATGAATCTACTCGACTTCTTTCCCCATATCTAGGTAAATATTCTTATGTAAGCCAAAATTAGCCAATAATTACCAAGGTGGTAGAGGGAATAAATATCAATGTCCTCTTCTATAATGCTACCTATGTGGAGAATATAATCATGTTCAATGAAATTTATCATTGAACCCTCAAAAATAGTCTTACTATGCATACTATAGAATATATGATGAACACAACATAGAAGATTGTCTTATCTTGGAAAAGCAAAGAAAGGACAAGGCCATCCAAAATATGAATATGGTGAGTGAACAAATTAAGGAGGATATTTTCCTAAACACTATTACATGACAAAAACACATATAAAGGTTTTTCTCCACTTTAAATACATTAAGATTAGGGAATTTAAAAAATAAAATAGGATAAATACACAAACCCAACTATAGAAAAGGGGCTCATGTATGAAGTTATGTAGATGTTGAAAAATATCCAACATCAAGACACCACTGAAGGAGATGCTATAGCAATATATTCTCAAATATATGGCCAGATTAAGTGAATTATGTAGTAAGATGGAGTTATCAATGCACTGATAGATCTTCTAAAACTTTTAAGCATGCTACACAATGAAGGTATCTCATAAAACATCACAAACCTATTACATAATCTAATAAAATATGTGTAACATGTATAATAGAAGATATAAAATATGGTATAGTACATCAAAATAAATAAGCCTTGTGATGTAGATGCATGAATTAATATTGAGGTTATAGGCTATGAGATTTCAAGTGCTATCTTTGATTTTGGTAGCATAGTAAAACATGATTCCTAGGTCTACATGGGAAGATATTGGATTATGGGTTCTTAGTTATAGCCTAGTAACTTTGAGATTAAGTAATTATGGAAGGGTTGAGCCTATTGGTATATTAGAATATGTTGACATAAAATTCACATTATTGACCTTGTGTGGTGACTTTGAAATCATTGACATGAATATTGCAACAACACATTACCCTACGTTGATTGGCAAGAAATATGCATATGATGATTAGATGACTATAAACACAACTCATAATAAATTAGAGGTGAACTAAGGAGTTAAGGTTATCATCATTGATATAAAAATAGTACATAAACCTTAAATCATTCCAAATGAACTAGATTCTCCATATGTTATACAAAAAACTAGCTAGATGAAGGTGAACTCTAAGGAAAACTTAAAAGCTATGTGCATAATTGAGTACAACTTCTTATAAGAGCATAATAAACCTCAAGTACAATCATTACTCACTCAATATGTAAATACAATGAAATAATGGAAGCCTAAATTAGTAGTCACTCAGTCGTTGGTAACCCAATTTATCATAGAAGATTGTGCATTTATGTCTACAAAATTCCATACTTAGTTAGAAGTTGACTTGCTCTATCAAGCCAATGATTATATGCAAGACTATATAGAGCTGACCAAAGAAAGCACTTTACCTTGGGAAGTAGATTTGTCTATCAATGGAAACTTAGACACACACTTACTCAATTGGGCTTGAGGTGATCATGAACTCTGATCGATGAGAATGGTCTTTGTGCATGAGTGATAACTTCCTATGTAATATGTAACTAAGGATATCAATGAATTCATTCTACATTTATAAACTCATATACATACCATCAGCTAACAAATCATTACTCTACATTTTCTCTAAAGGGAGTTACCACAACATGGGCAAAATTCATCAAAATGACCAACTTGAGTGGGATGATACATATGAGCTCATGATTTAGTAGGTTCCAACTACCATAGGTCATCTAAAGCAATTAGCCTTTTTTCTAAGAAGGTGAGTGTCCTAAAATTCATATTCATAAATGTGTTAAATTTTGTACTAAGGAATGTGTGGTACCAAAGTACTAGCTTCACATTTTCCATTATACACTTGTTTCATTACCATCAGCATGGTATATACATCAAGAGCATAGAAGGGAAACAAAGCACTGGGTATAGGTCCAAAGTGATTTCATTCAGATTTATTTTTGAAGATGAAAAACCTCTAGTTCAAAATGCACTATAGAAAATCAACCAATTCTTATGCCATGGGTGTGAAAAAAACTTAAACACTATGACAAAATCCATTACACATAATAATGTAACTTTTGATCTCAATTCAACATTACAAAGATATAAAGCTACCAAGAAAGAAGAAGAATTTCTTATGCAGCCATGACACTAAATATAAGATGAAAAAGAGGACATTAAGGATTTTTATTCTAATGGTGATATAGATTTAACTAATTTATTTGAACCTAAATGGATAATAAAGCCAATAAAAACACTAGCATAAAACTTACTGAAGAAGACAAGCTATAAAGCATATAAATTCTAGAATAGGAAGGGAAAAAAATGATATAGTAATCTATTGATCAAGAAAATCCCAAGATTTATCAACAACCCATCAAAAATCATGTAGAAAACATCAAAATAGAGGAAGTTCCCAAATTGTTAAATATAGGTGATTATTGGATAAAAGATAAAATTTCTAAAGTTATACAACTCTTGTGAGACTACCAAGATGTCTTTCTCACTACATTTTTAGAGGTCTGAGGAGTTGATCAATCTCTAGGTGAGATGCATATCAAACTAGAGTACACATGACCTACAAAGAAATGGCCATACAATTTAAATCCAAACATGAAGATGAAAGTGAAGGTTAAACTTGATAGAATATAGAATGTAGGAATAATCTATCCTATCGAAAAGGTAGATTAGGTAAGTCCCATGGTAGTAAAGTAGAAGAAATTAGGGGAAATCTAAGTATGTGGAGATTATCACATTTTGAATGATGCATGTGTAAATGATCCATTCCCAATTCCATTCATATAAAAAAAATTGGATTCTATCATAGGACATGATGTATACTCTTTCATAGATGGTTTCAATAGATATCATCAAATACCCATCACATAAGAAGACAAAACCAAAACAACTTTTAACATGGAACTGGGATATTTTGCATATAAGGTCATGCCTTTTGGCCTTAAAAATGCACCTATGGTTTTCTCTTATGCAGTGGTGACTATATTTAAGGACTGCATTCATGACTTCCTATAAGTTTATCTTAATTATTGGGTAGTCTTTTCCTTGTTTAAATAATATGTGTCTAAGTTGTGCCAAATATTATATCGATGTTGAGCTTTGTGCATAGCATTGAATTTAAATAAATGACTATTATTCACACCCTTTAGTGTTTTGATAGGTCATGTCATATGAAGTGAAGGCATTTTGGTCAACCAAGCCAAAATTATAGTTATTTTGAGTATGCCTCCACTAATAATCTCTATAGAAGTATGATCTTTTTTGGGCCATATAGGCTACTATCACAAGTTTATCAAAGGATATAAAGCTCTTGTATCTCCATTAGAATCCTTACTACACAAAAATGTGAAGTTTGTCTAGACTTTAGAATGTCAATTAGCCTTCATCAAGCTAAAATAGAGATTGGTTACTATACCCATCCTCATCTTTTGAGACTGGAGTAAACCTTTTCATGTACATGTGGATTATTTAGGTATCATAGTTGGTTTTGTCTTATGTGTCTAGGAGATGTTGGGATCAACCATCTTATTCATTTTTCCAACTAGAAAATATCTAATGTACAGAACAACTACACAACCATTGAATGAAAAGCATTAGCTATCATGTTTAAACTATAGAAATTTTAACATTATTTGCTTGTCACACAATTTGAAGTCTTCACTAATAATCAAGCCCTACGATACCTAGTCAAAAATTTTATGCTAGGAGGACATATCTCTCGATGTTTGATGTTATTTTAGGAGTTCAAATTCTACATTAATGTGAAAACATGATGAGATAAGGTGGGATTAGATAATCTCAACCACTTCTTAATGGTAAATAACCATAAAAATTATAAGAATACTCTCCTGATGCTCACCTCTTTCATGTTTATATGATTCCTAATTTTTTTGAAGCAATCACAAACTTCCATCAATAAGGAGTCTTCCCTATGCACTATCAAGAACATGATAATAAGTAATTTATGACTAGAGCCTTGTCATACACCATCATCAATGGGATTCTCTATCACTTGGGGAAGGATGAAGTTCTAGGTAGGGTTGTTCTAGAACATGAACGACCTTAAATATTATAAGAGGTACATCAAAGAGTCATAAAAGGACATTTTATGGGATAAGATACTTTCATAAAACTTTTATAGAGTGGGTTATGGTGGCCAAATACATTTCAAGATACACACAGAGTAGTGTAGCACTACGATGTCTACCAATGTATGGGTAAACCACTACAAAAAGATGAAATGCATTTGTAGCCTCTGTTAGCTAGGTAGCCTTTTGAATAATGGGGCATTGAATTTATTAGACATATCAATCCACTATGTAAATGCATGAAATCAAGTTATATCATCATTATAACTTCTTATTTTACTAAGTGGGTTAAATTTACTATGACACCTAACTATGGTGTGAAAGCTATAGCAAAGTTTCTATATGAAAACAATATTACAAGGTTCATATGCCATATTAAATTAGTCATCTATCAAGGCATGCACTTTTTTATTAACACCATCAATGATCTAACTAAGTAATTTATGATTTCTCATCACAAAATCACTACATACAATCCATAGGCCAATTGCCAAACTAAATCTTCCAATAAAGTGCTTAGTAAAATGCTGATAAAGATCTATGACATCAAGAGGGATGATTGGGAAGATATCATTCTAATGATTCTATGGGCATATCACACACACTACAAGAGAGCCATGGGTTTTATGTTATTCTATTTTGTGTATGGTCTTGAAGCAATCATGCTAATGGAATACCTATTACTTAATCTATTTATTATTATGGTTATGAGACTAGGGGATCATGAGTCTCTCACTAACATATTATTTAAATTGAATAGGATGGATGAGTATAGATACAGAGCATCATGGATGTAGGAAGTTCACAAATAGAGCTAGAAAGCATCACATGATAGTAATTTTTAACATAAGGAATTTCATAAAGATCGACCGGTCTTATTATATGATATTCATTTCAAAGCATTTCAAAGAAAGTTACAAATTTTATGGAAAGGACCTTATATTATCCATGAACTATCACAAGAATAAACCATGGTTTTAAGAGATCTTCAAGGACCCATTTTAATAATTTGGGTAAATGGATATAGGCTTAATCCCTACTACCAATAGTCAAATTGATCTCATTTTTCTAATTGAGTGGGTGCTAAGTAGCACCAAGTACATTAAGATTTACCAATTCTACATTTTTTTTTGTGTTTCTTTTTTTATCTATGTGTTTTTGTATATGAACTCTTCACTACCAGTATAGAACAAATATACCAAGTATATCATGTGCTAGTCATGTATATGATAATCCATTTACACCATTGTGGAAGTCAAAGAGGAGTGAAAAAAATAAATTAAGTCTAGGAAAGATACAAAAAAGTCACATCAACAAGATTTCCATCGTATAACAGTCATCCACTATAAATAAATGTAAATATAAAGGTTGATTATTTTGATCTTCAAAAAATTAGTGGCCCATCAACATTATCCACTCCTAGCCCCATATAGACACCAAAGATCATAATAGTGTAGCTCCACATATGTGCCAATGACAAACTATCTTATTTGCCAGATTAGATAAAGATTTACCACATCCACCATTGCATTCATGATGAAAGGATAGCTAAGCATGACATTTATGAAAAATCCAATAGGCCAAAAATCTATAAAGGCCAAATTTAAAAAACCAAGTTGACATTGCATCCTTGTGAATATTTTTCATGATCTATAGCTGGAAAGCGCTGAGCTAGTTTTCTTGTGCAAAGAGGAGATATTACTATAATTTCATCACTGTAGTAGAAAAAAATACTTCACAAATCATCAAGGGTTTGATATAGGTATAAAAATAAGTAATGGGTGTCAACATATCTTTTAGTTAGACTAAGTTCAATTATCTAGAGCCCTTTGACTTTCTTAGATAAGTAGAATATAAATTATTTTATCCAAACCTTGTTGATGTTGCACAACCACTCACTCTCGTAGCTCCCCACCATTTCCATAACATAGATGTTGAGTGCCTACTATGAATGCCTAACTTTGGGGACATGGGGGAGATCGTATAAGTAATTATCAACTGATAAAATTATAACAACATCTATCATGTCTCGAATGTCACCATTATAATAAATATAGAAACTATGGCTTGAGATTTGGGCATGCTTATGCAAGGAGACTCTGTATCTCTATATAAGATGAGATCACCCCTCATTTTTTAATAAGTTTGAGATTTTTATGTTTAAATAAACATAGGTATTCTAATTGATGAATTCCTATATGATCCAATGCACATCCTCATGGAGTACATTACAAGAAGATTATGGTAGATGACCAAGTCTATGAAACAAATAATAAAAGGGGTCATAGACATCACCCACTAGATGATCCACATAAATGAGCAATTCAATTGACTAGAGTAATTCATATATGAGCTACTCACCAACATCAATAAGTATCACACCTATCTAAGGTAGACATTTACATACCAGTTTATCATCTTCTTGATTTGCTTCAAGTAATGGATATCCCTAGAGGGAGAAGTTTACCCTAACATATATTATTAACCAGTGCAATAATTTAATAATATCATCTAGATATAGGATAATTGAGATTTATCACATGATGGAAAGTTCAAATCATGGTGGGCGTATCTAGATATGATCATAAAACATCCTTGGGTACCACTAGATATCATGCAATATTTGGGCCAACATATAGTTGTCACCTTCCTATCAAAGGGTGTGTTCATAAACATTCATGAGTTACCATCATCACCCTTCACACTGCTCCCCATATTTTTCACAATGGATATGGCCCAAGCCAAAGTTACTAGACAAAAATATTTTGAAGTTAGGTATGTGACTCCACTTCAAGCCATACTACCAGGCATAGATGCTCTTACAGTGTAACAACCAGTCAAAGCTACTAGCTCACAACATAAGGGGAAGAAAATTATTTTTGTAGAACATTATTAAACATGCCCTCCATTGAATCATAAGACACACATCATAATAAAATATATCGATGACCTAAAGGTACCATAAATCGCTAGTTTGTGTGACCTTCTAGAGATGGGTACAAATGAGAAGGTTGTCTACTAGGTCAGGATTTTAGACATGGCTAAAAACTTTTATGATAAGGAGGTGGAGAAGTAATTATTATTCTATAAGGTTTTTTACATATTTCAAGTATCGAAATAAGTTATCCTAAAACTATGGTTGGAACTTACATCTTGCCCACCATCCATAGTTATTGATACCATAAGGGAAGAAATTAAACAACTATAGTGGATGATTGACTTTTGCAACCACAACTTGATCCTACCCTTATAGCCAAGGACATATTTTCACCACTTCAAGAAATTAAAATAGAATCACTTATGTGTAGACCTAAAATAAGGCAAGAGGATAAGGTCTCTCCTACACTTGAACAATACACCTTTAGATGACTAGTCACTACATAGGAAGCATAACCTACCCCTAATTCTACTTCACCACCACTAAATTACATATTGGTCATGCTTAGGAATATGAAGGCATATGTTTACAACTCTAAATTCTAACCAAGTTATTCACCAATGTCTCTATAGGCCTAGGAGATTGAAGAGCTCACACCTAAACATCCCATAGAAGTAAAATAATAGGCCTCAAGAGAAGAAATATCTCATGAAATATAAAAATGAGTGAGGAAAGAGGAGAATAAGTGATAGAAGGAACAAACATATAAATAACAAGCCACTCAACAAGACAAAGAAGCTGAGGCCACATAAAAGGCAAAATATGTAGAGGTTGATTGATATAAAGCCATTTATGATTCCAAGAAGGCCCAAGAAGCCATTGATGAAGCCAAAAAATGTATAGGAGGTGTAGACATAAAATAAAAAAGAATTTAAGCTTGTTACCAAAGATAAGGTAGAGGAAGAAGAGAAACAACAATAGTATCAAGTAACCCGAGCACAATAGGTTATAGAAGCTATAAAGCATGCACAACATTAGGTAGAAAAATTGTGAAGAAAATTAAAAAATAAGAAGATGAAGCCATGAAAAAAAATAGGCATAAGTGCACACACAACAAGAATAATAAAAAACATAGGCTTAGGCTACACAATAACAATACAAGGCTATGACCCTAGTAGAAAAAGAGAATAAAGAATAAGAATAATGGGTGAATAATTTGAAGGCTAAGGAAGAACAAGTAAAGTTGTAAGATATGTAAGAAGAGTTGAAGAATAAAAAGGAGGAAGAGGAATAAAAATATTAATAGGTTAAAGACATTGTGAAATAACTCAAATTGGAAACATAGGCCATATAATAACATCAATAAGCACTAGAGTAGCCTCAAGCATAATTAGAATAGCCAACACAACCATAAGCATTAGCTACAGCTCTAACATGTCTGTAGCTACTAGAATTACCATTATGAAGCATCTAGATCTAGGATGTCTTAATATTTGGTGATCAATGCACCACTTTTTCACTCCCACTTTCCATAATTCCATGACCAGACCCTACAACTTTTATAAGCACATTGGTTGCACTCCTAATAAATAAAAAGGATTTCTTAGATGTTTCCAAGATTTCACTAAAGAAATAATTGGAGGGCACAATATCTTTTCAATAATTAATTTCATAAAATGCCACCTCCTTAGAGCTAAATATGAGACAATCCAAGGTAGAAAACATGGAGTTGAAGGCTCACCTTCATGAAGCTATGAAGATGATTTAGGACACCTCATAGTTGGTCACTCAAGTAATCAAGGACTAAGTTATGTCTGACTAGTACAGGCTCAATAATTTGGTCTCTAAGTTAATAAATGACTAGTGCATAACCTAATAACTTCATACAATTATTACATTGGACTAAAACATGAAGATTAAGGTAGCCACACTGATCACCTTATTGGAAAAATACTAGATCATGTTGGACATTAAAACACTCTAGGCATAATAGGTCATGTGCACTTTGTTGGATTGGAAGTAGTAATTGGATAATTTTATAGCCAGTTCCAGCTTAGACTTTGTCATAGCTACAACCACCAAGACAACCATGGGTAGTGAAACCACTTCAATAGAAAAGAATGATATATCTCTCTATAACTTGTTAAATTCAAGAGATAATGTGTGTGACAAACTTATTAATTGGCATAATGATCTTTTATGTAGTTGAATCATAGGTTTTTAGGCCCAACACCACATAGACAAGCAAAAGCAATTGAGTGGAGAGATTCAAACAAGGGTAAACAACACTAAGGCATCCATGAGCATCACTAATGACTTAGGCTTGAAGAAACTCACCAAATATCATATACTGATGTGCATCATGTTATGTATTGTCTAAGAAGTTATGCTCAATTGGCATGCATATGAGACATACCTATCTTTGTTCTACAATGAGGTTGCCTAGATCCTTAACATTCTAGTATAAAAGCCACCATCCAAACTCTAACAAGTCATCACATAGAATAAGGCTGCATAGTCTAGGGCCAAATATCTTATTGTCTAGTCAGCATCCACATCCATGCCACTTATATCAAACTAAGTATTGTGTAAGGTGCCAATTTTGTAAATTTTGTAAATAATTTTGTATTGGGGATGAGTAGTAAGACAAGTAGGGCTAGGATAGTTAAAAACCCATAAAGGGTTGTCACTTGATTATGCTAGCCTATTAAAAACCCAAAAGGGTGGTATATTATTATGCTACTTTTTTAAAAACCCAAAAGGATATCTAAGTAGTGTGTAAGGGGTGAAAATTGGAAATGACACCCTGATTGATTACTGTGACTCTTACTAGTCTAACCACTTCTTCAACTTTTGCCCTTTATGCACATTTAGATGATCCTATACTATTGTCTCAATATGAGATAACATTTTAAGTCCAACATAGTGTTGGGAGAATAAATTAGATAATAAATTTTCATAAGATATTCTTCTGATATTCGTGTGTTATGTAATCAATTGTCAGATATATGTATATTGTATCCTATCCTCCATGACTTGTAATAGGTTATAAGATTAATATAATCCTCTTTTTGTGCCAAGTATGAGAAGAATGTGAATAATTAGAGACATTAAAATATATATATGTGTGTGTTTGTGTGTTTGCATGAAGAAGAGAGTTCAACCTTTAAAGAGATCAATATAGACTATCTGGTTATGATTACCTATTTTGTTTCTTATTTTGTTCCTTGCATGCACTTTCATGTTTAGTGTTTGGATTATTTTTATCTAATTTACTCTAAATTCTCTATAAACATTCATGAAGTACTAAATGTTCTTAATTCCTATCTAACACATAATAATTCATCTCTATTATGCTTCTATTTTCCCATCTTGAATATGAATTCTCTACACTATCTTATGCACTTAAATAAAACTTATCTATCCTCATCCTTAGCATGTTATGATGCTTCAAGAAACCCTACTAACATAATAATTATTATGAACCAAAGGATCTAAACATAAATCCTAAACAAAATGCCCGAAGACCAAATCCCTCAGAATAATGTTTGAACAAAATGTGCAAACAAAACCTCTAGAGTATATAATGACAATGAATATTGTTTTATAAAAAAAAATTGATGAAAATTCCTAAATAAAAGTTATGATGAAAAACCTTGTGTAAGGAATTATGAATAAAAACCAAGTTCTTTAGAACATTGTTCAAACAAAATGTCTGATACTTAAACCTAAACATAAGTCATGAACAAAAAGTCCAGTGAATAACTACTGAATAAATCTTCCAAACCAAATGTTAGAATAAAATGTTATATATGATAATTTCAAACATAAACTTTGAGTAATAAATCCTGAACACAAGTTTCAAAGAGTAAAGTTTATGAAAAGAAGGCTTGAGAAAAATGTCCAAAGACCAAGTCCCAAATAATTTCTCTGATTAAAACTAAGTCTCAAAACTTGCATAGTATAAAACTCTTGAAAATAATTAATAAGTTAGTCTAAAATGTAAAATATCATTGTTTTTACTTACAAGTATAAATATTAAGGATCAATCTAATAGAACTTAGATAGTTATGTAGAGGAAGACTTGACAAACAAGGTCAAATCATAAAAAAGTGGGTCACTATTCTTTTTTAAAGAAAAGGGGGATGTTGGGTACAACAAATGGGCCATAGAATTCCCTTCAATCTTATCTTTTATGCAATGTGGTATATTATGACATAATTTTGTTCTGCCATTTCTAGCCATGATGGCCAAGAGTGAGATCTCATGCCTACTTGGAGGCAATACCCATCTCTCACTTCTATATATATTGCTACCTAGTGTGTTAAAATGTTCAACTCTCTTTACAAATAGACAATGTTAGAATAATGTAATATTAATTTTATGTGTAAATGGATATGTTTTCCATGAAGTTTTTCCACTTTCTTTATTCTTTAATGGGCAGACTATAATTTTTGATTTTATGCAAAGTTTATGAATTAACTAGGATGTGCTTATACTATTTTAGTTAGGTTATTCAATTCCTTTTGCTTTATTTAAAGCCTATAAGGATCTATGTGTAATTAACTATAAACCTATCTATAGTTCATTCATTAAAATATTATTAGAATGTATAATTTTACCTTTATTCTTAGACTCTCTTCATGTGTGATTGAATCCCAAGCCATTATGAAACTTATAAAATAATCATGCAACTATATCTAGGCACATTTTGGTCCTAGAAGCAGTTATGTTTCCCTTTTAATCAAAATAATTTATTTATACCTTATCCTCCCTCTCTTTTGATGTTTATTTGTGAATAAGTGATTTTTCCCTTTCATTATAAATAGTGAAGTGAAGAAAAGTAGAGATCTAAAATTCGATATGCTATAACTGGCCCCTACTATAAATGTAGAAGTTTTATGAGTCAGTGATAAAACTTATTTTGGAACTATGGTGGTATCATTACATCCCTTGTAGATCTATTCCAATCAGGATATTTAATGGATCTCCATACTTACATCTCATTCCTTAGATTGTCTTAGTAGTAATCTTAAGATGAGAGGATACAAGTACTTTAATTATTCTTGATCTCACTCAATGCATCAAGGACCAATATCTTGGCCCAAAAAATAAATGGAATAATAATGAGGGCACCCCTTCTCAATGTCTAATAATTATTTAAGATAATAATGTACCTACAAGTACCCTAGATCCTACTATGTATATCACTAGATCTTGATCTAGTACTAGTCAAGTAATAATATCCCCACTACAATTCCATAAGAGAACTAGAACTACTAGAGGGAGACCTAGAACTATGGTTACACCTACTATCTCATCCTCTCATTTTATCCCTAAAATACCTAAACCTATGGTTTCACCAATGGTGTGGATAAATAAGTCTATCATCAACATTCATGGAGTTGTCCATGATTTATCAATCAACCCAAAAATATACCTCCCAAGATTTACACTAAGTATCAGGTGTAACATTAAGGAACACGTAACTTCATTCAAAATTGATTTTAGGATTGTTAATTTTAAACATGAGGATGTTGACTATAATATTTTATCATTCACTCTAATGTACATGGTATATGGTTTATTCTTGAACATGATTGAAGACTCTATCATACATTGGGATGAATTCAACATGTTCTTCACCCAATTTGGGTAGGTCATTGATCTAAGTGTGTTAGACCAATAGTTCACCTGCATCAAAATGAACCCAATGATCCCATGAGAAATTTCAATGCTTGGTTTCCTAATATGTATATCTAAATCACTATGATATATAAACTAGATGCCCAACTAACCTTGAAATGTAAAAAAATGCACTAGATCCTTAGAATGCTATGTTCTTCTATAGAGATACTTTAGTGATATAATTTCCTCTAGTTTAAGATAAGGCCATCAAAGTAGATAAAACACTAAATTTTTAAGGTTTGTGGTCACCAACCATCTTGAATCTTATGCCTGCTTTGAACCCCATATTTACTACTAGTTAGAATATACCCACACCATAACATGTGCCAATGAAAAATGAGATTTCTTTGAGGAACACTAATCTTAATCATCATGTAGGATTCCTTATCCAAATAAATAATGAATAAACACCTCAATATCATAATCCAACACTAGTCCCTTCTATGAATAATGTCTAAAGTGTGCTTTGAGAATACACCAATAATGAGTTCAATGTTATATATTATATGGTATAAAATCTCAATAATGATTTCTTAGGCATCCAAAGATAGGTTATAAACAATGGTGGTGAGAGTTAAAATAGGAAATATTAAAATTACATCACTAAGAGGTGGGGTATGAATCAATGTTTAAAACTATCAATCACATGTACTTTAACATTCCTTGAACCATCAAAGTAATACAAAGATATAGTAATGCATAAAGAGTCATTCATATGAGTATAACACAAGAAAAAAAACATATGTGTAGGAAACCCTCAAGGGGAATAAAACCCACTATGATATCTAAAAATGGGTTATATTCCTATAAAACAAAATATAAAATTCTATTGAGCACCAAATCAAATTGTAGCACTAACACTAATGAAGTTAAGCACCTACTTACAAGGAAGCACCAACTCCCTAAGTGACTCAACACCAACTGAACCACCTCATAAAATTTATCACCACACCTCTAATCTATTTTTATAGTCTCATTTTAAAACCTCCTTTTTCTCTCTAATAAATATTTTATTCACTTCAATTTCTTACAACAAATAGGCCTAAACTAATTTGTATGTATACTATACTCATGGTTACACACCACTTAGTCATCCATAAACATTAAACCTCTTAGGTCAGCCATAGAATAGATATTATAAAACTTTATAACCATAGTTCAAATGAACTCTAGACCCATTTTGGTTTGCAACAACTCAATTAGGCTTCATTTCTATTTTAGGCCTCATGGAGACCTAATTGCATTAGGTTTATCTTCTTAGATTCAAAGATTTATTTTATTGGGACCAAATGGCCTTCTCAAAAAAATGAAAACCATTCAATTATTTATAATAATACCTATACTAAAATCATGTATGCTTGGTTAGACCTGTATCTTTTTATTCATACCATGAAACATCTTTTAGGACAAATTATCATATTAGGCCCGTGTACCTCAAAAACCTATCTTGAATAATGAGGATTAAAACACACAAAACCTATTGAATTATGAAAAAAATAATGTATATAGGTTCTCCATGAACTCAGGGTCATCACCAATTTCTTTGAACACTTTCACTTAGGAGATAAAGGCTCAAGAACATCTCTACAACTTACTCACTTAAAACTACCAAATTACCTAAAAATTGGTCATGGTGACTTAGACCTCCACCACTATGTATAAAATTTTCATCAATCCTAATGCATATAAAAATTCCTATGAGATCTCTAGGCATTAGAGTCATATGGTCTACTACGAACTATTGGTCTTGTAGACAAATTTCTTTACTTTATATCACATAGTCTTATCTAAACCAAAAACATCATTTTGTGATAAAATATTCACCATATTCAATGACCTCAAAAAATTATTTAAAGAATAAAAATGAATTAAAATTCATAAATAAACTCTTCATGTACTTGGTTTCATCAATCTAACATGCTTAGACCCTCAAATCCATCTTCTCATCTTTGCCTAGGTTTTTCACTCTTCACACCATTAGGCATGTTTATGATTGGATAACTTTAATATCCAATATATCACACTTAAAGGTTGGAACCTATCCAAAAACCATCATGGATATGTATTATTCTTTTATATCTTATTCTCCCATTCATTTTCTTTTCTTGACCAATGCAAATTTCTAGAGATACAATAACTTATTGACAAATAATACTACATCTGTACATTTTCTCTCATCTAACTAACCACCTCCACTTGGACTTACTTGGGAGAGTTAAATACATGATACAATAGTTTTTATAGGAATTTTATACCATTCAAGTATATTTTGAACAAGATATTCCACATTGGGTCCTTATTAGAGTTTATGGAGGTTTAACATAGGTTTCAATGTTAATCGTTATTCATAAAGGAATACCACTTAAATCCAAAACAAATGTATGGATAAATTATATAATACCCTTCCCCATTTCTCCTTAAGATATCAGGTTCCCATGTAGAGGTTACACTTTCCAATGAACATCTAAAAGTTCTTCTCGAGTCTCGAGACCTCAATCTATGAACTCAAGAAAGTCTAAAATAGTGTTTCTTGTAATTTACTTCAAACCATGACCTAAAAATTTGTTAACATGCTTAAAATAACATATATTACCTTTATCTATGATCAAATATTCATAATTTCCTTGAAATTTGATATTCATACCTCATTAGGCCAGGCAGGGTCTCAAAGAGGTCTAGGTGTAGGCTTAGTCTTAAGGTCTTACCCGTATAGGTTCACCATAAAACTATCATGAGTGATCCAATTCCTCACATAAATGATCAAATAGTGTCATAAAACCTTCACATTCATGTTTTCATTCATTTTTATTCACATACCTCTTCATTTCATGACTAGGCTTCTTATGCAAGTTTGACATTAATGACTTGTAACTTTATGTAACCATAAGGCATTAGTTTCCTTAAAATTATCTCTTTTGCCTTAAAATTATATTTCATGACAACATAATTTAAATGAAAACATTCTCTCAATTCACCTTGTCATATAAACACACTACCAACTATGTTTAGTCACCTTTGACATCAACCTCATGCAAGATGCACATTTGACATCAACAAAAATACTCAACAATCTCCCCCTTTGTCATTGGTGGCAACAATTGTCAAAAAATTATCTCAATAAGAAAATTTTCCCTCATTATTAACATTCTCCCCTTTTTACATAAATGACAAATTGATGTCTACAACTTCTTGGATCATACCTCTTGCAACCAAAACACTCAACATACAATATTATGAATTTATGAGGTAGTATACGAACATGCTCCCCGCATTTCCATGCATACCTTCTCAAAAATTCTCACCTAAACTTGGAGATAATTAATCATCTTATTATCTCCCCCTAAGTACTTGAATTCCTTAGTGACTGTTAGGGGTAAGAACTACACCTAATTCCTATCTTAGGTGTTCAAATGTTGCTTTTAAAAGTGACTTGGTCAAAATGTCTACAATTTGATCCTGTGTAGAAATATATTCAATTTTGACACTTTGTTCACTTACCTACTATCTTAGGAATGATACTTGATAGGAATGTTCTTATTACTTTATTGCATGACAGGTTTTTTTGAAACACTTATAGTACTTGGATTGTCAAAATACATAGGGCTAGGACTATCATACTCCACCTTATAGTCTATTAAGGTCTATCTCATCCATAAGACTTGAGTATAACATGAAGCTAATACAATGTACTCAACATCACAAGTGGATAAATCCACTAATGGTTGTTTCTTAATTATCCATGAAAATAGGCACCCACCTAAGAAGAAAGCTCCTCCACTAGTAATTTCCTATCATCTAGACATCCTGCATAGTCTGCATCTATATAGGTTGTCAAATTTAACTCCTTGCTCCTTGGTTACCACAACCCAAAATCCATAGTCCCCTTGAGATACATGAGTATCCTTTTTACTACTTACAAATAATTTTCCTTTGGGTCTAGTTGAAATCTTCCCAAAAGGCCTACTACTTATATGATGTTAGGTCTAGAGGTAGTGGTGTATATCAAACTTCCAATAATTGACCTATATGATGTTTGGTTGACCTATGAATACTCATCTTCCTTGTTCAGCTTACACCTTATGATCATAAGTGTATTAACTACCTTGCAATATTCCATTTCAAACTTCTTCAACATCTCTCTTATGTACTTACCTTGTGAAAATAATATAATTCTTTTAAATTGAATGATTTGTAACCCAAAAAAGAATGATATTTCTCCTAACATGGACATATCAAACTCCTTCTTCATCACATTTTCAAATTCCTTAATCATATTCTCATTATTTCCACAAAATATGATATCATCCACATATATAAATACTATCAACTAATGGTTATCTTCTATCTTTACATATAGATTACTATATACAACTCTTCTTTTGAATCCTTGGTCTAATAGATACACGTCTAATCTGGCATACCAAGATCTAGGAGATTGATTTAGACCATAAATATCATTTTTTAATATACAACATAGTCCTTGTTATCTGATAGTGAAAAACCCTTAGGTTGTTCTATGTATACCTCTTCTCCCAAGTTTCCATTTAAAAAGGCATATTTGGTATCCATATAATACAACTTGAACCCTTAGAATCTTGCATATGCTATAAACAATCTAATGGCCTCAAATATTTCCATCGATACAAATGTCTCCTCAAAGTCTACCCTTTCAACTTGTGCATATCCATTAAATACCAATATATCCTTGTTCCTAGTGACTTATCCATCTTCATTCAACTTGTTTCTAAACACCTATTTTGTGCCAATGACATTCTTGTCTTTAGGCTTCGGAAGTATGTTTGTTGGTTTGGTGATCTTAGGCATGTTCTTCATAGACTTGTTAGTTCTTATCTTGACTAGATTATCAAAGATTAGGTGGCCTAACCTTATGTGCCATAGCCAAATTTAATTCATCTTGATCATAAATCATCTCTCCTTCTCTATCTCATTTAGGATATATAGATTATTTTCATTCCTCTTAACATTGGTAATTAGCCTTCCTAATTTGGATATCCTTATCTCACACCCTCTATCATGAAAGGTTAGTGCATGTCCTTGGTTTCACATTTGAATTACACTAAGAAATATATGTTTCAAACCTTCCATATAAAACACATTTTTTTTCTTGGTCTTCCCATTATCCAAATTTAAGATACCCTTTCTAATTATATTGGCAGTTGTGTTGTCTCTAAATATCATTATTCCTACAACTTTTTTATTTAATGAGATGAACTTGATCTTGTACCCTATCATGTAACTTAAACAACAACTATCTATATACCATTTCGTGCCTTCATATTGGATTTGAAAGGTAGTCTAAGCTAGCATACATTCTTCATCTTTAGTCTTCTGCTCCTTCTATACTTGTTCACAAAGTCTAACTTCTTGATCCACTTCTCAGTGGTAGGACTATATGCCCTTTTGTCTTTACTGACCTTTTATGCCTCATTTTTTAATCCCTTATAATATGTCCTCCTTCATGAAAATTATACCATAATATTCTTCTTCTACTATTGTAATATACATTTTCCTTATTCCTCCATGAAGAATTCATTCTTGCATAGTGTTTATAATCCATAGCTCTATGTCCATATTGGATACATGAGAACTAGTAACCATTTAATAAATTTTCATACCTCATATATTTTAGTTTGAATGATACACCTCTACCTTTATTGTCTCTTGAAGGATTCAAGTTCTTCTTGACTTGTTGATGATCAACTTGAGTCTTAGATTTGAGAGATTTTGCATAGGTCTTTACTTTGTCAGTATTATTCTTTGAGGTATGACTATCCTTATTTTCTTGTTGATCTTATTTTAATATAATACCTATCTTATCATGTGGACACCTTTGACTATTTAGAATATCACCAAAGACTTGAGTACTCTTCTCAGATTTTTGATCTGTCTTTAAATTGATTGTTACTTGATCTAATTCTACCTTAAAGGACTCCATTTATATTCCAAACTTAATGCATTACTCCTCATTGGTATTAATACTTGAAATGATAATTTTAATCTAATTTTCTAAATTTTTAATGATATCCTCATATTCATTGGTGTTGTTACTTAGTCTCTCTTCAAAGATATTGATATGATCCTCATAACTCTTAACCAATTATCTTAGTTTATAATTCTTCCTTTTTTGGAACTTTAACTCCTCTTGATAATTCACAAATTTTTCCTCAAGGTTCACATCAACCTCTTCTTCATCTGATTCTTCATCATCCATAAAGATTTTCCCTTTTAAATAACCTATTGACCAAATTTGATTTTTAGGTCAAATTGGGTCACCTCTAGGTAAAAACATGGTATTTATGTGTTTTAAGGGGTATAACATTATTTAAAAAGGTGTTATATAGGATAATTGATGTCATTAAATGTTATACTAGCCTTGGTCATTAGTTATTTTAGTCCTTATATCATTTTTGGGTCATTTTGAGGTTAAAAAAGGTGCATATAATGACTTGTATGGATTTATTGGGAAGTGTGAAGGTTAAAAAACATAATTTAATATCTTTTGTGTCATTATAGGTCTTAAGTAACTGAAATAACTGAAAAGTGGTAGGTTCATTAGAAGAAAAGGTAGTTTTCTTGAGGAAAAAGGTGAACGTGGCACTTGTACAACTCATAGGGAAGTGTACCATGTGGGAGAGGATCATGGTGTGTATATTTAGCTTCCCCAAGATTATTTAAAAGTTTTTTTTTTAATTTTAAATGTTATTTTTGGACCAAAACCATTCTACTACTTTTTCACCCTTCTTGGCATGTAGAAGTGACCTTCAAAATTTTTTTCAATACAGATAGTTGAAGAGGTTTCAAGTCAAATGATTATTGGATGTTGTATTATGATAATATAACTTAGTTTAAATATAATTATATTTAATAATTGTGTCTTGTGCTTCATGAACCATTATCATGAAGCTGAATGTATTTTTTTTCCTACTTATCTATGCACCCTACAATTTTTACTCTTCTTTGGGAAGGTCTATAAAATTCACTTATTTATATTGGTGCCATAAGATTTTTAATCAATTTTATAATATTATCCATGATATTTTTCACATCTATAGTTGATTTTACAGTCCAAATAACTCACTTTTTAGGAAGGTACCACCATGTGTAGTCTCAGTCAATTTTCCACTTGTATAAGGTTGAATTCCATACAAGCGATTCCATGTGAATATTATATGGTGTTTTTAAATTTATTAATGTCATTTTTATCACCTTCATTCATTTTTTTATCTCACTATATCATGCTTGGATCAATCTTGTAGTCCACTTTCATACTTAGTCAACTTCTTGTTCATTCTTACTGATAGTCATAAAAGATCATGTATGTGAACATTTTTAACATGATTCATGGAAGGGTAAAATATATTTCATGAATTTTAACATGTTTTCACCTCAAGATAATAAAACAAAAAAATCCACTTGACATAATAAAATATTGTGGTAGTCATGTAGTATACTTCACCTAGTCTACCATGGATATGCTTACCTACAAGTGCTTGAAGGATAATTTCACATTGAATGGGACGTGTTAATACTTGTTCCAAAACATTATAAGTGTGAGGAGTTAATTTTAAATCTTTTAAGTAGGTTTACCACTCATTAGAGGATTGTTTTTCTTGTTCACTATTTGAAATTTCCTTATTACTGTAGACCTGAGAATCACCACCTATAGGTGCCTTGAGTAAAAAACTTAAAATCCTTATAGAAAGGTGGAAATATGTGCTGACATAATCCTTAATGTATTAAAATTATGAAAGTATAATGTTATACTTGTATATAAGTTTGGATTGTTAGAAAAGGTTGAAGGTTACCCTTAAGCATGAATTGATTGTGTTCAGGACCACAGTCCCTAAAAATGCAAAACAAAGGTTCTAGCCATTCTATGAATATATTTTTAAGGTTTTGTAAATAGTTTTTAAACTTTTAAATTCCTTTGATTTTTTCCCTATCATATTAAAAGAGCATTTCAGATAATGAAGTCAAGAGGATCAAGGGAGATCGGTCTTTGAGAGGGCTAGAATTATCCATAAAAATACTAAAAGTAGGCAATAATATCCACAAGATTTGAACCATAAAGTGGCCTTAGCACTTCAAGGAGTATAAAAGGAAAAATTAAACGTGTATAAGACCTTATGGAGTGAAAGAGATCAGATTGAGTGTGGAGGCCACTAGAAGAGGTTGATTAGTGAGGTTTTAAGGTTTATTATGCACCTATAGTCCATACATAAAGGAGAATTATGCACCTATAGTAGGACAAATAGGTAGTGGACTAATTTTAATGTCTTATAAGTGTTGTATCTCACCTAATTTAAATTAATTCATAAGTATATATTTAATACCCTTAAGGCTATAATAATAATCTCTCCATACCATGTTCAATCTAAATTGCACCTCAAGTAACCTATAAGTAGGGTTTACTATCAAAGGCAAAAACATAGTCTAAGAGTATATTGTTTGAGAAGTTTAAGGTTTTTATCAAAGGATAGAATGAATTAAGAGATTATTGATGGTATATAGAGATTATAGGAAATATGTATTCATTCTCTTCAAAACCTATACTATATAAAAGACACCTATATGCCCCACATAGTCAACTGTAGTTGACTATGAGGGGTAAAGAGAGAAAATTAGGCTCATTGATACGAACATAGTCTAAATATGAAATGAATAGGTTAAATTAACTAATAGATAATAATGGTAATGCTTCAATGGATTTTGAAATGTCCTAAAGGCCTAAAACTATGCAAGATCATCTGCATCTATTCCATCAAAGACAAAAACATAGTTAGTTGTGACTAAGATACATAATGACTCAAATAAGGATTTGATGATGTCTTAGCTCATTAAAAGTGAATATAAAGTGATTAATAGTATAAAAATGTTTTATGATACATAAATTTCAGTCAAATAATTTCTTAAAACATCATAACTAGGCTAAACTTAAGCCAAATATACACCTATAGGAACCATAGACAAGGTGTCTCAGTATAGTAGGGAACGACTCAATGGTGAAACAAAAGAGAATGTAAGGTGAGTAAAATTTATGAAAGGTTATTAAATGGTTACTATTCTTGATGGATAGTCTCTCCACATTGTTACTAGGTCTTAAAGAACATACACACACCTACAAATAGGATTTCAAAGAGCAATCATAGGGTAGTGACACTCAGTCCTGACTAGATAGTGGTATGGGAAAGGAGCATGGAGATTTAGAGTGATAAAATAATTAGAGATAACATTAACCATAATATATAGAAACCTAATGGCACTATCATGATGGAAAACTAGTAGAGAAGTGTTCTAAACAAATTCAACATAGTCCTTGTGAAATCTTGCATACATAGTTTTCCTTTGCATGGTCTATTTTGGGTTTTAGAGCATTTGAGAGGTCAAAACACCAAAAAAAAGTGATAAATTTTTTTGTAGATCACCATAAAAAAAATTAAGACACTAAATCATTCATTTTTTCCTAAGAAAATAGGGGAGTACCCTCTATTTTGTCTCAGATAGAATACATTCCCCTCAATGTGTGATTCACAGGTTTTGGAGGAAAGTAAGTGATATGGTGATCCAAATGATAAATAAATCCTTGAAAAGGGTTTTAAAATATAATATACACATTTAAAACTATAAAATCAAGTTTAGAAGGGGGATTGTAAACAAATAAGCCTAAACCTCTTAAGGTTACAGACAGGCTCATGAAGTAAGAGTTAAGCAAAAAGACCAAATAAGAAATCAATGCCACTTTTGGCATTAAAAATGAGTTTAAAATTGTTATAAAATGTTTTTAAGGTGGATATAGAGGTGATAAATCTTTTAATATGCAAATTAAATCATCAAAACTCATTTTGGGCTTCAAGGGCAATTCAGGATTGTTAGGCATGGCTAGGCCTAACATCCAAAAAAGAGTTCAATTTTATATTTGGATTTAGAGGACTAATAAATATATTTTATAATTCCTATGGAGGTACATTAAAAATTTTAAATCTTTTATCATGAAAAATAAAACCAAGGAATGCCATTTTTGGACCTTCAAACATCTCAAACTTGTACAAATGGTGAAAATAAGCTTGCTAAGAGAAGTTCAATTACTCATATCTTTCATGAGGAATTTAATGGAATATATAGGAATTTTTTAAGGTTATTAGGGGTCCAAAACACCAAAATAATGTAATTTTTTTCATCTCTAATGTCATAACTTTATGAATGAACCTTAAGAGGTCAAACAGGTCTAAAACCATTCCTAGTGATCCAATTGGAGAAATGAAGCTTGAGATGAATTATTATGGAATATATTGATATTTAAAAATATTTAAACTTTTAAAATACTCACTCAAGCTCCCTCACATACTTTTTGGTTGTATGGAATTATATAGACAAGGGGAAAATAGGGTATTTTGGACCATTTTTGTGTTGTGTAAGCTAAAGGAGGATTATGAATATGAAATAAATTTTGGAGGGAATATTTATAAATTTTATAACTCCCTATTATCATTTAATTCATTCAATAAACTCATAAAGTTTTTAACAATAGCTCTCATTTTAGCTAGTCAAAACTAGACTATTAGACAAGCTAGTGAGAAGGATGGAAAACTTCAAATGAGATGAATTTAAGGTGTATATAATGATTATAAGTCCATGAATGGTTTTTACAGGTGTAATAAACTCCATCACATATATTTTAATTAACAAATGATGCCAATTTTGAGGCCAAGTGTGTAGGGCGCATGAAAGAAGAGTTTTCTAGAAAATAGATGGTGATAGCTCCTTTATAGATGGTTCCAAAAGAATAGAAATTAAAATAATTCATGGAGAGGCATGAATTAAACTCTTAAAAATAATCCAAACCATCATACCTATCCCTAATTAGTTATGTTATTTTCAAACAAGGCCAATCATGAAGGTAGTTGTTTTGAGCTAGAATTAGGAGTTTTATGCCACTTTGTAAGATTTTGATTACTTGTATGGACACTTGGACTTATTTACCTTACATGGTTCATTAAATATCATTATCTCATGAAAAAATTACATTTTTATATCTTCAAAGGTATCCTTTTGACCTATGGACTTTTCTTTTCTCCTCTCTCTCTCTCTCTCAAGTTCTATAAGAACTAGCCATTTTGGTCAATATAGCTTATGCTCCACCTGAGTATGGTGAAGCCCTAATTATTTGTATACATTTTGATAAATAATAATAATAATTGTTACCTATTCCATGAATATTATTATTTTTTTCCTTTTTAATTTTTAATTTTGCATAAGTGATAACTATTGTCTCCTTAGCACGATTGTTTCATTCTATTGTCTATTTGCAGTTGGAAAGCTTCTTATTGTAAGGCATGTGAAGTGTTATAGGATATGTCAAGGATTAATTAGTTAGTATATTCATTATTTCCCTCATAGGAATATTTTATTTTCCTCCTAGCTTTGTACATTAATCCATAACCTCATAATGTAACATTGATGTGAGAAGATGAATATTGGAGAACTGTATGTTCAGTTTGTCCCTTAATTTCAAGTGTAACATGCATATGGTTGGAAGTAATAAATATATTTTTGTATCAGGATATTTTATTTTCAGTTATATCTCTCCATTTTCACCCCCAAATTTTATTTTTAGTTGTGATCTAAAGTGGTACATCAAGGGAACTAGCCCTATTTAGAGATTCACCTCATTCCTTAAGCTACTCACAAGCCTAGAGGTGTTTCCATTATGCCAATTAGATGAGGAGATATTTTAAATATCCTCAAAGGGGGAAAATCCAAGTGAAAACATAACCCCTAGTGTTTATTTATATATCCATGAATAAGGTTTCATTGGTATCATGGTCATTACTATCATCATCACTATTAGATGTACTAGTATCACTTACATCAGATGAGCTACTGTCTTCTTTGGTATATAAACTTATAGTGTTATTTAATGACCTTTTACTTCCTTCATAATTATTGAAAATATTTTTCTATTTTTATTCTTATATACCTTCTTATCATCACCATGATTTTCATAATATTATCCATCATGCTCAGTCTTATCCTTGTTAGGACATTTAGAGGCAAAGTGACCAATCTTACCATAGGTAAAAATTTGAATGGAAAATTTACCTTACAATTACCTAATTTTTTTCTTATTTTTCTTACAAACATGGATTTTATGTTTTCATCATAAATTTTTTTGTCAACATCATCCTTGGCATTGTTACCTAATCACTTCTCAATTCCATCCATTTCCACCTTTAAGATGACACTCTTGGGATATGAGAAGTATATGTTGGATATTGATACTTCTTGTGTTCCATGTCAGACTTCATGTATTTATTGTACTCATTAATACTCATATGAACTTCAAGAAATAATTTTCAAAGATAACCTATGCAAGCAAATTGAAGATTTAGAGGTAAAGATAAAGTTGTTAAGTTAGGGTGTGGTGGAAGGTTTATACCCAAAAGAAGATCTTATGCCTAAACACACCCCATACACCTTTCCTCAAGAGATTACTCAAGATAATTAAGATTTGAATTAAGTTTGTGTCAAGTTAAAGGAAAAAAATCAAGTGTTTTTATCTAAAGGTCTACCTCCCCTTCTTCAATAAATTTCAAAAGAGTTTCCTACTTTTCACTCTCATCCTGATTTTGAGTTTTATGTGTCACCTCTACAAACTAGTTCATATTTTCCTCACCCCATCACCATTTTACTTGATGTAAATATGGTATTTAAACCTGAATAAGAGTATTTGGTAGAAAAAAATATATAACTCTTGCTTAAATAAATCCCAATTCCTTGGCAGCCTCATTAGATTAAGTCACATGACTTCAAAATGCCTAGTCTTGGAATCACAAAGAAGGAAATGAAAAATATTGCATCCCTTGAGAATAAAATTCATGATGTGGTAGTTTATATGTAAGTTTATATCCCTCAAGGGATCCTAAATGATGAAGAAAAGGTGATTTATTATGTGGATATTTTTTATTGGGTTGCTGAGGAAGAATGTTCTCCTTTTGCCAATGAAGAAGAAGCATTCATTAGCTCTTCCATCACTTTGAAAGATACCATATATGAACAAGAAAAAGTTCACAATAATCCTTTGGATGACTTTTTTTAAATAATTGGAATAGTCTATACTCATCTTTAAGGAGGCTATGAGCTAGTCAAATATGGAGAAGGTAGCTTTGGCACTCAAGTAAGTATGCAAAGGAAAAGCATCCTTTCAAATCTATCCTTTCAAAAAGCATATACATTTCATAATGACATGTTTTAAGTCATAAATATGGTCTAACATCCTCTCAACTATTTGGTAGAAACACATCAGATCTTGAAGGATAGAACAAGCTCCTTTTGGACTCAATCTTCTAAATAACATGAAATCAATCCTCTTGAAGCCATGCCTACAAATAAGATGCAAGTTGACAATGAAATTAAGAGTGGGAAGAAGTATGAATTATGTGAAAAATTTAAAGTGGAATATATCTACATTTTAAACCTAATCGAGGATGATCTACTTGAGATCAAGTCAAGTGAAGTGCCAAGGAATAGGTCTGATCTATAAAACATCCATTTTAAGGAGTATGCTTGGCACTATGCTTCATCTCACCAAGAAGATGATTTAAGAAATTTTCCTTTTGATATTCAAAAATAGTATTCTTAGTTCCTATTTGTGCATAACAGTCTATTTTTAGATTCCCCTAAGTGCCTTGAGCACATGTGTTTATGTGTCTTGTTAGTTTTGTTGCCTTGTTTTGTGTGTGTCCTTTGTTTTATATGGTTGAGGTATAAAATTAATGGTCATGTCTTAATGGTTAATTGTTAAAGGTTTACTTGTTTTTCTCAGACTTAAAATGACTCCCTAATCCCAATAGACTATCAAGGGTACTAGTCTAGTTAGTATAGTAGGCATACTACCCTATGAGTCACTAATTTATTGACCAAATTTGACTTTTATGTCAAATTGGAGCACCCATACGTAAAAAATTGATATTTAAGTGTTTTATGGAGTCTAAAATTATCTCAAAATGTGTTTTATAGGATAATTGATAGCATTTAATGGTATACTATGCTTGGTCATTAGTTATTTTAGTCCTTATATCTTCTTAGGTCATTTTGAGGTCAAAAAGGTGCATTTAATGACTTATAAGGATTTATTTTGAATTTTTAAGGTTATAAAATGTTATTTAATGTCCCATGTATCCTTATAGGTCTTAATTAGCTGACATAATTGAAAAGTTTTAAGCTCATCAGAAGAAAAAGTAGTTTTCTTAAGGAAAAAGGTGAGTTTGGCATTTGTACAACTCATGGGGAAGTGTGCCACATGGGATAGTATCATGGTATATCTATTAATATTGAAAAATATTATTTACATGTTTTTTTTTGCTTTGGAAGTGCATTTTTATCCTAAAACTATTCTACCACTTTTTCACCCTTCTTGGCATGTAGAAGTGACCTTCAAGTTTTTGCTCAATATGGACAGTTTAAGAGGTTTCAATTGAAATGATTCTATGATTTTATATTAAACTTAGATACATTAATTTACATATAATTATTTTTAATAATGGTGTTTTTTCTTCATGAACCATTCTCATGAAGCTGACTATATTTTTCTACATACTTATTTATGCACCCTACATGTTTTGCTCTTGTTTGGGAAGGTCCAAAAAATTCACTTGATGATATTGGTCCCAAAGGATGTTAATTCATTTTATCTTGTTATCAATTATTGGTTTCATAATTAGAGTTTATTTGATAGTCCAAATAACTCACTTTATAGGAAGGTACCACCATGTGCAATCTCAATCAATTTTCCACTTACAGAAGGTTGAATTACATACATTAGATTCCATGTGAATAAGATATGGTGTTTTTACATGTATTAATGTTATTTTTGTCACATCTCTTCATATTTGTAACAATCTTACAGTCCACTATCATAATCAACTTCTTGCTCATTCCTACCTACAGTCATAAAAGATCACGTGTGTGGTCATGTTTAACATGATTCATGGAAGGGTAACATATATTTCATGACTTTTAACATTTTTTAACATTAATATAATCAAAAAATAACCTCCATTTAGCATAATAAAATATTGTGGTAGTCATGTAGTACACTTCATCTAGTTTGTCATGGATATGCTTACCTATAGGTACTTAGAGGATAATTTCACATTGAATGGGATGTTTTAATACTTATCTTAGACCCTTATAAGTGTGATGATTCCATTTTAAATATTTTAATTAGTTTTAAAACTCATTATGGGATTGTTTTTCTTGTTCACTATTTGACATTTTTTTATTATTGTAGACCTAAGAATCACCACCTATAGGTGGCCTACGCAAAAAGCTTAAAATCCATATAGAAAGGTGTAAATATGTGTTGACACCCTCCTTAATGTATTAAAATGATTAAAATATCATGTTATACTTATATATAGTGTTATATTTTTATTAAAGGTTACCTTTAATCATGAATTGACTGTGTTGAGGCCAACAGTCCCTAAAAATGCAAAATAGAGGTTCTGGCCATTCTATGAATATCTTATTAAGGCATTGTAAATAGTTTTTAAAGTTATAAATTCCCTTTCCTTATTTACCTATAATATATAATATCCTTTTATATAATTAATTCAAGAGGATAAAATGAGATTGGTGTTTGAGAGGGCTAAAATTATCCATAAAAACACTGCAAGTGGGTAATAATATCTACAGGATTTGAACCATAAAGTGGCCTTAGAAATTCAATGAGTAGACAAGGAAAATTCATTGTTTATAATACCTTATAGAGTGAAATATATCCCATTGAGCATGGAGACCACTAGGAGAGGTTGATTAGTGAGTTTCAAGGTCTATTATGCACCTATAGTCTATACATTAAGGCAAATTATGCACCTATAGTAGGACAAATATAGTGGACTAATTTTAATGTCTTGAAAGTGTTTTATATTACCCAAGGTAAATGTATGCATGATTATATATTTCATACAATTAAGGTTTTAAGAATAATATCTCTATACCATGTTCAAGCTAAATTGCACCTCAAGTAACTACAGGTAGGGGTTATTGTCAAAGGCAAAAACACAATCCAAGAGTATACTTTTTGAGAAGTTCAAAGTTTTTTTAAAAGGATAGAGTATTGATGTAATATATAGATTCATGGAAATATTTATTCATTTTTTTCAAGGCCTAGACTAGATAAAAGGCACCTACAAGCCCCACACAATCAACTATAGTTGACTATGAGGGGGAAAGAATGAGAAAATTAGGCTCCTTAATATGAATTTAGTCTAAATATGAAATAAATAAGTTAAATTAACTAATATATTACCATGGGAATTATTCATGTTATTTTTTAATATCCTAAAGGCCTAAAACTATGCAAGATCATCTACAACTATTCTATCAAAGACCAAAACATAATCATATAATTGAGATAGATAGTGACTCAAGCAAGGGTTTGATGATGTCTTAGCTCATTAAAAGTGAATATAATGTGAATTATAGTATAATTTTTTTTATGATACCTAAAATGGATTCAAAAATGTCTTCAAACATCATAACTAGGTTAAATTTGAGACAAGTGTACTCCTATAAGAACCATAGGCAAGGTGTCTCAGTCTAGCAGGGAAGGACTCAATGGTGAACCCAAAGAGCATGTAAGGTGATTAAAAAATATGAAATGTTATTAAATGGTTATTAATATTCATTGAGATTATCTCCATGTTGTGACTAGGTCTCAAAGGCCATGCACACACCTATAAATAGGATTCCAAAGAATAGTCATAGTCAAGGTCGTGACACTCAGTCTTGACTAGACAGTGGTATGGGAAAGGAGCATGGAGATTTATAGTGATAAAATAATTTGAGAGAACATTAAAAATATATATATCAACATAATGGAAATTTCATGATGGAAATTAAATATATAAGGGCTCTAAACAAACTTAGCACAGTCCTTATGAAATCTTACATACATAGTTTTCCTTTGCATGGTCTATTTTGGGTTTTAGAGCATTTGAGAGGTCAAAAAACCAAAAAATGGGCTCAAATTTTGTGTATAGAATCCTTAAATTTTTATGAATAAACTAAATCATTCATTTTTTCTTGGGAAAATAAGGGAGTGCCCTCTATTTTATCTTAGAAAGAGGGCATTCCCCTCAATGCGTAATTGATAGGTTTTGGAGGAAAGTAAGTGATATGGTGAGACAAAATCTAAATATATACTTAAAAAATGGTTTTAAAATATGAGATAAACCTATTTAAATTTTTAAAATCAAGTGAATAATGGGGAATATAACTAGAGAATCCTAAACCTCTTAAGGTTGCAAATAGGCTCATGAAGCAAGGGTTAAGCCAAAAGACCAAATAAGTGACCAATGTCACTTTTGGCCTTATAAATTCCTTTAAAATTGTTATAAAATGTTTTTAAGGTGGATATATATGTGATAAATCTTTTTATATGAAAATTAAATCATCAAAACTCATTTTGGGCTTCAAGGGCATTTCAGGATTGTTAGGCATGGCTAGGCCTAGCATCCAAAAAGGAGGTCAACTTCATATTTGGATTTAGATAACTAATAAAATTTATTTTATCATGCATATGGGGTTACATCATACATTTTAAGTATTTTAACTTGCAAAATAAAACCAAGGAATGCCATTTTTGGACCTTGAAACATCTCAGACTTGTGCAAATGGTGAAAACAAGCTTGATAAGAGAAGTTCAAGTAGTTATAGATTTAATGAGGAATTTCATGAAGGATATATGAGTTTTATAAATTTATTAGGGGAATAAAAACCAAATTATTGTAATTTTTCTTCAAATCAAATGTCAGCACTTTATGAACGAACCTTAGGAGGTCAAATAGGTCTAAAACCCTTCAAAACCCTTCCTAGTGACCTGATTGGAGTATTGAAGATAGATACGAATTATAATGTAATATATTTATCATTAAACCTATTTTAATTTTTATATGACTCACTTATTCTCCCTAAAATTATTTTTGGTTGTACAAAATTTACAAATAGGGGGGAAAATAGGGTATTTTGATCATTTTTTGTGTTGTGTAGGCTATAAGAGTAATATGAAGATGAAATAAAGTTTGGATGTAATATTTATACTTTTTATAACTACCTATGGTAATTTTATTCCTTTAAAAAAAATCATAAATTTCCTAAAAATAGCTCTCATTTTAGCTAGTCAAAATTGGCCTATTGGACAAGCTAGTGAGAACGGTGGAAAACTTCAAGTGAGATGAAGTTAAGGTGTCATAAACCCCATATAACATATTTTAATGAGGAAAAAATTCCAATTTTGAGATGAAGTGTGCAGGGTGCATGAAAGAAGAGTTTTGTAAACAATAAATGGTGATAGCTCCATTCCAAATGATTATAGAAGACCAATCATGAAACCAATGGATGGAGAGGAATGAATAAAAACCTTAACCCTAATACCAACCATAATACCTATCCATAATTAGTTATGGGACGTTCAAACAAGGACAATCATGAAGGCAAATTTTTTGAGCCAGAATTAAGAGTTTTATGCCACTTTGCAAGAGTTTGATGACTTGTATGGACACTTGGACTTATTGACCTTGAATGGTTCATCCAATGTCCTTATATAATTAAAAATTAACTTATTTTCTCAGCTTTAAAATTATCCTTGTGACCCTTTAACTTCTCTTTTCTCCTCTCTCTCTCAAGTTCTATAAGAACTAGCCACTTTGGCCATTGTAGCCTATACTCCACCTGAGTATGGAAAATCCCTGCTCATTTATATACCTTTTGATCAATAATACTATTTATTTTTACCTATTCCATTACTATTATAATTTTTTACATTTTTGATGTTTGATTTTTCATAAGTTATAACTATTGTCTCCTTAGCATTATTATTTCATTCTATCATCTATTTGTAGTTGGAAATCTTCTTCTTTAAAGGCATGTGAAGTGTTTTAGGAGATTTAAAGTACTTAGTGAGTTATTTTATTCACTATTTCCCTTATATTCCTCTTGTCTAGTCCTTCTAGCTCTACACATTCATCCATAATCTCACAATGTAACATGCATATTTAGGTTGTCCCTTAATTTCAAGTGTAACATGCATATAGCTGGAAGTCATCAATCTATTTTGTGCATCACCTCCCTTAGGATATTTTTTTCATTTATCTCTCTCCCTTTTCACCCACCATGTTTTTTTATATGTGATCCAAAGTGTTACATCAAGGTAGCTATCCATATCTAGAGATTCACCTCATTCCTTAGGCTACCCAAAAGACTAGAGGTGTTTCCATTGTGCCACTTGGATGATGAGAGATTTTACATATCCTTAAAGGGTGAAAATCCAAGTGACAACATAAACCTAATTATCTATTTCTATATCCATGAATAAGGTTTCATTGGTATCATGGTCATTACTATCATCATCATTATTAGATGTACTAGTGTTACTTACATCAGATGAACTACTATCTTATTTGGTATAAAAAAAATTCTTGGTATTGAATGACCCTTTATTTCCTTCATAATTATTGAAACCATTTTTTCTCTTTTTAGGCTTATATATCTTCTTATCATCACCATGATGTTCATAATGTTATCCATCATGCTCAATCTTATCCTTGTTAGGAAATTTAGAGGTAAAGTAACCAATCTTACCATAGTTAAAGCATTTGAATGGAAACTTGCCCTTATATTTAGCTGATCCTTTTCATAGTTTTCTAACAAACATGGATTTTATCTTGTCATCATCAATGTTTGTGTCAACATCATCTTTGGCATTCTTACCTTGTGACTTTTTCTCAACTTTGAATGTAGCTTATTTATTAGAAGGTCTGCCATCAATTTTTATCATTTCATAGGTATTCAAGATTCCATGAAGCTCATCCATCTATAGTATGTTAATGTATTTAATCTCTTCTAAAATAGACACATTTAATTCAAGCTCATATGTTAGGAATATCAATACCTTTTGTACTATTTTTGATTCTCTCAACTCTCTCCTAGCTTTATGATGAAATTTACCACTTCATTTAATCTTATCAAATAAGATGCAATTTTTTCATCCTCCTTCATTCTCAGACTTTCAAATTACCTTCTATGAGTCTATAGCTTTGTCAGCTTAAATTTGGTGTCTCCTTCATAGATGGTTTGAAACTTTCCAAAATCCTTTTAATAGTATCACAATGCATGGCTTTTACAAATTATACATCTAAAAGACCACAAAAGATGGCATATAATGTGGATTTAATCCATTAACAATAGATTTTCATATTTCATAGCCTAAGGATATTAAATTAGCCTTCATTTTGATGATCCAAAATTCATAGTTAGTCTGACTAAAGAGAGGATCCCTATTGGTTGAGAAACCTCCTTGTACCTAATGACTTGACATGTTTGTGCTTATAGGATCTCCTTTAAGTTGTTAGGCCTATTTCAAAATACTAGGTTTTAATAATAATTATTGGAAGGACAATCATTGAGAAGGGGGGTGAATCAGTGTTTAAAACTTTCAATCACATGCACTTTAACATTCATTAAACCTTCAAATCAATACTAATATATAACAATGCATAAAGAGTCATTCACATGAGCATAACATAAGAAAAAAAATTAGTGTGAAACCCTAAATGGGAATAAAGCCCACTATGATCTCTACAAATAGACTACATTCCTATGAAACAAAAGATAAAATTCTATTTAGCACCAACTCAACTTGGAGTGCCAACCTCAATGAAGTCAAGCACCCACTGTTAGAAGTACAATCACTAAGAGTGGGGGTGAATCAGTGAGCCCATACATTACAACTTCAATTACAATCCTTCTAAAATCTTAATCAGTCAATACATACATTCATGAGGCATACACATCATTCATAGAAATGAACAAGAGAGAAAATACAAGATCAAGTACATAACACATGACATACATGGGAAACCCTCTTAGGGAATAAAACCCACTAGAACCTACAATTGGACTACTTCCCTATAATAAAAGTAACCAATTTAGACCATTAAGATAATAATCAAGGAACTACCATTCTTTATTTTAGTGAGACTATAATCCCACAAGGAGACAATACGGCTATCTAGATGAGCACCCACAACAACTAGACTTTTAGTAAGTTTTATTTTATAATGAGGAAACAAACCCCTTAGATGTTGAGAACCCACAACAACACCTATGAACAACTCCACCTTTGAAATAATGTCTTCAATACCTAATTATGGAACTCTAATTATCACACTTCACCTTTAATAACAACTCTATCACCCAACACATCCTATTGGCCAAAACACATTACATATTTGAACCAACACAAAAAGATCAATTAGGACACATTACATATCCCAACTAACCCCACTCTTCACCTCTCCACACTCAATATATCCTTAATAGAAACACCTCTATCATAAATTTAAAAACATGACCAAATGGTCATACACACAAACCAAACACTGATCTACCTTTCAGATTAACCACCAAACTCACATAGACATCATCAATCCTTCGCTCACACACAAGGCATCCAAACCATCCTTTTTGATCAATCTAGACCTCTTTACTCATTTACAACCTACAAGAGAACTATTATGATCTCATAAACATGACCTATATGTCATACATATAGTCATTAGTCTAGTTTTCTCATCAAACTAACCATTGGGCACACTTGTCCTCTTCTCTTATTTGCTTCAACACTTACTCCTCTCCAGCAAGCCTCTTGAGAAACTTGCTCATTCTACCTCCTCTAAGCTCATTATGTCCATTAACCTTTATTTCCTTCTACACAAACTTAATCAAATAAACATGTTTGATCTTTTTAACTCTATTTTTGTCCTCACTAACCTGTGCCTTCTCTTTCAAAGGTTATTACCTTTACTTTTTTCCACATTCGCACTCCCTCATCCAAGTCTTATAGGTCTAGAAACTAACACATTTAGTTTCACTATTTATAGATCAATCGTGATAATCACCATATTGGTCAGCCATTAGGAATGCCTTAACACTTAAATCATCTATCTCACTAAGACACACCTCAATACAATCTTCATAGGTTGGCCATAACATCTATGGGTCGCCCTTAAGAAGCTACACCTTTTAATAAGGTCCTTGTAGCTCTTATATGTCTTATGGAGACCTATTCACCCATTTAGCACATCATCAAGAAAAACAAGAACCTAATACCACTTCCAAACATATAGGTCCACACTACATGACCCCTTATTCATCCTCAAATTCTTATAGTCATCATTGCACTCTTTTGTGCAAGCTTAAACAACATTCTTTCCACACGGTCACTATGAATGAACACACAGTCACCATCTTAAGTTCTTTTCTTACTATATACAAATTTTCAAACCTTCATAATGTAAAAATATGGTCTTCATGGAGTATAAAAAACTCCAAAATAACCAATTCATTATGAAACATCAAAACAACATCTACACAAAATTAATTATCCTTCTCAGGTCACTTGCAGAACAAACATGAACACATAGTTAACTTTAAACATTAATAACTATGTCTATACACAATTTAAGATCTTCAAATTCATATTTATAGATTCACCTTGGATTCCTATATAACTTCTCTTTTCATTTCACTAATGAATTCAACATATAAATAAATATATGGACAAAATATAGAGCTTTGGTTTTCCTTATGTTAAATTAAAATATTTGAATTCAAATGGTCATAATTACACCTCAACCACTTGCTTTCATATCATACTCTTAATCATCTTGGACAATCAAGCTACATTTATGTCTCTCAAAATTACAACAAACTTTAACTCCATTAAACTTTAATCACTTTGACCACTTTGACTTACTATGCTCTATTGATCTCAAATATACAAACACCCACTCATCATTGATATATTATCCTTACATTTGATCAGTAGTTAAAAATCAAGCACATTTATCCATCACACTAATTCCTAAAATCTTGGATAAAATGTGCTCCATTGATATCCTTTGATACTTGCTATAACTTTACCTCTTGTATATTTGACTATGGGGACCACTATAATCTGCCTGGAAGGCCAACTTTGGACCTTAATAACTTTCCCCATGCTTTAACACATGATCTAAAATTTGGAATAAATTATATCTTCACATAGGATAATCCATCCATATACTATTTATATCCTATAAACTTTACATGAGTGAGATATATCACCATTAAAATGCCTTCTCAAAATCTTCTATCATAGAGCCAACTATGTCAAAACCTACCTCAGAGGCCAACTTTGAACAAGCATATATTTTAATGTACTTCATTTCATGATATAAATTTTAGCATAAATCATATAGGATAAAAATTTTACAAACCCATATGATCAATTTCTCTTTACACCTTCACATGTGCAAGATATAAAAACATCAGAATGTTTACTCGACTCTTTCTTGCCTCATGCAAATTTGGCTATGGGAAAAGACTATCAAAATAAATTGGAGCCCAAATTTGAAATTACATATATTTTTATGTGTTTATTTAAATTACCTTATATTTAAAACATAATAACTAGGCATAATACTAAATAAACCCATGTGACCATTTCCTCCTAACTCATCCACATGTGGCAATGGTGACATCATCACATTACCTACTCATATTTTCTACCACTAGACCCAAAGTGTATAGATGAAAACTATAGAAAAATTGAGGAATTAAAATTATTCACATAACACTCAAATCATATAAAACATATTAAGTACCTTTTACACATCCTTAATACTCCATACTCATCCCTAAATATCTCTAACCATGCCAAAATAGAAGATCAACCAAGCATACTTCAAGCCTATTAGTTAAAGCACATTTCACACTTTTTCATTATTAATGAGGATATCAAATAAATTAATCCACTCAAAAAGACACCTCCATGACATCACCATGATATCATTGACAATACTCCAACACCCACTTGACTAGGTTTTATCAGGCACCTACTTTCAAGGAAGCACCAACTCCCTAATTGACTCAAAACCAACTCAACCACCTCATAAATTTGATCACCACACCTTTTATATAATTTTATGGTTTCATTATAAGACCTCATTCTCCTCTCCAAGCAATATTTTATTTTCTTCAATTTATTATAACAAATAGACCTAAACTACCTTGTATATATACTATACTCATGGTTATACACCATTTAGTCCACCATACACCTTAAAAATCTTAGGTCAGATATAAAATAGGTCTTATAAAACTTTAATAACATGTTTAAAATGAAATTTGGACCCCTTTTGGTCTGCAAGAACTCAATTAGGCATCATTTCTATTTTAGGCCTCATGGAGACCTAATTGCATTAGGTCTATCTTCTTAGCATCAAAGCTTGACTTTCTTAGGGTCAAATGGCCTTATAAAACAACTAAAAACTATTAAATCACTTATAATAATACCTATAATAACCTAATATAGGCTTGGTTAGACCTTTATCTTTTCTTTCATACCATGAAACCACTTTTAGGACAAACTATCCTATTAGGCATGTGTACCTCAAAAAGTCTAACTTGTAAAATGAGGCTTAAAACACCCTTGAGATATTAAATTCTAAAAAAATGTATAAAATTTCTCCATGAACTTAGTTTCATTATTAATTACTTTTAAAACTTTCACACAGGGGATAAAGGCTCAAGTTCATCTCTACAACTTACTCAGAATTGCCAATTTACCTAAAAGACTAGTCACAGTGACTTAGACCTCCAACACCTATGTAGACACTTTTTATGACTCTTGATGAATATAATTGGTCATATAAAATATATAAACCATTCTTAGATGAAATATTCAAATGGTCTAATTCTAAATATTATTTTTGAAGACAAATTTCTTGACCCTATATCAAACAGTCTAATCTAAACTAGATAGGTCATTTTATGAATAATTTTTCACCATATTCACTGAATTTCAAAACTTATTACAAGAATAAACATGACTTATAAGTCATAAATAAAATCTTCATGTACTTGGTTGCATCAATCTAACATTCTCATATCCTCAAATCCATCTTCTCATCTTTGTTTGGGTTTTTCACTCTTCACACCATTAGGTTTGTTTGTGAATAGCTAACTTGGATGTCCAACTGAGCACACTTGAAGGTTATATAAACTATCATGGAGATGTAGTATGATTTTTAATCCTGCTCTCCCATTAATTTTATTTTCTTAATTAATGCAACTTTTTATAGATATAACTTCTTGACAAATAAGCCTATATTTGTGCATTTTCTCTCTCATCTGACTAACCACCACCACCTGGAGGTACTTGGGAAAGCTGACTACATGATCCAATAGTTTTTCTATTAATTTGAGAACATTCTAAGATTTTTTTAATGATATATTTCACATCGGGTCCTTATTAGGGTTTTATGGAGGTTTAACACAAGTTTTGGTGTTAATGATTGTTCATAAAGGACTACACCATAGATCCAAAACTAATGCCTAGAGATATTATCTAGGACCCTTCCCCATATTTCATTAAAATCTCAAGCTCCCATGTATAGGTTACACATGCCAATGAATGTCTAAAAGTGCTTCTCATGTCTTGAGACCTCATTTTATGAACTCAAGAAGGCTAAAAATAGTGTTTCTTGCAATTTACTTTAAATAATGGCCTCAAATTTTTTAAACATGCTTATAAAAATATATCTTACCTCTATCCATGCTCACATATGTATAATTTCCTTTAAATATGATATTCATACCTTAGTAGGCCAAGTAGGGTCTAAGAGAGGTCTAGGTGTAGACTTAGTCTAAAATTCATACTCCTATAGGTTTACCCTAAAACTCTCATGAGTGCTCCAATGCCTCACGTATATGCTCAAACAATGCCATACAACCTTCCATTACTAGGCTCATGACTATGCTTCCTATGAAACTTTGACATCAATGACCTATACCTTTATGTAACCATAAGGAATTAGTTGCTTTTAAATTCTCTCTTTTTCCTTAAAATTATCTTTCATTATAACATCCTTGCAATTACAACACCCTCTCAATTCCCCTTGTCACATCAACACACTACCAACTAGGCTTAGTCACCTTTGACATCAAACTCATTCAAGATACATCTTTGACATCAATTACAATACTAAATAGGAACTTTACATACCATAGGTACAATCATCCCCATAACCAATCTTACAACCAATTGGAGCCCTTGCCTAAAAAGCTTCATGAGATCAATATCTATGAGTTGGCCTTGCCTAATTGGTGTTGTGTACACAATATAACAAAATATTATGAACTTTAATACATTAATTTTTTAGTGAATTCAACATGTTATAGAAAGAGATGAAAGAGTATGAGGTATTTCCCAACCACCCCAAGGCTACAAATTAAATTGAGACCTCTAATACTCCAAGACCCATGACCATTTCTATGGTATTAGAAACATTAGACTTCCCTATCCATGAAAAAAATGAACCATAAGATTCCACCAATGAGGTGTAAGATTTCCAAAAATTAAAAATTAGTAACTACACTCTTAGTAACTAGACATAGTAGCATCCCATTACCATGTCAACCTCTCCTAAAAATGGTGCCACTCATACTAATTTAAGATCAAGGAATGACCCTGTATCCCAAAAAGTAAATAATCCTAAACTAATTTAAGACAATATTAGGAGAAAAAATTATCCAAGATTTGAGGAGGTGAATTATTGGCCTTAAAAATTTTTAAAATTGTACATTATATTTCATTAACCATTAAAGCAATGGAGTGATCAATCAATGCATCAAGAACCAATCATACTAACATGAAATAATGAACATAACACAATACGAGTGAGAAACCATTTAAGGGAATAAAAATCACTATGACCTATAAAATTGGACTAAAATATTATTAAAATGTTTACAAAATATCAAAATTCTATTGAGCACCAACCCCAAACTATCAAGCACCCACTTGACCAATGTTTAAGTAAGCACTTACTTGATAGGAAGCTAAAGTTCCCTTTATGACTAAGAACCAACTCATTAAACTCTAATTTATGATAATAATAATATCATTTTTTTCTCAGTAAACTATGATGATCACCTATTTCATCTCTACTCGTTCATCTCAATGCACACTCTACTTTTCTTCCACACCCATCTTTAAATTGGCTTTGGTTGCCTTATATATATACTAGTCTCATAATCACACACCACCTTTTAGCCACACACATTACACCTCTTAGTTTATAAATAAATTATGTCTTTTGACATATTATTAACATGGATCAATCATAATTTTAACCCCTTTTGGTCTACCATAACTCAATTAGGCCTTACTCCTCTTTTAGGTCTCATGGAGATATAATTGCATTAGATTTGTACTCTTCATGCTAAAACTTGATATTATTGAGCTTATATGTCCCTATAAAAAAAATAAAAACCATTAAAATATCTATCTAATGAGCTATTATAACCTCCACCATGCTTTATTAGACCTGTATCCTTCATTCTTACCATGAAATCTCCTTTAGGACAAACTATTCTTTTAGGCCTGTGTACCTCAAAAGTCTATCTTACAATAATTAATATTAAACAACCTTAAGATACTCAAACATGAAGAATTAAAAATTAATAAATATTATCCATGACTTTATGTTCATCACCAAATTCTTGAAATACCTTCACTTGGGAAATAAGGGCTCAAGAACATCTCTACAACTTGTTTACTCAGTTTTACCAAATCACCTCAAAAACTAGTCATGATGAATTAGACATATAATGCTTGTGTAGACACATGTCATGAATCATGATGCATTAAATTTTTTTTATGAGATATATATATAAAATCCTTAGATATAAAATTCATATGTTCTATTGATAAATATTGGTCTTGCAGACCAGTTTCTTAACCTTATGTTTGGCAGTCCTATCTGAACTAGACAAGCCATTTCATGAGCAAGATTTTCACCACATATAACAACCTCCAAAGAATTATCAAAATAATTATCATGACTTAAAATTCATCAATATATTATTCATTCACTTTATTTTATCAATTTATCATACACAAACCCTCAAATCTAACTCTTCATCTCTTTCTGGGTTTTGCATTATTTACACCATTAGGTTTATTTGCAACTGGCTTACTTGGATGGCCAATTTAGATCACTTTAAGGATATAAAATATCCATAAAACATAATGGACATTTAAAATTAGTCTCTATCTTATTTTACCATACATTTTATCTTCTTAACCATTTCCACTTTTGAGATCTATGGTAACTTCTTAATAAATAGGTTTGTATCTATGCATTTTCTCTCTCATATGACTAACCACCACCACCTGGAGGTGACTAGAAGACTTTAATACATGATCCAATATATTATATAGGAATTTAAATCCATCCTAAACTTATTTGAACAAAATCTTTCACATTGGGTCCTTATTAGGGTTTTAGGGAGGTTTAACATAGGTTTTGGTGTTAACAATTGTTCATAAAGGTCTGCAAATTGAATCAAAAAATAATGTTTGGATATCTTATATAATACCCTTACCCATATCTCATAAATATATTATAGTACCATGTATTGTTTACACATGCCCAATAATGTCTGAAAGTGTTTCTCATATTTGATTACCTCATTCTATGAGCTTGAAAAGGCCTAAAATAATGAATCGTGCACTTTTATTTCAAATATTGACCTCAAAATTTGTAATCATGCCTAGAAAAAACTTATCTCACCTTTTTATATGATACCATGTTCATACTTTCCTTGAGGCTTAGCCTAAAACTCTAATGAATGCTTTTATACCTTACTCACATGCTCAAATAATGCCATAAAACCTTCACATGCCTGTGTTCATTCATTTCACCATGCACATACCTCTTCATGTCATGAATATTCTTCCTATGAACTTTTCATCAATGACTTATACCTTCCATTTTGACATTAACAATGATATCAAACTTGTAAACATAAGACATTAGTTGTCTTCAAATTCTCTCTTTCTCTTTATCTCATGATAGCACTCTTTCATGCATATTATCATATCACACACTACCAAATATCCTTAATCACCTTTTACATCAACCTTCAAAATATTCACCTTTTACATCTATGATAATACTCAATAATCTCCCCCTTTTTCATTGATGGTAACCATGCTTAGAAAATTCTCTTAATAGTCTATTTCTACCCCATTATAAACTTTCTCCCCCTTTGACATTAATGATAAAGATGTACCTGGAAATTCTTGGATCACACCTCTTGTAACCAAAAAAACCTCAAAAAATAGGATTATGATTCTATAAATCATCATACAAACATGATCCCCCTATATTCATGCATACATCAATCACCTATTCTTGGAGCTAATGAACCACCTAATTAGATCCCCCTAAGCAATTGACTTCCTTAGTGATTGCTAGGAGTAAGAATTACACCCAATTCCTATCTTATATATTCAAATGTTGTCTTTGAAAGTGGCTTTGTTAGAATATCTACAGCCTGATCCTTAGTAGATACATACTCAAGATTTACATTTTGTTCACTTACCTATTCTCTCAGGAAAATATACATGATGGGAATGTGCTTAGTCATTGAGTGCATGATTAGATTCTTTAATATGCTTATAAAACTTGTATTGTCATAAAATATAGGACTAGGACTATCATACAGTAATTTGTAGTCCTTTAAGTTCTACCTCATCCATAAGACTTGAGTGTAAGATGAAGTTAATATAATGTACTTAGCTTCACAAGTAAATAATTCCACTAATGGTTGCTTCTTTATTATCTATGATACTAAGGACTCTCCTAAGAATAAATATCCTCCACTAGAGCTCTTCTTATCATCTAGACTCCATACCTAGTCTGCATCTATATAGGCTATTAATTTAAACTCCTTGCTCTTTGGATACCATAGCCCAAAATCCATAGTCCCTTTGGGATATTAATTATCCTTTTCTACTTGAAAATGACTTTCCTTTGGATCTACCTAAAATATTCTCATAAGACCTACTACTTGCATGATATCAAGTGTAAAGGTATTAGTGTACAATAAACTTCCAATCACTAACCTATATGATGTCTGATTAACATTTGGAAATTCATCTTCCTTCCTTAACTTATACCCTGTGATCATAGGTGTTATAATTACCTTGAAATATTCCATCTCAAATTTATTTAACATATCTCTTATGTAATTATCTTGTAAAATTAATATACCTCTTTTTGATTAAATAATTTTTAACCCAAGGAAGATTGATAGCTCTTATAGCATGGACATATCAAACTCCTTCATCACATATACAAAGGCCTTAGTCATGCTCTCAATATTTCCACCAAATATGATGTTATCCACATAGAAAAACTCTATAAAATAATGATCATTTTCTATCTTTATGTATAGATTATTGTCTACAACTCCTCGCTTAAATCCTTGGTCTAATAGATACTTGTCCAATCTGGCATACCAAGATCTAGGAACTTGATTTAGACCATAAAGATAATTTTTTAATCTAAATACACATCCCTTATTACATGATAATGAAAAAACCTTAGGTTGGTATATGTACACCTCCTCTTCTAATTTTCAATTTATAAAATTTGATTTGACATCCATATGATACACCTTAAACCCTTTGAAGCCTGTATATGCTAGGAATAATTTGATGGTCTCCAATCTTGATATTGGATCAAAAGTGTCCTAAAAATATACCCTTTATACTTATTCATACCCCTTATATAAAAATTTATCCTTGTTCATAGTGACTTCTCCACTTTCATTCAACTTGTTCCTAAACACCTATTTTGTGTTAATGACATTCTTGTCATTAAGCCTAGGAACTAGTTCCCAAGTCTCATTCTTTTCTATTTGGTCTAACTCATAATTCATAACACATGTCAAAAAAATTTCTTTTATTTATTATACAAGGTTATTATTTTCAATATTATCCAATAGAGAAACATTATCTTTATTTAGGTACTTACCATCTTTTTCCTTGTTTGTATACCCACATCCTTGTTGCCAATGATTTGTGATTTAGGATGGTCTCTCTGAATATGTTTTGAAGGAAATTTTGAATCTTTTCTTTCCTAAAATTATTATTATTAATCATATATCTCTATTTTTTCTTATTCATTATTGAATTAAAAATTCTTTGATGCATCCTTTGACTGAGAGTGTGACTTCTTAGAACTAGTCTCATTAATCTTCACATTGGTGCTTTCCACTATCTTCTGTAACCTCTTATTATAGAATCTATAGGTTGATATTATTAATTAGTACCCCAAGAATATTAATTCATCATATCTTGAATCAAACTTTCCTAAGTCTTCATCATATATTTTTATGAAGCATTTTCTTTTAAACACTCTAAAGTGTTCCAAATTAGTAGTTTTGCCTTTCCACAGTTCATAGGGGGTTTTATAGTCATTAATATTTATTTATCCTCTATTAAAAATTTATACTATAATTATAAATACCTATATCTAATATAAATCATATAATATTAATTCATTTGGCATAGTCCTTACCATTTATTGAACTATTCTATTATTTCTTTCCACTATCCCATTTTGTTAAGGTGTCCTAACAGCTGAGAACTATCTCCTTGTCCTATTAACCTCATCAAAGTAATAAAATTAATTTGAAAAAATATATATCTTCCTCTATTATATCTTATGAATTTTATATTTACATTATTTTCATTCTCAACTAGAGCCTTGAATGCCTTCAACTTGTCAAGATCTTTTAACTTTTCTTTCAAGAAGATACCCAAGTCATTCTTGTGTAGTCATCTATGAGTAACATGAAATATCTATCTCCTTGAATGATTTGGATTATTTTAGGTCCATAGATATCAGTTTTTATTAACTCTAAATGTCTTGTATTAGAATACTCCTTAGACTTGAATGTCTTTCTAGTTTGCTTACCATGTTAACATGCCCTGTAAAGTGTATTTCTAGGTTTGGTGATTTTAGGTATATTCTTCATAGATATTTTAGAGCTTATATTAACTATATTATCAAATTTTAGGTGGCACAACCTTCTATTACATATCCAAAATTCATCCATATTTCTTATAAAGCATATCTCCTTCTTGATCTCATTAAATACATACATATTGTTATCTAACCTCTTTTCATTAGCAATTATCCTTCATATCACATCCTCTATCATGAAAGATTAGTGTGTGTCCTTGGTTACACATTTGACTTAAACTAAGAAAGTTATGTTTCAAGACTTTTACATATATCAAATTATCTATCTTGATCTTCCCATTATCCAAACTCAAGATACCCTTGTCAACAATATTGGTAGTTGTGTAATCTCTTAATCTCTATATCCCTAAAACATTATTATTCATTGAAATGAAATTACTCATGCCCCCTGTCATGTGGATTGAGAAACCACTATTTATATACCACTTATTGTTTTCATCTTGGATGTGAAAGGTAGTCTAAGATATCATAGATTCTTCTCTTATATTATTCTAATCCTCCTTTACCTTATATATAGGGTCTAACTTCTTGATCCACTTCTCAGTGGCATGACTGTATACCCTTTTGTCTTGACTGATCTTATTTATATAACTTGTCTTATAATCCCTTGAAATTTGTTCTCTTTTATTAGAATTATAACACAAAATTATAATTATATTGTTGAAATGAGCATTCATCCTATTCCTCCATGAGGAATTGATTCTAGTATGATGTCTACAATCTATAACTCTATGTCCATATTGATTGCGTGAGAAATAATAACCATTGAAATAATTCACATACCTTGTTTATCTGATAAGAATTGTATTTTGATGAATTTTGAATGATGCATCTCTACCTTTTTATCTTTTTAAGGAGTTACATTCTTCTTTACTTTTTTATGGTCAATTTGAGTCTCAGATTCAAGAGTTTCTGCATAGGTCTTTACTATGTCAATATCATCACGTATTGACAGTCCATTATCATTTGAGGTTTGACTCTCCTTGTTGTATTTATGGTATTATTTGAACCCAAGACCTATCTTTTCATTTGGATACCTCTAAACATTCAAAATATCACCAAGAATTTAAATGCTCCTTTCAAATTTATGATGTGTCTTCAACTTGATTATTGGCTGATCCATTTTTGCCTTTAAGGACTGTATTTCTATCCTAAACTTGGTGAATTATACCTAATTAATATTAAGACTTTTATTGATAATCTCAATCTGAGTTTCCAAATTTTTAATGATCTCTTCATGTTCATTGCTGTTGTTAATTTATCTCTCTTTAAAAAGATTGATTTTTTATTTATAACCCTTAACCAATGATCTTAGTTTCTAATTATTCCTTTTTAATAACTTCAACTCCTATAAAACACTCACCAATTCTACCTCAAGATTCATTTCATCCTATTCTTCATATTATTCCTCATCTTCCATAAGACTTTTCACTTTTGAACAACCCTCATTGTCTATTTCTATGGCCATGAATAAAGTTTCATAGCTATCATGATCATTACTATCATCATCACTATTAGATATAATTATTTCACTCATATTATTGGAGATAATATCTTATTTTGTATATAAACTTCTCTTATTCTTCAATGACCCTTTATTTTCTTCATACTTCTTGAAACTCTTTTTACTCTTGTCAAGCTTATAGAACTTCTTATAGTCACCATTATGTTCATCATGCCCTCCATCATGCTAATTCTTATCCTTATTATGTCACTTAGACTCAAAGTGACCAATCTTACCATAGTTAAAGCACTTAAATGGAAGCTTTTCCTTATACTTACCTAATCCTTTCTTTAGTTTTATGACAAACATGGCTTTTATCTTGTCATCATCAATGTATGTATCAACATCATCCTTGACCTTTTTACCTTATGTTTTTTTCTTGTATTTGAATACATATTCCTTCTTATAGATTATTCCATCACTTATTATCATTTCATAGGAATTCAAGATGCCATGAAGGTCATCCATTTTTAGTTTTTTGAGATCCTTGATATCCTCCATAGCAAAGAATTTTAAATCAAAATTAGATGTCAGGGATCTTAATGCCTTTTGTACTAATATTCATTATTCCAACTTCTATCATATACCTTTGATAACATTTAACACTTCATCTACTCTTAACAAATAAGATGCAATGTTTTCATCCTCCTTCATTTTTAGACTTTAAAACTACCTTTGGTGGGTTTGTAATTTTGACAACTTGACTTTGGTATCCCATACATAGATGTTCTACAACTTTACCCAAATTTATTTTCCTAAATAAAAATGCATTAACTTTTCAAAATATATCTCTTAAATATCACATAGGATTCCATTCATTTCCTTAGATTTGTTTTCAATTACCTTCTTTCCTTTTACATTAGTTGGTGGTGTAGGAGGTGGAGTGAATCCATCAATAATTGATTAACATATGTCATACCCCAATGACATTAGATAGTTATTAATTTTGATGATCCAAAATGCATAGTTAGTCTCACTAAAGAGATGGGCCTTGATGGTTTAGAAACTTCCTTGTACTTAATGACTAAACATGATTGTGCTTTTAGGATCTCCTTTAAGTTGTTATGTCTACTTTAAAGGACCATGCTTTGATACCAATTATTAGAAACACAATTCACTAATAAGGGGGGTGGTGAATCAGTGACCTTAAAAAACTTATGCAACTATACATTATCTTTCACTAACCATCAAAGCAATGGAGTGATCAATCAATGAATCAAGAATTAATCATACAAACATGAACTAGTGAGCATAACCCAATATGAGTGAAAAACCCTTGAAGGGAAAAAAATCATTATGACCTATATAATTTTATTAAATTACTATAAAATGTTTTTAAAATATCAATTTTTTTTGAAAACCAAATAAAATTAGAGCACCAACTCCAAACTGTCAAGCACTCACTTGACCAATGTTTTAGCAAGCACCTACTTGCTAGGAATCTACAACTCCCTTTATGACTAAAAACTAACTCAATCAAATATAATTTACGAAAATAATATAATATGTTTATAAATAAACATATTATTATCACTTAATTCATCTCTTCTCCATATTATCAATGCACACTCTACTTCACTTCTACACCCATCTTTAAATTGGACTAAACTACCTTGTATATATATTAGTCTCATGGTCACACACCGCTTAGTCAACCACACACCTTAAACCTCTTATGTAAGCAAAAAATAGATCTTATTAGATATTATGAACATGTTTCAATAAAAAAATTAACCCCTTTTAGTCTGTCATAACTCAATTAGGCCTTACTCCTCCTTTAGGTCTCATGGAGACCTAATTACATTAGGTATGCCCTCTTCATGATAAAACATGATATTATTAGGATCAAATTGACTTATAAAAAAATAAAAAACCATTAAATATTTATACAATGAAAAATTTTAAACTCCTTCATGGTTTATTATACCTACATCCTTCATTCATACCATGAAATATCCTTTAGGATAAATTGCCCTATTAAGCATGTGTACCTCAAGAATATGTATTACAATAATGAAGATTAAAAAACATTAAGGTAATAAATCATGAAAAATTAAACATGAATAAATTTTATCCATGAATGTAAGGTCATTAAAACATGATTTAAACACCTTCACTTAGGAAATAAGGGTGTAAGAACATCTCTACAAATTGCTTACTTAGAACTACCAAATCACCTCAAAAATGAGACATGATGAATAAGACCTCCAATACATGTGTATACACATGTAATGAATAATTATGAATTTAAATGTTTCTATGATATTCTTATAGACCAATTTCTTGATCATATGTCTCATAATCCTATCTGAACTAGATAAGCCATTTTGTGAGCAACATTTTCAACACATATACTAACCTCAAAATATTATACAAAGCATTATCATGAATTAAAATTCATAAATATATTATTCATGAACTTTATTATATCAATTTATCATGCACATATCCTCAAATATAATTCTTCATCTATGCCTAGGTTTTGTATTATCTGTACCATTAGGTCTATATGCAACTAACTTACTTGGATGACACATTTAGAGAAATTTAAGGCTATAATATATATATATATATATATATATATATATATATATATATATAACATAATGGACATGTAAAATGAGTAATAATATTCTTATACCATCAATTTTATCTTCTTTCCCAATTCAAATTTTGAGAGCTATAACAAATTATTGATCAATAGGCATGTATTTATGCATTTCTCTCTCATCTGACTAACCACCACCACCTGAAGGTACATATGAGAGTTGAATACATGATATAATATCTTATATATGCATTTGAGTCCATCCTAAGCTAGCTTAAACAAAATATTTCACATTGGGTCCTTATTAGGGTTTTAGGGAGCATTAACACAAGTTTTGGTGTTAACGATTGTCCATAAAGGGATACCAATTAAATCCAAAAATAATGCCTAGAGATATTAGCTAAGAACCTTCCCCATATCTAATAAACATCTTATATTCCTATACAGAGATTACACATGCCAACAAATGTTTGAAAGTATTTCTCAAGTTTAAGTACCTCATTTTATGAGTTCAAGAAGGCCTAAAATAGTGATTCATGCACTTTTATTTTAAATATTGACATCAAACATTGTGATAATGCCTTAAAAAGCTTATATCACCTATATACATGATCTTAAATACATACTTTCCTTGAAATATGAGCTTCACACCTTACTAGGCTAGGTAGGGTCTAAGAGTGGTCTAGTTATAGACTTAGACTGAGGGTCCTACTCCTATAGGCTCTCCCTAAAGCTCTCATGAATGCTTATATACATTAAAAAAATATTAAAACAATGCCAATAAACCTTCACATGATTTTTTTCATTCATTTTACCAAACACATACCTTTTCATGTCATGAATATGCTTCATATGCACTTGACATCAATGACTTGTACCTTCCATCCTAACATTAATAATGATATCAAACATATAGACATAATACATTAGTTATCTTCAAATTCTCTCTTTATCTTTCTCTCATGATAACACTCTTCCATGCATCTTGTCACATCACACACTTTCAACTATCCTTAATTACCTTTGACATTAACCATCATAAGATGCACCTTTGACATCAATGACAATACTCAATAGATACCCATCCTACTAACAGTAATATTAAGTACAACATAGTAGAGGATATGAATAATATCAAGGAAAATATCAATTTGGATGATCTTACCCATATCACTAAGCAAATATATAACCTCCTAATGTCACTCACACATAAACTAGTGTAGCCCAAACCCAATCCTTCACACACTAATGTGATGATACATAAGAATAAGGATAAGGTACTACGTTGATACAAACTAGTTTAGCCCAAACCACTAGATGAATTAGGGCTACAAAAATATTTAGTAGAGCTCATCGCATGTCCCTTAGTACCATATAATGTGAATAAATTATAGGTCTTTGAAGATGACTACCACATTTTAAAATTCCTTAATAACTCGAGGGTACTTGAGACCCAAGTTATAGATGAGGTATAAAGAGATGAAAATATAAATGAATAATGTGACTAGGAAGACATTATGAAATTAAAATAAAACTAAATTCCAAAATGGATGGCATCCCTTGAGAGAGTGTTTACCCTTAAAAATTCCACACATACCTAAGAGTCTAATACACTTAGATAAAAGGTATATAATGATTAATCTAGGATCATGAGACCATCCCTAGGATGTTCATGCTAGTATAAATTAAACTCTTGTTAAAGTTAAACAATGTATACAAGTATTTTTGTAGTACCAAGACATCATTAGTCAGGCCTATGGAGACCTTAAGGTCTTTGACCTAAAGGTAATGACCCACACTATCCAACTCAAGTATAATGAAAATTAATTTAGACAAAGATAATGACCCATAAACTCAATATTGGAACCTCTTACTCATAAATATGTCCAAAAAATCCTTAGATAGGATCATCTTTCTAATTTATTACTCTACATGGGTAGCTAACTTAATGCAAGTTCATAAAAATAATGGGAAAATATAACTGTGTGGATTTTAGAAATTTGAATCAAGATTTTGATAAAGATAACTATCCTTTTACTTCCTTAAATGAGGTAATATATATGGTAAATGGATCCTAGATGATATCCTTAGATGTATTCTCAAGATATAATTAGGGTCTGAAAAACCTAGAAGACCAAGCCAATACTACATTTACAATTGAGAGGGGCACATTCACTTATAAATGAATTCCATTTGGCCTTATTAACATAGTATCCATCATTTAGAGAGCTATAGACATTTATTTTGAAGGTATAATAGGTAAATTCATTTTTACTTACATGTATCACTTTACTATTTCTTTAAAATACATGTCTAATCATATTCACCATCTTTGAAAGATATTCTAAAGGTACAATATCTTGCTTGTCCAAAATAAAAGCATATTTGGTGTTACCAAAGTTAATCCTCTTAGTGACATCATCATTAAGGAAGTTATTTATATCAACCTTGATAATTCCAATGTGATTTCAAAGATACCTTTGACAAATAATAAAAAATATTTAATTTTATTCTTTGGTAAGATTGACTTTGTATGCAAGTTCTATCTAGTTTTTGCTAAAATTTTAAACACTTGATTGTAATGTTGAAACAAGAATCAACGGTGGAGTAAACTCCTATAGCTAGGGAATACTTCTAGTTAATAAATGAATAAATCATGAAAATGCCAATCTTAATGCTCTTAGACTACATGAAGGACTTATACCTCTATTTTAATAAATCACAACACACCATAGCTATAGTGCTCACCCAAAATTTGGATGATGATGAGAACCCAATCACTTTCATGAGCACAAAATTGAAGGATGTAGATCTGAAGTATTCCACCTTATACAAGTATTATTATTCCATGTTCAAGGCTAAAAATAAATTCAAGCACTATGTTCTTAGAAATAAGGTGCACATTATTGTCTTAAACCCAACCATAAATCTAATGTTGGGATGTAATGATCTAGTAGAATACAAAAGTTGATGGATGTCCAAGATGTAAGAGTATGACCTTAATATAAAACATATCAATTTGGTCTAAGGGAAAGGACTTACTCAATTGATCATTTAAATAAACCCAAAGATCATGGTGGTGTAACTAGACTAGTAAAAAATGTTCCAGCAAGAATGGTATGATCCAATTGTCCACTACCTCCTTTATATAAATCTTCCTCTATAAATAAATTAGATGTAGAAAAAATATCCTAGGTTGAATTCAACACACTACATGTTTAATAATGGAATGATATATGGAAATAATTATGAAGGGATATATCTCAGATGTCTATCTAAAGAAGAAGCTAAGGAAGTCATGACTATATTTCATGATAAATTAATTAGTGTCCATCCTTCAGGGACTATAATAATGAAAAAAAAATTATGAGGTGGGTACTACTAACCCACTTTATTTAGATTTTTTTTTTATAATTTGAATTTGTGTCATTAGTGATAGACCTTCACCAATAAGGAATTTCATGTTGCAATGCCTTTGCAACTTATGATGGAATGTCATCATCTCACTTAATGGGGACTTGAATTCATTGGATCCATCAACCTAAACTCATTAGTTATCTATAAATTCATACTTATGACTACTGATTACTACACACAATGGATAAAATTAGTGGTGACCAATAATATCATAGCCAAGGAAGTCATAAAGTTCTTTGAAGAAAACATAACATGATTTGGCACCCCAACCTCATGAGTCCGTGATAATGGACCTATGTTTCAATAAGTCTAGCTCATTAAATGGGTTTATAAAAATGGGATTACCTTATGTTTATTATCAAACTAATACTTGAAATGGAATGGTATAAATAAGTCAACCAATAATAACATGATCAATGTCATCAAAAAATTTGCAAAAAATAAGCCTAGAGACTGACATTCACTATTGAAATATGCTCTTTGGGCTGACCTCACTAGATATTAGTAAGCCCTCAAAATATCTCATTTTCCTAGTATAGGGGTTAGATCCCATCTTAAAAATTAACCTTGAGTTTACAACTTACAATATTATGCAAGATTATATGGAGGACACTGAGAAGGCAAACTCAAGTTTACCAGACTTTGTCCAATTAGAGGATGTACAAGAAGAGGCTTTGAAGAACTTTAGTAAACATCAAGTGATGGTCAATAGATGGTTTTATAAGATATAAAAGATAAAATCCTTTTAGGTATTAAACTTAGTCCTATTATGGGATAAATAACATGAGAAGAAAGGACAACACTCTAAACTTGACCCACTCTAGATTAAACCATACAAGATCTCTAAGTTTTTGGGGTAGAACACATTTTTATTGAAATAATTTTAAGAGAATGACCTTACACTACCTATTAATGGAAAATTATTTAAGCAATACTTCTTATTTTTCCCTTCTAATGTAATTTTAAAATAATCCCCAAGGTGAATGCTAGTGATGTAAATATTATATTAGAGTTAGCTAGTTTTCTTTAGTTGCATGTTTGATTCTATTTTTTCATGATTTAATTTTATTTTTCTTACTTTTTTAATTTTTTAATGCATTTGTTTGATTTGGGGATTCTTCTAGTTTTCCCTTTATTCACCCTTAATATCCTTATAGTGGTTTTACCTTATTCCAATGATTAAAATTGAGAAGAAACTAAGCCACTTCTGATAAGATAGAATCCAATCTAAATTTTGGTCCCCATGTTCCTGAGTTTCATCACCTCAAAGTTGAAAAGGCACTAAAAACACAATCCTATAATTGGGAGGTAGAATGTGAGCCCCCATTATTGAATAATGTGATAGGAAAATGAAATTATCTTGAGACACTAAAACAATTAGTAGTCATGGATTCATAACTAAGCAAGTAAATTGAGAAAATCCATATTTGTATTAAAGGTCATCACAACACTAAAACTAACATATCAATCAAAATTAAATCACTAAAAAAGAAAAGGACATTATTGGTGAAAATATTTCATTTAACCATTCCTAATATTTGGATATATTGATCCCCAACCCTCATGGATTAATCAAAATAAACATCAAAATGAATGTAAGTTTAAATCTCATGAAAATGCAATTTTCTTCCTAAGAAAGGGTGATTTGGGAAAACTCCATCACATAATTTATGGCCTCGATGGTAATGATGCAAGGGATTTAGTGGGACCAAAGGAACCTCTACCATAGATATATATCTCTATATGATAGTAGAGAAATAAATAAGCCTTCCTTTACTTAGAAAAATTATGTAAATAAATTACATTTCAATGATTTTTAAGTACCTAAGATATGTCTAATCTTGCCCAGCAGATTTAAAATAACAATAAAATCACTCTTTTCATGAAATAATCCTTTAAAATAATCATTTCCCAACATGTTTTTTGTTGAATCATAATTTAGAACTTCCTTTTATTCTAAGTTCATCTAAAGGGATATTTAGTTGTTTATCTCACAATTTAGTAATAGAGGCCCATAGTCTATATTTTAAATGCTAAGTGACTATTGTCATCATAGTAGTCATCATTTATTGTGAAAAACACACCCAATTTTTAAAATTTCAAATGAGGACCCTCTTTGAGCTTTAATTCCATGTTCAATTCTTGTTTTGAAATGAATCAGTCTAAGTCTAAGATAGAAGTCATTATCTTAAGTATAATTTTTTTATTCAAAATGAAGCCTTGATCTGACTAAATTAACTAATTTTTTCCATAGCTACTCTATCAATTCAATTGATACTTTAGTCTAAATTTTAAAATGGAGATGATTATTGAAATTTTTTTATGCATCTATTTACATTTTAGTATTATGATGTTCATCGAATTCATAGTTTGAATTTATGGACTCACTAAGCTAACTTGATTTTTACCCAAGGTTATTTTTTATTCTCAAGATTATTTTGGATTCATAGAGTAACCTTGCCAAAAATTACTTGATGTATATAATAAATATCCCCAATAAATATTCATTTTTCTAAAGTTTCCTTGCATATACCATCATTACACATCCCATTCATACCTAGAGAAACTATAAAATTCAAGAGTGGATAGGTCCTTGAATTTTAAATACTAATGGCCATGTATAAGTCATTTTCACCTAAGTGCCTAAACAAATGATATTTTTCCATGTCTTCTCATCTAGGTAACTTGATTCTATCCACTCAAATGGACAAGTTAAGGACTTTGTATGACCCTGATCTTTGAGATCATTCCACTTGTCAGCACTTGACTTCCTCATAAAGAATTCTCAAAATTAGTAAATATTTTTATTTTTTATAATTATATGGGTTCAAATTATTGAGATTCATGTCTTCATCTTTATTCTCCTAGATTATGAGGCAAATTGTATAATTCATTTTCATTTAAGCACCTAATAAACTAGGAGTGTGCCATATGTCTTCATCCTAGTTACGCACTTCTATCGAATCAAATAGTTAAGGAAAGGAATTTGTGAGCATATAGATTAATTATATCATTACACATGTCTCCATATCATTCCTATTGAGAAAAATAGTTAAGTGATCAATTCCATGTAGGTTAAACTCCATTGGATAGACTCCAAGCTCTAAGATCATTCCACGTGGTAGCATCCCATTAACTTATAACCTATAGACATAACAAAGGAAAAAAATAAGCTAATGATCCACTAAATTAATGGGATTATGCCACTCTAAATATCACTAAATCATGATAAAAATTCCAATAACAATAATTAAAGTCAATTCTAATCAATTAAGCCAAGCATCACACTATGATTAAGTAATCTAGACAAAAAAAAAAAGGCCTAGATGTATGAAAAATAGACACCTAACAAGGTAGATAACTTAGTGAGACAATGAAGAAGATGGAATAAATGACATTTTACCACATGTTTCCCTTATGATAAAACATATTTGAGACATAAAGGTGGATCCCAAAGTAGTATGGTAAAGCATTTTTCATTTTTAAAATGACAAAGTAGTTAAAACACATTGTAAAAATGCCATGTGGATCTATCCCTAAGTCATTCATAGTGACATAGAGGAAAAATAGGTGTGTGCTTCCCACACTTATTACACATAATATGTATATCAAATATGATCCCCCATGATTATTTGTTGAATTACATAGGTTTGACCTTATTGACTAATCATTGGTAGCTTTTTAGAGCCTATTAAAACCTTAGACCTCTCCTTGATGCTCTTCAATGGGCCATGGAATTACCTTTAATATTATCTATTATGTAATGAGAAATATTCTAACATAATTATTTTTTACCATTCAGGGCATGATGACCAAAGTGGGATCTTGTGCCTACTTAGAGGCAAGACCCATTTTTCTCTTCTATATATACTGCTACCTACTATGTAAGGAAGGTTGAATCTATTTGTAAACAAACACTGTTAGAATAGTTCAAAATTGATTTTTTATCTAAATTCATTTGGTTTCCTTGAATTTATTCCAATTTATTTCTACTTTAATGGATTAAAACTAATGCTACTAAACTGTAGTTTATGATTTTATGTAGAATTTAATTAACTAGGATGTGTTTATACTATTTTAGTTAGGTTCTTTGATTCATTTTTATTTATTTAAAGTCTATAAGGATTTGTGTGTAAATAAATATAGATTTGTTTGTATTTCATTCATTAAAGGGGTCTTAGAAATAAACATTTTCTTTTTCTCTTTAGACTCTCTCCCTATGAGATTGAAACCTAATCCATTGCAAAACTTAGCATATAGTGGTGCAACTATATCTAGGCATATTTTGGTCCTAGAATAATTTGTGTTGCCCATTTAATTGGAAGAATTTATTTCTACCTTACCCTCCTTTATTTTTATGTTTATTTGTGAACAAGTGATTTTCCCTTCTTTAGAAATAGTTAACTAAGGCAAAGTAGAGATTTAAAATTTAATATGTTGTAATTGTTCTAGCTAGAAGTGTAAAAGTTATATGAGTTAGTGAGAAAACTAGTATTGGACCTCAAGTAGTAGAACTGCATATCTTGGATATATATTCTAAGCATGCTATTTAATGAAACCTATACTTTCAACTCATTCCCTAGATTGTCTTAGCGGTAATCCTAAAATGAGAGAATGAAATTCCCATAATTATTCTCGAGCTCACTCAGTGAATCTAATCTAATAGGTAAACCTAAGAGCAAGATCTTGGCCCAAAATACACAACTAAGTAGAAATATGCCACATGTTCATAGGGACATATATATAAAAGTAAAGAGACCTTAAAATATCCTTAGAGTGAAAAGTGTAAAATAGGAAAATTATACATAATGACTAAGAAAATAAAAATAATGACAAAGTGCCATGTGTCAGATGAACTCGTGAAATATAGAATCATCAAATCAAATTCAAATTTTATGGATGAATGAAAATGATCATTATTCTAAAGTTAATTCTCATGAATGGATAATTTGATAAATGAATTCACAAGATAATTAAATCCAGTATATCTAGTGTCCCCATGTCAAATAAAATTACATTTGTCAAACTAATAGTTAAACTTATTTCTTAGAGATCTATAATGAACGAAAAAAGATAAATATCAAAGTTGGATACATAGCTCAATTTATTCAAACATGAAGGCATAAAACTAGGAACTAGTGCCCTTAATGTTATACTTTAAAACTAATAAATAGTTCAAATATATTGAGTTTTACAAGGTTTATTTACTTGAAGCATTCAAACATTACACAATACTTCACATGGATGTTGATGTTAACCACTATTACAAAGATGAAGATAAATTGTTGCTATACTAGATATAGTATATTTATTATTTATTAGTAATTAAGGTGGTTGAACTTTATAAGGTAAAAACAAAACTTGATGCATTTTCCTGAGTTGACCTAGTTTTCAAAAAAAAATGTCTACCTATATCAAAGACATATTTCATAAAAAATAGTGCCTAACTTGTAGCCTATGTGGCAAGATTATTATTATTTAAATATTATAGGAAACTACCACTAACCTCTTCATATAAACAAGCAATATTTACCAAATGGTTCCATAAAAATGATATTATAATCACCCTAATAGAATGGGCCCTGAATCCAAATAGATTTTTCATGAAGAAGAAAATACCAATTTCCCAATTTAATCTAGTCATTAAGATTTCCACATTATTTTTTAACAGACTACATGGGGATCCATCAATCACCCATGTGGATGAATTTTGGGTCCCATTATTATCTATAATTTTTGAAGGTAAAATCATCCCCCACTAGGATAAATTATAATTTTTAATTTGAATACCTATAGGTAATGCATGAATGACTAGCCAAATACTCATTTTTACATGTTTTCTTACCTAAAATATGTTATGTGTGGTATTCTTGCACTATTTAATGTTTAGCTTTGGTATCCCATAGGGTCAAAGAGACCATATGATTATTTTGACCATATAAAAATTCATAAATATAGGGATTATATGTAGTAAATTATATAAAAATTCTAACCAATGGTTTATAAAGCCATCAATGGAGAATCCATGCCTATGTTTTTAGACCAAATCAAAATATCACTTGGTAAAATGGGTAATTGTTGGTTCTACCCAGATTAAATTTTCATAAGGTTTTATGTAACCTTGGTATCACTTTTATTAATTATAAAACTTGTATAAAATTAATTAGATGAGCTAGATATAGCTTATCTATTATCTAACAATGTGGATGACAACTTGAAGAAGGAAAAAATAGCCAAATATCATAAGATACCTCTCAATATTGGGAGGAAATAATTTTAGAATTAGTATTAGCTATAAAAAACTAAAAAAAATAGGGTAATTAATGTTTGTAATGGTGACTTCAGATGGTAGGACCATAAGAAGGTCCTAAAATAATAGATAAATAAATTATCTAAATAGTTCAAGAAAGACTATGGTCACCATGAATATGATCATGACTCAATATGACCATAGTCCATTATGACCATATGAATTTTCTGAATGATACAATATGACCCAATTATAATAAAATTATTTTGACCATAGTCTTTTTGAACTATTATGATAATTTAAAATGATAAAATTAAAAATGTCTATTATGAGTCATGATCATATTCATGGTTCAATTAAATTATCTATGATCATATCCATGAAGGTCCTAAAATAATATATAGATAAATTATCTAAATATTTAAAGAAAGAATATGGTCACCATGAATATGATCATGACTCATGAATAAAATAATAAAATTAAAAATGTCCATTGTGAATTTTCCAAATGATACAATATGACCCAACTATATCAAGGGAAGATGTTGTGATAATATAAATATAAGAAAATGAGTATGTAGAGGTTAGGCCAGTACCAAAAGAGATATAATGATAAACTAAAGATAAATTTAGGTAAATAATCCTCAATAATGTCCCAAGGCCATAGAAATTCAATAAACTAGTTATAAAAATAGGGAGCCCCCAAAAACCCATACTTGCTTTCACCCCACTCTTTGAAGTAGAATAACCACTTAAGATTCCAAAAATAAATAATTTTTATTCTCTTTAATTATATATTGTTTCATATCCTTCACTTTAAACTTATGTAATGGGGTATCTCCCTCCTTCCATACAAACTTAATATGATATATAAACAAAGGAGGTAGAGGAATCTAGATGAGTAGGAAGAGGAGCAAGGTCTAGAGATTGGTTATGGTGAGGACATAGGGCCAAGAACATAATTATATGTTTATTATAAGGTTCCATCACAAATTGATTTTGTGACTATAAGTTATAAACCTCTTAACATTGAGAGCATTGATCCAGAATAATGTGAAGAAGTAGAGAAAGAAACTATTATAACTAAAACTAGTTATCCCACTTGTAATCACTTTGATAGTGCCTTCACAAGAGTTGACTAAGGCCACCATTTCCCCTACTTGTATATTAATTCTAATAAATTACACAAGTACTCTATATTTATTTGATATGAATAATATTACAAGTGTTGATTCTTTGAATACCAAACTTCATTCTACTAGTTATGTGCCTATTGCATATTTTTCTATTGTACATTTTTTTAAGAGTGTAACTCAATCTACCATTACACAACCAACTTTACATTCACATAACTTATTAAATATGGTGGGTAGTCCACATTTTTAATACTTGGTATCATAGACTATTTTTTTCACACAATAACTACAGGCTAATATCCTCACCCAATTAGGTGTTTCTATTACTCAGGGTAATTAATGTATTCCATAATTATTGCAATCAAATAGTCCCCTGATATCACCAAATATGTCTTTATGGCAACTCCTAAGATAAATATTTCCAAGGAGAGGATTATCATTCCACCTTTTCCATTCAATACATATACCTTCTTACCTTACTTCTTCACCTCCCTCCATATTCATGCCACCTCCTTAGTCTAGTCTTCCATATTCCTCCACCCTCATTCTTCCACAAAAATCCACTTAATTTTCTACCATTCAAACCTCTCCCTAAAATATCCCAATTAATATTGTATGGATACATAAGATATAATCAAGGTAATTAGCTAGGCAAGATATAGTGATCATAGAGGAACCAAGACATAATATAGAGTTTGATTCAACATTAAATAAGCTCAAAAGAGTGATAAAAAGGACTATTACTACTGGTGGGAATCCCATAGAGTTTGTGAGTGAGGAAGAACTCTTTTTCCATGACAAAAAAGTGGAAAACTAATACTAGAGAGGAGGATGAGATTCATTAAGACCACATTTATATGGTAGACATTATTAGGGTAATATTAAATAAAATGTTTCATGGTCTTCAATATACAAATAAAAAATTAAAGGCATAAAGTAAAGTAGATCTCCCAAGGATAGTAACAATGTTCATAGTTTTGTCAAAACCCTCCATGACATTGTGTTATTTATCCAATAATGTAGGTGAGAGTTACAACCAAAATGGAATGATATAGTGAAATTCAATGAGACAATAAAAAATTTGGATGCTAAACTACATTTTATTGAGAAATTAATTAGGTAAAATCAATACCAACATATTAACTTGCTATAGTTCTTCGATATTTCTTTGGCCCATAATTTTGTAATGGTCATGAAAACTTAGCTCATGGAATGACATAAAAAAATAAAATAATTAGATGAGTGGATGACTATCTAGGAGAAAAATATAGTCCATATTATTGGTGGCATACACATAATTTGTATATACATGCTATAGGGACTAGTCACCAAACCATTCTTTTATAGCCTATTGAGAACTACTTCCAAGAATTTCAAAATAGAGGTAGAAAGCATGGTTTTGGGTATCAATGGCAAGGTAATCTAGTTAATTTTATTTTTTTAATATAAGGTAGGATAGTCTAAATCTTTGAGAACTTATTTCAAGGCCTCGATGAAGCTATATAGAAAATTAATGGACAAAAAATTGATACTATTTTAAAATGTATGTTATTGATTTTGAATCTATTGAGTTGGATCTATTAACATGTGTAAAAGAATATGAAAAGATAAATAAATATGGATTATCAGTTTCTCAAACATGAGATTCATCTTCATAATATCATATTTCAATGACCAAGTCATATTTTCCCAAGAACATAATGGTTTACACTAAAACAAGTCTAGTAATGGTGATTATAACCCTTGTCACTAATCTTTTACATGCACATTCAAGACCAATTGTAGTTAAAATTACAATTATGCCTCTATGGAATTAATTTAGAATAAAAATGTAAGGATTGTATATATTATATTCCCCTATTTCTTGTATTTCAAGTACATTAACTCCAACAAAAATACAATCCATTTCTATCACAATTTTAATTAGCAGTTCCACTCAAACTCCATGACTTAAAACTAGAGTTCTTTTTTGTATCAAGTTATTTTTGTGTTTATTCATGAGAGAAATAACTAGGATAAGACTCTTTGATTTATTTTTAAACAAGTAATGTATTCATGACTAAATCATATTATTTTAAAATTTAGATAAGTTATTTGGATCCAATCTAAGAATTATATAAACCTATCATGTGTCTATTATTTTTGACGAGAAATTTTTGTAATTAATGCAAGAAATTAAAGTTTTTAGGATTGTTCTATGAGTTTGTATGTTTTTTTTCTCTTCCAAATTTTTGTGATTCATTGAATAAGTTACATTAAGTTGTTATAATCTATGATAGGCTAAGTGCATGTTTTTCTATAGAGATAAGATTGAACAATTTGTTAGTCTTGTTAGTTCTTTAGTGATTGATCATATTTATAATTTATTAGTGACATAAGATGTGCTCAATAGTATGTTACTACAAACATATTTGATTATGGTCATTTAATTTATCTGCAAATTATTTCCTAATAATCTTTATTGTGTTTGTCTATGTGTTGTGTTTTTAGATAATCTATAGTGGACATTGGTTCTTGACATATACTTGGCCTAGTGCACTGAGTCAACTTGGAAGGTTTTTATCTCCCATTGGATCATATAACCCCTTATTTTTTGCCTTAGCCTTCCCTCTCTTTTTTTTGACATACTCACCTTAGGTTAGATCCACTCATCCACCTCAAGTAAAGTCCAAACACCTATCATATACAAACCATGCATAGTTAATAACCATTCTAATCACAAATATTACACCACATGTTTATTTATAAAATTGACATGCGTAACTCATTCCTTGGAGTGAATCTTTCATAGATCATAAAATGTTATGGACCTTCCTATAATAAAAATTGATGTGCATAAAACCCACATTAACAAAACCTTAGGTTTTCCCTAAGGGATTATTCATTATCTCTAGGGTCATTATTTTTTTTCTTAGTGGTTAAAATATGATTTTTAAGTTCCTCATACATTAAGAAAATAAATATTTTTCACCTTGGCCTCAACCTTTTATATGTTTTCATGATTTTGTTGTATGGCATATAAGAATCTTATCTCAATTATTCCTCTAAGTCAAAATTCTAGTTTAAGTGGTGTTTAAATTGAACATAATTATATTCCTTTGATTTCAATTAAAAGTCTTAAAATAGGTGAAGTGAAATGTCATTTTTCTTCTGATATAAATGTTAACAATTAAAATTGATAAGTGCATTATTATTGATGATGAAATGCCTCATATATAATTGGTAATAAATATAACAATGAATATCAATATAAATTTCATATTTATGACCTTAATGGGGAAAATACTAAATAATTTTAAGCATTGTATGTTTATCAACATCGAATTCAATAGAAACTAGATGAATTAGATCACGTCTTGAAGGTAATACTATAAGATAAAAATGCACAATAGGATAAGGATATCACATATAATGAACAACATGATCAATCAAATGATGTTCATCAACGTTTTAAATATATTTACCCTATAATTAGTGTTTAAACCACTACTAGCAATACTATTCCTACATCTACACTTCTAATTACACATGTGATTCCAACTCATAGTGTGGGGGAAACAAAAAAAATTCCTCTAAATTTTATGCCTATACCTAATCAATGCTTGTTAAACATCATAATCCATTATTACTAAATAATCCCTCATGTATATTATTATATATATATGGGATAAGGTTTTATAGTTAGAGAGGCTTGTTTCTAGAGTGATTCATTCATTTGATTCTCAATCTTTGCTTCATAATCCATTAGCCCTAGATATCATATCCTATCCATTTCATATAGGTATAATAGTTCCTAATATTAAATTATAAGATGGTAAATGTGATACAAATTACTACCTAAGATCCTTTCATAAAACATGTTTAGACTATGCCCCCAACAAGTTTTTGACTAAGTTATTTGTGTGAAGCCTTAAGGAATATACACTGTGTTGGTTTTATGACTCCCTATTTAATTTTTTAAAGAATTTATAATTTGGTAGATTATTTTCCATCATATTTTTATTAAATATTCAAAAAATTCATGTATAAATATATTAACCAATACACACATGTAGAATCTAGGCTCACATGAATAAGCAAAGCATATATAGATAATAGTGAACACAAATTAGTGAACCAATACACAAGAATTACTATGGGAAAACATCAAAGAGGTAAAAAAACTCATAAATTTGATATTAATATATTTGAGAAACCAAATCACCCCAATACATAAACTCCTCCCTCTCACTTCTTCAATAGCTTTCATAATACTATTTTTCATTCATAATTCATGATTGATAATATGATATTTCCTACACACATTCACAATAGGGGTAAAACCCTATTTATATTGAAATGTAAATGTATGTGAACATTGTAAATAAAGTTTCCAAGCATCCCAAGAATAATTTAAATTACTAATAATAATAAACAAATATGCTTTATTCTTATTGATAAGTAACAAATAATATATGTTTTGTTATTTTTTTACACAAGGTTGTTAACCCATGTTAATAAATAATAAATCATTATTATTTATTACTTAAAATTTACTAAGGGGATTATAATTTCACCACTTAGAAATTAAATTTTCTAACACTCCCCCTTAATGCTAAGTGGGGATAAATTTTAGTCGCCTTGAAAAATAATTATACTATATACAAAATTGAATGATTTAAAAACCTTCATCATGATAAAAATCACCTTTTTAAATAAATGGAATTATAATCCATAAACTAATCGAAAGTAATTTTAGGCTAACATGATTGTGAGACTACATCTTATTGTTTCTCATGAATGATCACTAAGCATATTTGGAGTCTTTTATAACACAATGATCTCCATTGTAAACTATCATTTTAATGTATTGGAGTACAAAATTAAAACTTCCACACAAAGATTTACTTAAATTATAAAACTTCCACATGAATTTTATGATGACTTATTTTAATTAGAAGTATAAAGAAGGATAATAAAAAATGGCCATTACGAATTACAATTGTCATGCACACTCTCCCTCAATGGCAACTTTGAGAGGCCCAACATTGCATGAAAATGCCAAAACTTGGTAGCACCAAGTGCCTTTATGAAGATGTCTTCCATTGGTTCCTCCATAGGATAGAACTACAAAACTATATCACCATTGACAACTTTCTCTCAGATAAAATGCACATGAACTTAAATATCCTTAAATTATTAGTATTGTGCACCTATAATAAAATTAACTAAATATCCAAAAATAGATTCATGATAACATAGTATGGTTAGAATCACAATAACCATGTACATAAAAATATGACATTTATTTTTCTATGGTAAAACACATTTAAAATAGTCAAGTCATGTTTTAGGCAAACAATTTCACTACTTTGATTAAATTTTTATTGAAAAAACATAAATTATTATGTACAAGTCATTATTAGATGTCTCCAATATTAACAAGATGAGAATCCCCAATTGTCATGTGATGCACATACAATAATTTACTTAATAATATGGTATAGAGTTTAAACATTACATATCCTATTAGCAATAACTCATTTTATCATTTGAATTTTATCAAAACTTTACAAGTTTAATATGCTTCAATAAAATATTTAGGTATAACCTCTTGTACATCAAACATGGATAATTTTAGAATGAAATGACATCATCCAATCAAATAGATATGAGACTGAAAAGAATATGATCAAATATTTATGAATAGAATATATAGTAAAGTAATTGATGAAGAGTTACTAATACAAATTCCATTTACACATTACATTTCATAACATATATTATTTTTAAATGAAGTGTATAAGAATTTTAGCATAAAAAATAAAATGATAAAATAATCAAATGAGAGTTTATAAACATCTTAACATGGAATTTCCCCAGTAATCAAATGAAATAATCTTAATAATTGAAACATAAAAGATACAAACTTACTAAGCATGATGTTTTTGCCAAACTATAATAACTAAACATGATCATTTTGTCAAATTAAGCATGATTTTATTCATATAATTTTTTTTAATGTAGAAAAAATGAAAAATTAAGCATGGATTATATTTAGAATATGGACAGCATTATTCATGGTGTCAAACCATAAGAATTAGGAGGAACATTTGTAGAATCCAATGTTTTTCTAGCCATCTCAATAATGGTGTAGTTTTTACTTTTAGTAATACCATTTTTCTAGAATAGAGAGTTGTTAATTCCCTTTGAATACCATAACTAATGTAAAATTAATCAAACTATTTACTAACATATTCACTATCATTATCAGTTCTTAATATTTTAATAGATAAATTAGATGTATTTTCAACAGTAACTTTAAATTTATTGACTTTATACAATAGATCATATTTATTTTTAATGAAAAATGACTAGATCATTTTAGTGCAATCATAAATAAAATTAAAAATATATAAAAAAACCATTAAGAGATAAAAATTCAAGAGGTCCTAAAACATCACTAGGAATCAATTCTAAAGGATGTGAAGAATTCACATCTTTATTATTATGAAAGGGGTTAGTATGTTGCTTACTATGTAAGAAACCTTCACAAGTTTCAATATGGTAAGGTATAGAAGGAATTCCAACAACAAGATTCTAAGCATACATATCATGTAAACTTGTAAAATTAACATGTCCTAATCTTTCATGCCATAACTGATATTCATTCTTACTATGTGATAAACCAATCTTTTAAACCCCCTTAAAAAAAAAAATACTTACATTGGTTTCTAATGGACCAGCTATCTTTAAGTGTTGTTACAATAAAATTATCATTAATAATTTGTGAACATGATAACAAGTTCCCTTTAATCTTTGGTACATAGAAAACATCATTAATAACAATAATTGAAAATTTTACTTTTCCCTATTTAATTATTTATAGCAAAGAATTATCTCCTAATTAAATTATTTCAAAGATATCTCTAGAATCATAAAAAATATTAGATAGTAAATTCATATGGTTCGATGAAATGCTATCTAAAATTCATATATTTTAATTTGAAGAAAATAAAACAAGCTATAAAGTAATAACATTTTGATGTTGAATATTATCCTTATTAGGGTTTTGATTCTTCTACTTGTTTTGATTAGATTTCTTCCTTTTTTTATTTTTAGAAGATTGATTGTTAACTCTATCTTTATTTTTATGACAATTTTCCATTTTATGAACAAATTTACCACATAGATTGTAATTCACATTAAACTTAGTTTTATTACTCTTATTACCATATTTTTTATTCCTATTTGAGCTAGAAGAAGAATTAGGGTTATATTTTTTATTATTGTTATCAAAAAAAAAAATATTTAACATGTGAAGTGCCTAAGTAGCATTCTCTTTAGAATCAAAATTAGTCATAACCTTCTCATCTTGAATAAAGAGAGTAGATAAAGTGGTAAGGTTAGAGATATCTTCATCAATTTAGTATTTATAATTTAAAATTAAAATAAAATTTCTAAACTTTTCATGAATATTTAATTGAATGATAAAATAAATTAGTTAATCTTTAATCAAATTACATTTACAACCATCTAACTAATATTTAATGTTCTTAATTTTAGGAAGAAAATGCACAACCTTTTCATCACCTTTCATAGGTGTAGTTAGAAATTCAAGCATTAGATTAATCATTTTTTAAATGTGAGTGCCCTCATGCATAGACTAAAGGAGTTTCTAAACATCATTAGGAGACTCTTGATTACCAATTTGGATAAGGAATCAATCCCTAATAATCCACAATATAATGGACATAGCCTCTTATTATTTTTGTTAAAATGTATTGGTAAGCTCAAGGGTCACATATCATGCAAAAGGACCTTTTTCAATCCCAAAGAAAATATTCAATAACTTTTAGGCCATGAATTTTGATTTATTACAAATTTTATAGATATTATATTTATTTCTATTAAGTATTTTTTATTTATCTAAAATAAAATTAGGCAAAGCCATAACTTCCCTTTAAGAATGACCATAAACAAACGATTAAAATGAATCCTTTTTAGTGTGAATTTTAACTTCATTTGAAAGTAAAAATAGAATGAAAATTTAAACACATAGTTATTGATCAATTTTAATGATAGACAAAGTAATAAAATTGTAAATTATTACGATAAAATAGGGTGTCATAAGTGTCACAAAAATACACTAATGTAAGCACAACTTTTTTTTTTTTTAATTAATGAGTATTTGAATTATTTTAAAAATAAAAATGAATCATACATAAAAAATGTACTTAATTACACAATTTAGATGCCAAATAATGCAAAAAATGAATTAGAGTTACACTAAACTAGGTGTTAAAAGAGTCATACTCAAAATAACTACCTAGACACTATTATTAAAAAAAGTTATAAAATTAATAATAGGAGGTTTCAATACACAAAATTTATTATGTATATGTGTTTGGAAGGTTCCAAATCCTTGGGATTGACTGGTTACATGGCTATGTTTGTCAAAATATTCAATAGGTCAAAAGTCGAACAAAGGTTGACAAGTTAACTAGGTTTTGAATGTGTGAGAAAAGTTTGCATGCAAACCAAAAAAATAAATTTAAATTAAATTCAAAAAATTTATTTTACCAAGTACATATTTATTTTAGGGGATTTCTAACTTGGTACCTGCTAAACTACAACCTTTTAGTAAAATTATAGCCACCAACCCTTCTACAAAACTTCTTAAAAGTTCACATGTGTTAATACATATTTTAACATTTGTTTTATCTAATTTTTTTTTATTATTAAAATAAAATAAAATATATAAAAATATTTAATTGTGTATGTAAAAAATATTAAATAAAATCTACTTTTTGATTTAAAAGAACTCTTAAAAGAATTTAAAGGTGTGGGCCACCAAACTTTGCATGGAAAATAGATTTTTTTAAAAATAAAGTATTTTTTAAATAATTCCACAAACTATATAAAATATATATTTACCTATAGTATGTCATGGTGAATGAATCACACCCAATGTGATTTTTGAAAGCTCACAGTGCTCAAACCAAACCACCAAACACTATGAAAATTTGCTAATGCTCTTAAAATACTAAAACTTAGCTAGTAGGATCTTAAAAATTCAATGTTTGGTGAATAATTAATATATTTCACTCACCCAAGCCAACTATGGTGCTTGAGGCTAACTACAAAAAAATAAATGGATCCATATAAGCTTCCAAAAGCTTGGTAAATGTTTTGTTAGGGATAATAATTGATAAAACAAGATTCAAACACATAAAACCATCACCAAAAGCATGTAGAATAGTTTTTTGTGATATTTTGACTTGCTCAACCTAATTATAATACCCTTATAGAATATGTGGAGAGACCAAAACTTTGTATAGACCACCAAAAATCTTTAAATTCATTTCAATCTTCTAGATGTTTTTTCTAGTAAAAAGGGAATTTTAAAAGTTGGATTTTGACTAGGAAATCAATGTTTTGAATTTTCCTAGGTTGTTTATGGTACCCCTATGATGAAGGAATATTTAAATGATTAAAAAAATTATTTTATTTAATAGGGTTGAAATATGCTTTGAAATTATTTTGAGGTGTTTTGAATGAGACACAAGCCTCCAAAGTAATCCAAAAAAATATATTCTCCCTCCTTGCCATACATATGTTCAAATTAGGGTTAAAAAAATATTTTAAGTTGAATATATATATATATATATATATATATATATATCAATTGATAACATATATTGTCTGATTAATCACATACACCTCACTAGATCTGAAACCATGAAATTCATGTATAGATATATGAAGCAATACACACAGGTAGAATCTAGAGTGAAATGAAAAATCAAAGCATACATAGATAATATTGAACACAAATCAATGAACTAATACATAATAAATACCATGTAATAACCTTAAGGAGGTAAAAACAAACCAATGTGATATTCATATATTTAAGAAACCAAATCACCCCAATACATAAAATCCTTCTCACTTCTTCAATACCCTTCACAATATTATTTGTTCATGCATGATTCATGATTCATAATATAATTTTCTACACACATTCACAATAGAGTTAAAAAACTATTTATAGTGAAATGTGAAGGGATATGACCATTGTAAATAATAGGTCCAACCATCTTGAGAACATTTTAAATTACCTGTAATAATAAACAAATGTTTTTAATTTTTATCAAAAAATAATAAATAATTTATGTTTTCTTAATTATTTACATAAGGTTTTTAAAATATGTTAATAAATAATAAATCATTATTATATAATTAATTAAAATGTACTAAGGGTATTATAATTTCACCACTTAGACATTAAATGTTCTAAAAAATACCAATGAGAAATTTTCTTATGCCTAAATTGTAAAAAATAAAAAAGGATTCAATGAACCAATCAATGACTATGAGATTTGGTACAATACAATGATTTATAAGAAGAAAAATACCATGGCTAACAATGAGTTACAATATATATTAAAACAATATTTTCTTTCCCCTCTTTATGAGTCTATTATCTTCAAGAGATTAAAATCATTTGATGAGTAATGCCATACAATTAGAGATTTATAAGTTAAGTTCATATATTTGAATAAGCTAAAGTATGTAGTTAATACTAAAACTTATTCAACTACAAATTTTCAAATCAAACCAAATTATAAGACCAAAGTGTATGATACCAAGAATGAGACAAAAGTAATAGAATTTAGTATCATAGCCTAGTGGTTAACTTGTCTTAGCCACCCAACCAAGAATTAAAAATTTAGGATTACTTGAACCTCCTCATAAGTGCTTGTAAATATCACAAGTGTAACCTTATATTTTTAAATCTAATAAAGGTTTTGGAACCAATATGACTTAGAAGGAGAAGGGGATCAAGTGAATCAGTATTTTAAAAAAATTATTTCAATTCCACTTAACTGTGTATGAATCATATTAACATGCATGTATAACTCAGCAATCATAAACAACAAAACATAAGAGCATGAAACACATGAACACAAAATATATATAGGAAACCCTCTTGGAGTAGAAGACTCATTGATGAAGTAAATAGACTATAGTTTTATAAGACAAACATCAATCTTTAGTTGATCACCCACTCAACTTAGAGTACCAACCCTATTACATCAATCATCAACAAGACAATATTTAGGTAAGAACCAACTCAATAAGGAACACAAACCCCTAATTTACAAAGCACCCACTTGGCTTTAGCAAGCTCCAACTTATAAGGATGCTACAACCCCCTAGATGACTCAACACTAACGTATCCACCTAATTTGATCACCTTCATAAATATTTGTTGCTTCTACAAAAAATGATTATCTACTCTTTTATCTCTTATCTCTTCTTTAACCCTCTAAAACTGATCTTCAGCCTTCTTTGCTCAACTAGCCTTTTGCATGGCTTGATTAGGTCTTCTAACCTTAATCTACTCCTTCAGAACTTCTATTAGATATACGTGACATCTCTACTAGTATTCATGACCTAATTATGCTTTCAAATTATCTATGTCATTCACTTATCCTATTATTCTCTCACTCTCTAGCACACTCTTAACATCCACCTCTTTTTTCTTCTAAAAACTAACAAAAATAGGCCTAACTACCTTGCTTTTATACAAGTCATTTGATCATATCCTTCTGGGCCATCTTACACATTAAAAAAAATGATGTTGGAAAATAATATGTAAAAGAATATTATAATACCATGCCTTAGTTATGAATCAATTACTACAATTGAGTCAGCCATACATCAATAATCCCTTACTCCTCTTTTAGGCTTATGGAGACCTGATAGGCCTTATCAACAACATGTTACCATTTGATATCTTTGAAGTTTATCCAAAAACTTCATATGATAATAAAACATCACATGAAAATCCAATAGGCCTTAACCAACTTCAATTTAGGCCTAAAACACCTTTTAGGTCCAACTACCACTTGAATCCTTCTTCAAATCACTACTTATAAAAAGCATATGCATATATAGAAATTATGCCTTAAACAACTAAGGTGTATACTCATTTTTTCCAAACTTATATGGAAAAAATATATATTAATAATCCTCATTACCTCAAGGTCATCACAAACTTCATATGATGCTTCAATTTAGGGTAAACAAGATGAACCACTTCATTATAAGATCTTCACTTAGAACAACCAATTGACTCCAAAACATAGTCAAAGAAATGTGAACATATGAAACATGATTTATTATATTCAAGGGTTTTTAATGAATTTACATGATCCTAAAACATCCTTATATCATCTTCAATCAATCTTATCATAAGATCTAATGATAACTATTGATCTTACAGACCAATCTTCTAACATTCTCTATTAGAGACTCTATTCAACCAGATAAGCCATTTTGGCTTCAAAGATTCAATCATCTACACTGAATTCCAATATTTTTAAAAGTATGTATATATAAATAAAGATACAAACAACATAACCATGAATTTTAATGCATCACTCTTTCATGAAACACATCATGAAACATTTTCTCACTACTATCTGATTTCTTGATTGTCTTTACCATTGGGTCTGATCAGTGACTAGACAAATTTGATCACTGACTTCACACACCTAAGATATGGAACATATAAAAAAACTTTATGAAAAATAACTATAATTATCCTACTTTTATCTTCATCCACTTAGTAACTTTGACTTAGTCAACACTATCTGCTACAACAAATCTTTAAAAGATAAGTACTTATCTATATTGTCTTCTCACTCACCTAAGAAACCAACCACACTTGGAAATTCCTATCAGAGTTTAATTCAAACTCAAATAAATTTTATGATCATATCAAACATTTTTACTAATTTTTAACAAGATCACCAACATCAGGTCCTTATTAGGGTTTTATGAGGGTTTAGACTAACTTTTAGTCTTAACAATCTTTTATGAAACTTAGCTCCTCTTTCCAAAAACCAACACTTGGAACCTTGATATATAAAACTTCCTCATATACCTTGAAAAAATTATGATCTCATGAATCTACTACACATTCCAATGAGCATTGATAAAACATTCTTAGGGAAATATCTCTTCCTATTGTGCACTCATGAAACCTTGAAACACCTTTCAAGACTTTTCTTTGTAAACCAAGATTTGAAACTTCATGCACATACTTGAAAAAAATTAACTCACTCTATCAATTTTCATATGCTCACTCATCTCTTCTTTGGATCTTCAACATAATTTCTTTAGAACTCAACTGTAGTGTCTTCGAAGCTACAAATACATATCTTTAGAGCACATAGATCTCCAAAGCTGACCTTCTACTCATCTGTAAGGTCTTAAATACCTTGGATGCACCCTAAAAAAATATCTCTTATGATAAAACACTATCTAGTTTTATTTGGAGCATTCTCATCTTTTTAGCACATTCAGAGGATCTTCAGTGCTACTTGCATAGAACTTTGGAGCACTCTACTTCTTATTCAAAACTCACTCATTTCATCTTTCCATCTACAAATACTATCTCACAAGGTATTTAAAAAGCATTAAAATATGATTTAAATTATTTATACTAATCACAAGGATTTCTTGATGAAGTATTTACAAAATAACCTTTTAACACCAAAATATTAGATTTACATCAATGAAAGAACCATGCATTTTTATTTAGAACATTTGACATTAATGACAACATTAAATATCAAAATCTCAACACTCAAATATAATTCTCAACAATCTCTCCCTTAGTAAATGATAATTTCCAACAATCTCCCCCTTTGTCATTGATGGTAAACATACTAAGAAAACTCTGTCAACCACTTCTTGATGGAAATCATCTCTTAGACCTGGTTCTTGCTTATTCTTTCCTACTTTCTTTTTTTTTTTATATTTCTCCCCCTTTGACATTAATTACAAATCACTACCTAAAATAAATATTTAAAAAATAAAGAACATATCAACAAGCTCCCCTATCTCAATACAAACCTCAAACATCTTCTTGTTAAACTAATATGACTTCCCCTTTGACCTCACAACTTATGCACTACTTTCCTACTCTTGCAGCTAAAGCACTTCCTTATTAGCTCCCCTTAAGAACTTAAATTTTTTACTGATTGATAGGAACATGAATCACACCTAATTATTTTTTGATATTTTCAAAATTAGATTTTGGAAGTGGTTTGGTCATGATATTTGCAATCCGATCCAATGTAGAAACATATTCAAGCTTAACACTTTGTTCACTTACCTATTCTCTTAAAAATGATATTTGATGGGAATATGTTTGGTTATTGAGTGAATTATATAGTTATTTGAGACACTTACATCATTTATATTATCATTTTAGATGGGCATTGGATCATCATACTCCACCTTATAGTCTTTTAGAATATGTCTCATCCATAGGACTTATGTGCAACATGAAGATGTTACAATGTACTCAGCCTCATAAGTGTAAAAAACTACTAATGGTTGATTCTTTCTTATCCATGATAATATACATCCTTTTAGGAAGAACTATCCTCCACTAGTACTCTTCCTATCATCTATACTTCCTACCCAATCTAAATTTGTGTATACTATTAGATTGAACTTTTTACCATTTGGATACCATAATCCATATTATATAGTTCCCTTTAGATACCTAAGTATCCTTGTGACTAATTTTAGATGAATCTCCTTTGGATCTTCTTAAAATCTTCCCACAAGACCTACCTCTTGTATGATGTTAGGTCTAGAAGCAGTGGTATTTAATAGAATTCCAATCATTGACCTATATAATGTTTGATTTACCTTTGATAACTTATCTTCTTTACTTAATTTACATCTTGTGGCCATGGGTGTACTAAATAACTTGCACTCTTACATCTCAAACTTTTTCAATATCTCTATTATATACTTCGCTTGTGAGATAAATATACCCTTTTCAGATTGAGTGATCTACAACCCAAGAACAAATGATAGTTCTCTTAGCATAAACATATCAAATTATTTATTCATAACTTTTGTAAAATCCTTTGTCATGTTTTCATTATTTCCACCAAATATGATGTCATCCATATAAATAACTACAATCAACTGATGGTCATCTTCTATCTTGATATATAGATTACTATTTGTAACTCCTCTCTTGAATCCCTAGTCTACTAGATACTTATCAAACTTAGCATACCAAGCTCTAGGAGCTTGTTTTAAACTATAGAGAGCCTTTTTCAATATACAAACATAGGCCTTGTTATTAGTAAGAGATAATCCTTTAGGCTCTTCAATGTATACTTCTTCTTCTATATTTATATTTAGAAAGGTAGATTTGACATCCATATGATCTACTTTAAATATTTTGAATGCTACATAGGCTTAAAAAGTATGATTGCCTGCAATCTAGCTTTTGGTGAAAATGTTTCTTCAAGGTCTACCATTTCAACTTGTGCATATCCTTTTCATACCAGTCTATCCTTGTTCCTAGTGACTTTTCAATTTTCATTCAACTTATTTTTAAACCCCCATTTTGTGCCAATAACATTTTTATCTTTAAGTCTAGGAACTAGTTTCCAAGTTCCATTTTTCTCTATTTGATTTAAGTCCTCATTCATAAAATCTAACATAAATTTTTCTTTGCTTGATTCTATAATATTCTTAGGTTCAATTTTGGACAATAAAGAAACATTTTATTAATTTAGATTACTTGCCAATCTTCTCCTTGTTTGCATACATGCATTATTGTTGCCAATGATTTTAGATTTAGGATGATTTCTTTGAATCTACCTTGATGGTCCTTTTGAGTCCCATCTTTCTTCAAAATCTTATTCCTCCTCATCAACATCTATAGTCTCCTCAGCATTATTTAAGTCCAACTTTTTTGAAGTATTCATTAGTTGTGAGTGAGATTTTCTTGTTTCATCAACCTTTACATTTAAAATTTCCACTATCTTTTGTAGTATTTTGTTATAACATATAGATGCTGAGTTCATTGATGAGTAACCTAGGAATATGCCATCATCATATTTGGAATCAAACTTACCCAAGTTTTCATCATCTTTTATGATGAAACATTTGATGCCAAAAATGCTAAAGTTTTATATATTTGTAGGTTTACCCTTACATAGTTCATAAGGAATCTTGTTACCATTTATCCTTAGTTGTCCTCTATTCAAAATGTAGACAATAGTAATAACTTCCTCTCTCCAATATCCATCAAATAACATAGATTCATGTAACATAGTTCTAGCCATATCTTGAACTTTTCTATTCTTCCTTTCTAATACCCCATTTTGCTGAGGTTTCTTAGCTACTGAGAATTGTCTTCTTATCCCATGAACCTCAAAAAATCATCAAACTTATTGGACCAAAATTCTCCACCCCTATAATTTCTTAAGCATGTTATCTTCCTATTTTTTTCATTCTCAACAAGGGCCTTAAATGTTTTAAACTTTTATATAGCTTCTTATTTTCTTTTATAAAATTAACCCAAGTCATTCTTTCATAATCATCAATGAGTAACATGAAATAACTCTCTTTGAATGTTTTGAATTCTCATAGGCCCATAGAGATCAGTGTGGATTATCTATAAATTTCTAGTAGTAGAATATTCTTTAGACTTTAATCTCCTCATAGTCTACTTACCATGTTGACATGCTTTGCAAAGAGCATCTGAAGGTTTAGAAATTTTGGGCATATTCTTCATAGATCCCTTAGAGATGATATTGAATAGGTTTTCAAAGTTAATATTACCTAACCTCATATGCCATAACCAACTTTCATTTATCTTTCTCATGAAACACTTCTCTTTTATGATCTCATTTAGTACATAAAGATTATTCTTAGTCCTTTTGGCCTGTGCAATCAATCTTCCTGATTTTACCCTTCTTATCTCACAAACTTTTTCATGAAATATTAGGGTATGTCCTTGAGTGCACATTTTACTTACACTCAACAATTTATGTTTCAATCCATATACATATAGAATATTTTCTATTTTTTTCTTTCCCTTATCTAAGCTTAAAGCACCTTTTCTAATTATATTAGTAGATGTGTTAGCTCTAATCCTTACTAAACCTATGGCATTATTATTTAAATTAATGAATTTTCCTTTATATCCTATCATGTGACTTAAGAATCCACTATCTATGTACCACTTTAAATTTTCATACTGAGTATGAAAATTAGTTTGGGCTATCATAGATTCTTCTCCTCTGTATTTTTACTTCTCTTCAAATTTACTCATAGGGTCTATTTTCTTGATCCATTTTTTAATGTCATGACTCCCTATGTTCTCAACATTATCATTTTTATCTATAGATATTATCTTACATTCTTTTGTAATGTGTCCTCTTTGGTTGTAGTTATAACATAATATTTTGTTTCTCTATCTAAAGTTATTAAATTTATTCCTAAATTTAACATAGGAGAAATAATAACTAGTGAAGGAATATACATATTGTAATTTTCTAATATTATTTTTCTTTTTATGATAATTAGATGATATACCACTAACTTTGATGTCATTTGACGAAGTAGGACCCTTCTTAGCTTTTTGATGATTGACTCCAAACATGACTATTTATGGATAGGTCTTGATTCTACCAGATTCATCACTTCTTGATTGATCAATGTATTTTAACAATTGATTCTTCTTGAACTCTTTTTGTTATTACATGAATCTAAGACCTATCATATCATAAAAATATCTTTAATTATCCAAAATATTGTTAAGCTTTCTAGTGTTCTCCTAATACTTTTGGTAAGTCCTTATCTTGATTTCATCTTGCTCAACTTGTGCCTCTAAAATATTTATTTTTATTCTAAGTTGGGTGAATTATTCCATATTACTATTTTATTTTGAACAAAATTCACAATCTATTTTAATAACTATAGATAGATCCTCATTACAATCATATAAAATACTTTCATTATCACAATCCATACTTGTGTTCCAAATATCTCCCTTAGACTAACTGGTCTACATAAGGGACTAGGCTTTGATACCAATTATTATAACCAATATGACTAAGAGGGGGGGTTGAATCAATATTCAAAAAAAATCTTTCAATTCCATTTAACTATGTATGAATCATCCTAACATGTATATATAACTCAGTAATCATAAACAACAAAACATAAGATCATGGAACACATGAACATAATATATACATGGGAAACCCTCTAGGGGAATAAAATCCACTAATGAATAAAATTAAATATAGTCTTATAATACAAACATAAATATTAAATTGAGTACCCACTCAACTTGGAACACCAACCCCTATCTATCAAGTAAAAACTTGACAATCTTTATGATGCTAGGAATTTAATGATGGAGGGGAGGTTAGATTAAGTGTTAATTTCTTTTAACCAAATGAAATTAAAAACACACTAGAAAATCATAACATCTCCATGCCTAAAACATAGGTGAGTCTTGGTGAACAAATAAAAAATGACAAATCTTAACTAAAATTTAAAGAAACTTAAAAAATTTCCTTGCCTTCCTTGAATGCTCCAAATGATGTGTTTGTTAGCTTGCTCGGATTTTGCTCAAGAAGTATTCATAAATGGGTTTTGGCTATCTCAATATCCTCTTGGCACCATGCTTGGCTTGGCTTGGCTCAATTTTGGCATTATAACACTATGCATTTGCTTGATAAATCAAATCTTGCATTATAACTTTACTATGTTCCAAGATATCTAAATGAAGAACTCTACACTTACTTTTATAGGATTTAAAATGACTTGGAATGAGTTAAATCCTAACATTGGTTTTCTTAGTTAACCCCATTAGGTTTAAAAGGTGTCAAATAGTCATTATTATCATGGAATAAGCATGGGTGGGATATTTTCCAAAAATGATAACTCACAAAAGCTAACAATGAAAACCTAGGATATTTATTGATTTTTAAATTTCAATTTTTGATAATTTCTCATGGATGAATTAAATTAGGATTTGAATGTTAATTAATCTCTTTTATTCTTTTTAATATTTGTGTAATTTTGGATTTAAATGATTCAGACATTTTCTCTTTTTAATTAATTTATGGGCCAAATTGATTTAATTGCATGTGATAAAGCCATGTTCAAGATGTTTAGAAATTATTAGGATATATGTTAAATGGTTGGTAATAATTTATCTAACTTTGGGTATGAATCCATTGGTGTCCATTTTTAGGTGTCTATAGTTTTCCCCTATTTGGTAAGGTGTTACAAGCTGTAAGCATAGTAAAATCCTTTCAAATAATAAAATGGTTTTGTGTGCTTATGAATTAAATTAAAATGGATGAACTATATGGTGCCCCCTTAATAGAATGGTTAGTAAATGCATCAAAAAATAGTCCCTCAAAATAATAAAATGAGTGGGTCAAACAAATTAAAATTATGGGGTGATAACACAATGATTTGTCCAAAGTTGGCCAAAATCACTTAGAATGCAAGTAGGATGGTGTACAATGGTTTGCCTAAAGGTGTTTATAATAATTATACTATAATAGTGGTAAACATGGTATGATAACATAATTATTTTCCCATAGGTAGCTATAATCATTGAGAATATGGAGCTCCCCCAGTTAATATAAATAAATAGGATAAAAGCATGCCCCAGGTGAGTAGAAGAAAGTGAATGATTTTCCCAAAGGTGGTTATAATCATTAACCCTTGAATTGGTGATAATATAATGATTTACCCAAAGGTGGTTAGAATAATTGAAAATGTAGATGAGATGTTGTACAAAGGTTTTCCCAAAGGTAGTTATAAGCATTGTACCCTGATTATGGAAAATAAGATTGATGGTTCATGATTGAAAACATGATGATGACAACTTGATACAAAAGATAAAAATGAATTGGTACAACTTGTTATTAGGGAGATGCTCATCTGAACTAGCAAAGGTTGAAATTATTTCATTATTTAATTACTCTATTTTGGATATGATTGGGATTGGATTGGGATTGTTGCTAATGCTAGTGCTAAGGAGATGTCAATATTGTCATTACTATGTAGACTTCTTGAAGATAATTTTTGCTATAACACATGATAGTAGGAATTACGGTATAACACCATGAGGAATTGGCCAAAATATGCTTAAGGATTGAGTCTCAATCCAATACTCAATGGAAAATAATACACCAATGATAAAAACCATGATGACAATGTTTATGTATGAATATGGTTGGATTCAAGATTAAATGCACAAGTAATCACCTAATGAATTCACATAGAATAAATCAATGCAATAGTGTTGAAAGAAAATAAAAAAGTACACAACCAAACAAATAAACAAATAACAATTAGTCTTAATGTTAGTATAAATAATGTGACATAAACAAACAAACATAGGTGAAAACTTAACAAAAAAACATGATGGGGGAATAGAAGAAAATAAAGGGTGTTTCTGAGTTATCTCCATATGCACTATGCAAGTGGACATTTCCTATATAATTCTATGGATGATATATCCAACAAAACTCTAGCGCAAATGTAGTTCTCCCAATAAATGGGATAGAAGAAAAATGATGATGATAAAAAAACAAACGTGATGGATGTGATAGAAGAATATGAATGAACTCATAAAATGGTGAGATAATGGGATAAAAGGCCAAAAATGATGGGGAAACTAATTTACAAGTGATTTCTTATGACTTAGTGAGGGTTCCCAGAATCCTTAAGGCAAAGTAGTGGTTAATGTTTTTGATTTTTCTAAATGGTTTTATAAATGTTTTTAGAATTTTGAGTATATTAACTTGATCAAGAATGATGAGATACTAAATGGTCCAATCTCATAAAATATTAAGAGCATATGAAAAGGGGGGACAAAGATGACATCAAAAAGTATTGATCATGGCCCACATGGTCCCAAAATGGCCTCAAGTCATAGTAGTTCCACCTTATAATAGAGGAATCTGACCAATATAGTATCCAATTCAAATAAATAGGTAAACTTAGCATAGTGGCACAATATAGCATAGGAATGACTAGTTGGTATGTCAAGGCAAAATGTTTCCCCTAGTTTGCCCATAAATGGTTATAACTAGGATATAATAGATCAGATCAATGATACAAATTTTCCCATAGGTAGTTATAATTAGTATCAAGACTAGTGAGACACTTATTTGCTCATGTAGGTGGATATAATCAAGATCACATAAACAAACATGATTAGAAGGGAATAAGGAATGAAGGATGTAACTACCAAAACTTCTATCATACTACTCCAAACTACTACCTCTATCATGAACGTTTAAAATAACTACTAAAATTGATCTAATTCTTTATGTTGAATGTGAAACTAATGGATGAACCAAGGTCAAACAAGTTAGGATAAGATGAATCAAAACATGCTTTGGTTGATATAATGGAATGGTATATTAGATACGTGATAGGCAAAGTGATAGCTTGGTAGGTTGATAGGATGATATAAAGTTATGGTACAAAGAAGAATGTTGATAATATGATACAACTTGAAATGGTCCTCATAAATAATACAACAAATCATTCAAGCATATTACTGATTAAGGTGGATAATATTCATCGACTCATAAAGTTCATCCCCATCTAGTGTGGTGAGCATGTATGCTTATACACCATAGTCTAAAAAAATGATGGAAGGACCTACCTAATTGGGTTTAAAATTGACTTTATGCTTATTTTTTGCCATGATATTCTTTTGGTTTTATTTGAGGATAAGATCACCAAGTTCAAATTGTCTACATTTCACTCATCAATTATAGTGGCCATAGAGTTAGTTTTGATATGCTTGAAGATTTTTTACTAAATCCATGTGTTTCTCATCAAGTAACTCCATCTCTTGTAGGAAATCTACTTGATAGTCTTCATCATCTAAATATTTCAAAGAGATGTGTAATGAAGGAAACTTGACCTCAATGGGAAGAATGGATTTAGTACCATAAACAAGTGAGTATGGAGTGGCTCCTATGGGAGTGTGGTGATTTATATGGTATGCCCAAAGGTTGTGGAATATTTAAAGGTGCCAATCATGACCAACATCATTGACAATATTTTTAAGGATGTTGACAATGGTTTTGTTAGGTGCTTCTATTTGGCCATTACCTTGAAGGTAATATGTTGTGTGATCTTGTACTCTGTAAATAAATTTTTGGCATCGTTATTTTTGAATGATACTCCATTATTACATATAATTTTGGAAGGGATACCATAATAATAGATGAGATGGTTGAATATGAATTTGGAAATTTGATTTCTAGTCATGTAAGTGAGGGGTATAGCTTCAACCCACTTAGTGAAATATTTTGTGGTGGTAAGGATATGTTTATAGCCATCTGATGAGATGGGGTTTACCTTCCTAATGAGATCAAGGTCCCATGTAACAAATGGCCATGGTGTCAACATTGGTTTCAAAGTCTTGACTAGGGCATGAATCAGATAAGCATGTCATTGACACATATCTCATTTTTTTACATATGCAGTTGCATTTACATCCATCATTGGCCAATAATAACCAATATAAAAGATATTTTTGGACAAAACTACCCCACTAGTGAGGGATCCACATAATCCTTCATGAAATTATCATAATGATAGTATATAATCTACTAAAGGTAAATAATGAAGTAGAGTTATATCAAAACTATGGCGGTATAGGGTTGGTTCAAGTATAGTATAACATTGGGCATTTTGGATGAAGGATTTGGTTTTTTTGTGGGATAAGTCAGGTGGTAAAACATCATTACATAAATAGGAATATAGGTCAAAATACCAAGTAAAGCTAGGACCAACAATATCATAGATCATTATGATAGTTGAAGGTTCATGAGCTGGTGTTACTAGATTTTTAATGATAAATTGGTGTTCCTTGGTTATATCTATTTTTTAAATGAGATATCCAATGGTATCCATGGCATCTATTATTCTATTATTGTCCCTTGGTATATGTTTAAACTAGGTGTTAGTGATCTACTACTTGAGAGTGTTAACCATGGCCTTGTAGGTAATTAACTTGTCATATTTGATCTGAAAGTGGTTTCTAACCTGATTGATGATTAATTGTGAATCACCATAAACTATTAGATGGGTCATGTTTCATTGTAATACTTTTAAAATACCTATAATTATTGCTTCATATTCATCCATGTTATTTTTACAAGGAAATATTATTCTAAATGACTTAGGTATTAGATCCCCCTATGGCGTTATAAACAAAAGTCTTGCCCCTGAACTATGTGTTGTGAATGAACCATCAAAATATAACTTCCAGTGTTGCTCCTCAAGAGGTGTGTTACTGATGGTCATAATGGATTATTCAACAATTGTAATGTGGGTGGTGTTATATCTACAAGGGGTGCTTTATCAAACTAATATGCAATAATTTGTACCTTTATGGATTTATAGTTCACATATTCTATCTCAAACTCACTGGGAAGCATAATTTGTTTAGCCATGTGTTTTTAAAAATTTGTTTTGGATAGTAGATACTTGAGTGGATCTAATTTTAAAATAACCATGGTCTTATTATTCAACATTTAATGTCATTAGTTTCTGAGCTATGAAGACCATAGATAAATAGGCTTTTTTTATGGGTGTATAATTGTGTTCATACACTACCAATGTATGGCTCAGATAATACACTACATTCTCTTTTCCATTATCATCATGTTGAGCTAGAAGTTACCCTAGGGCATTATTAGTAGCTAACATATATAACAAGAATGGCATTCCCTAAATGAGAAGCAATAAAACTAGTGTATTTGCAAGAGAGTCCTTTAGCTATTAAAAATCTTTCTGACAATCATCATTGCAAAGAAATGTTACACCCTTCTTCAGTAGGTGTGTAAATTAGTGTTACTTATCATCTAATTAAGATATGAAGCATCTAATGGATTGGATTTTTTCCTAAAAATTAAGGAGCTACTTGAAATTGGTTGATGGTGGCATATTTTTTATGGCTCATACTTTGGCTAGATTGACTTTTATGCCCTTGTGAGACACAATGAATCCAAGAAATTTACCTAATTGACTTCAAAAACACATTTATTAAGATTTATTTTGAATTTGTATTCATGTATTCATTCAAATATCCTCCTTAATGTTGTTTGATGATCATCCCTAGTCTTTGATTTTCCTAGTATGTCATCGACATAGTATTCAATAATGTCATGCATCATATTGTGAAATATGGGGCTCTTTGATAGGTGGCCCCTCTATTATTAAGACAAAATGGAATATTGATAACAAAATATTCCCCAAAAAATGGTGAAAATTGTTTTATGTTGGTCTTCTGGTGTGATTTGAATATGATTGTATCTTAAGAATCCATCTATCAGTGAAAGCATCTCATAACCTGCTATAGAGTCAATAATCATGTCAATGTTTATAGATGAAAATTCATCCTTAGGGTAAGATTTGTTAATATCCATAAAATTAGTGTATATTTTGATTCCTTTTATCCTTTTACTAAATGGTACAACATTAGAAATCCATTCAAAGTAGTCAATTGCCTTGAGACATCTCACTTCTAAGAGCTTTTCCAACTCTTTCTTTACTAATAAAACAATCAAAGGATGCATCTTACATAGATTTTGTTTCACAAATTTCGCATCAAGATTTACCACAAGGTGGTGAAAAACTAAGGTGGGGTCCAAACTAGGCATGTCAAATTAAGCCCATGCAAAGATATCTACAAATTCCATTAATAGGGTTGTAAGGACTACACATTCCTCCTTAATGAGGGATGTGCTTGGTTTAATCCAATTTGGGTTATCTATAGACCCTATGTTTACCTTTTTTGTGTCTTCCACAAGAAGGGTCAAAGCATCTTCAAGAATAGTAGGCAAAGATGTGAACTATTTGGCTATGTCAAAGTCCTCTATTAGGACTGGTTCTTCAAGTTCTCCTAGACATGATGAATCAAAATCTCCCAAGGGTAGGGATGGCCATGTAATAAATGTTTTTAAAAACTCTTGAATGATGAAATCAAAGTCTTGTTATTCTTTAAGAATAAACTTAGATCCGTAGATAAGTTCATTATTGGTGGTCTCCTGATCTATATTTGAAGAAGGCTAAACATCCCCATCTAATGGTGCCTAAAATAGGTTTTCACATCTAGACTGGCATTTATCATTACTTTTTCTTTGGTCCAAAAGTTCCTCGAAGAGGTTTTCACTTTAGGAGGTCAATATTTTATTTATTTATTTTTTGGCTAATGGTGCTCACCCACTCTCTAAAATAGGCTTCAAGATCTAAATTGATTAAGAACCCTTTTTTATGACCTCCCAATAGAACATTATCCCTAAGGCCTAGAAAATCATAGAAGGCATCATCATTTTGAAACTCATCAACTGGTACATTAGATTCTTGTTGGCCCCAATCTATAAATTGGGGATAATATAATGGTAGTGTATTATGATGAATGACTGGTTGAAGGGTACAAATGGAATTATTTTCAAATAAATTGTTATGGGCTAGGTATCAAATTGGCTATGTTCAGACTCTAATTTACTACTAGCATTTTCATCACTAGTAATTGGTGATGGAACTTGAATAAGATACATGGGGTCACCCTCGAATAGTTTAAATCCAAGTCCATAGGTTCTTTTATACTTAGTCATAGAAATAAGCTCAAGTTTTCCCTATTGATTTGGCCCAAGGCCTCCTCCTTCATAACCTTCATTTTCCACAATTTGATTAGGAATGAGATACATTGCATTCTAGTAACAATCAAATAATTTGTCATTATATAACTGTGATTCATATCCCTTAAGAGGATCCTATTCTTGGCCAGAGGCTAGCTGAAAGTGACAAGTGTTGGAATGTAAAGATGGCCTTTACCATCTTTTTTCCATTGCATGAGTGGTTTCGATTTTGGTCTTCCAAAGGACTTAGGGTTCTATGGAATCTTTGCAATGTGAAAGTTGTCATGGGTTAGATACTCTCTTGGGACATTAGCCAAGATGGTATAGTGATTGGACATTTTAAGAGGTGACATGTGGGAAAGTGGATCGAGGCTATCAAAATCAATGCAATTGGCCTCTAGTAAATCAATAAGTATTGCTTTCCCTTTGTCCTTCTTGGTGACTAGATTCATGAAAAAATGGTAATTGTATATCTTAAACTCAACCTCTAGATGTTTGTAATGCTCATATGGGTGCAAATATCCTAAAATACTAACCTCTATCCCTGAATGAGAGAACCTAATATTATGGTGTAGTGTTGATGGGACAACATGAATCTCATGTAACCAAGGTCTACCCAAAAGCACGTTGTATGAAAAATTGAGATCTAATACATGGTGAATTGTATTATGGGTCAAAGGCCCAATGATAATTAACAAACTAATGGTGCCTTATGATTCTTATTATTTGTTTTCATAGGCTTTGATGGTGATTATTTCTCCTTGGAGATCTATTGAGGTGTACCCAGGAAGCTTGATGAGCTTTAGAGACACTATGTTCAATCCGGATCCATTATCTATGAGTACACATTTCACTTTGTGCCTCATTATATAAACTTTAATGTACAATCAATTATTGTGCAGTAGGCCAAGGGATGACATATCACTTTGGTTGAAGGTTACTTGTTAGGTTAGAGCTAGATGTCTAACCAAAGTTTTAAGTTTATTTAGGGATATGTCATTTGGAACTATGGATTCATCAAGGAACTCTATCAAGATGTTTGTGTATAGTATATGTATGCAACAAATATAAAATGGATATTTGTGATAGCATATTTTGAGATTATTCCACAATGTCAAACATATTTTCTTGTAAAATGGTAAATGGATTATTCCAAGGCAAAATGGTTGGTTGGATGATGGGTGAAGTGGTGGATAGTTGTGGGCCTAGTATGGTAATATTTAACCTCCAAATTGTGATTACACAATAAAGATTAGATATAGGACCATTGTTTTTAATAAATGATGGTAGAGGGGAACCATATAGGATAAGTCTTGGTTGCTAATGCACTTGTGCATGGTCATAGGCTAATGACAAGTTATCTATATAAGGTCCAAACATGGGAATCCATACTTTCCATTTTGCCTATGTGAGGTCCTAAGTCAAAGAAGGATTACCAAAAGGGTTTTGTTGATTTGGTATGACTAACAATGGTCTTATCTGATTGGTACATGGTCTTGGATTGATAGAAATGGTGTTAACACAATGTCCTTTAGTACGGCCTACAATTGAGTTATAGTCATGTGCAATTACACGGTAGGTATATTGGTTATTCACATCATTTTGGCCTTAGTTCTATCCATTATCTTGACATTTTTGGTTATGCTATTGATTTTGTTGAGTCTATTAGTTTGGCCTTGGTTTTTGATAATTTTTTGTTGATGTTACATTGGCCGATGTTATTGTTATTATTTTTGTTGTTTTTGTTGATTGTTATGATAGGGAAAAGGATTTTGATAATTTCCAAGAATTTGATTGGAGGTGGAAGCTCCATGATCCAATGTGATCTCTCCATTTTATAACATATTATGAATTACATGTCTAATTTTCACACAACACTAAAAATTATGGCCATTAACCCTATAGAAATTGCATAATTGTTTTGGCCTATACCAATATAGCATATCAACACCCTAATGAACTTGCTCTTTTTGAATAGGCCATATAATCAAGTTAGATATGATAAGTTTGAAAAAAGATTAATATAATGGGCTCTCTAAGGTTAGTTGAAGCATAATGAGTAGGCACATTTATCCTAGGAGGAGGAGCATTTTGTAAAGGTATAGGTTACTACATTTGTTGCATTAGCTACACTGGTATAGGCTATTGTGCTTGTTGTACATGTTGTAACTACTAAAAATTTTATTGGTTAGGAGTTATTTAAAAAGGTGGCATAGGCTGAGTAGATGATGTTTATACCATTTGTACATGTCATGACTCTATTACTCTATTCTCTACAAGATTCTTGTTATGATTGAATTATTTGGGTCTATCATTGTTATTGACTTATACCAGTTGAGATGCCTGCACTTGGACTGGATGTTAATTTTGACCACTATTCTAGTTTTGACTTTGTCTATTGTTTTAATTTGACAAGGTTAATTTAATGATCCCTTTGCTAATAAGGTCTCTTTTAATCACTAAACCTTTATCAATGATTTACTTGAATGTATCTACATATTGTAACTCTAGATAGTAAGATATCTCATTATGTAGGTTTTTAGCAAATATTGTGGCTAGTTTCTTGTTTAGTAGACTATGGGTAAATCGACTTGGTTTTTTTTTTCTTATGTCAAGTCTACTAAAGAAATCTCATGTTCAAGATTGTAAAAAAGTGCTACATGAATTTGTCCAAAAGATCATTGAAATTAAAAACTAAATTCTATTGTAATTTTAGGAACCATTTCAAGGCTTATCCTACTAGGCTTTATGGAAACAAAAACAATAGGTATATGTCACTATAGGCCACTAGTTGGCATGTGACAAGGAATTCTATCAAATGGGCCTTGGGGTCACTTTTCCCCTTATGTTTTTCAAAATTTGGTAGATCATACCTTGGAGGAAATGATGTCTACAATTACTCCATGTTAAAAGGGTAAGAACATATATCATCTAACTTGAACTTTTTGATTTTTTCCTAACTTAGATGGTGGTGATTGCATCCTTCATTTTTTATATCTCTTGTTTGAGGAAACTTGTGGGAACATTGGCTTGAGGTGATGGTTGAGTGGTCAAAATTAGATTACTTTGACCATAGTAGAGTGGAATTATTCATTGGGGAATATTGGAGTAATTAAGAAATTGACCAAGAATATGTATACATGGATTTGGGATAGTTGTTGAAATTACACTTGAGGTTGTGCAATGTTCTAGTTGGGATTAGGGATGTAGGCCTGCTACTATGCTTAAGAAAGAGGTATATAGATGCACTATGCCTATTGCGGTTGAATAAGGACATGTTGCTAACTAGTCATACCTTGTTGATTGGGAAGGAATTGTGACCCAAAACCCTATCTTTGAATTTGTGGCACGCTTTACATGAAAGTCAACTATTATCTAGTGAGTACCTGAGGAACATTAGAACCTCTTGGTTGAATGAATACTTATTAGGAAGTGGATGCATGTTGGAAATTTGATATCTATCACTGACCAATATTTAAACATTATTAGTTAAACATCATTTGGTTTTGGATCAACATTTTAGTCTATGTCTAAAGAGGTATGTTCACTACTACTTGGTGAGGTGGAACATTAGTTTCCCCCTATTGAGGTGGAAATATGTTTGGTCTCTACTACATGGGTTTATTAGAATATACCTACTACTATGGAATATTAATAGTCATCTATTGGGGAGGAGTAATATTCATCACATTTTGTTGTGGTACAACACTAGTCATTAGCTGACTACTTAATCCTTTTTTTTGGGTGCTTGAAGAAGTAGTTGGTTGAGGATTAGAAGTAGTTCATTAAGGTTAATTATAAACTCCTACTCCCTATGCTTATTGACCATTCATGGTGTTGGTTAAGGGCACATTTTATTATTGTCTATTTATTTGCATACTAACACCACTTTGGTTTGGATTGGATGTTGTTTGTGCATTATCCACTACATTTTTATCACTATTATAAGTAGAAGTAGAAGACACTTCATTGATATTTGGAGTATTAAACATGTTTTTGACTGAAGTGTTTTGCATAAATGGGTCTAAAAACTAATTTTTATGACTAATCAATTCCATTAAAACTCATGTTGAAGGAGCTAAATCAATAAAAAGCTTGATTGATATGGTAATCTATTAAAATTACATGCTAGGTATTACTGTCTATTATGTTGACTTCAAATGAAATGGTCTTCTATAAGGCCTCTTTGTGTGACAATCATATGAGGATCTTGATATGGAATTGGTACAATGGAATTAGGGTTGCTAGAAGAGGCCTGATCATTGTGATAATAAGACATGTTATACAAATCTCTTGATAGAATTTGTATATTAGCATGCCTTACCTCATAGTTTTATGGAATTATATCCTAATAAGGTTGTTGTTGGACATTTTCTACAACTGTAGGTACACTAACTAAATATTTTGTTATCTATTCTTGATCTTGTTTCATGTAGGGAAACATACTAACCAAATAATTAGCCAAAGGATCTTGACTTTGTTCCCTTATTTGAGTGTTGTATGGTGGATAAGAATATGTCGCCCAAACACCATATTTATAAGGGTTATAAATAAATTCTTCTTTTTTTCTAGCATTTCCATATCCTAGATTGTACATAGTTACACTACATGTATAGTGAGCCATGGTCAAATCTATGATAAATGTTTCACAACAAGATGGGATTAGAGTTCTACAAATTTTAGAAATCTATATATGAAAATACAAAGGGTTCAAACACTCTCTAACTTGGTTGAGGGTGGATAGAAATCTCCAAAACATCTATGCAAAGACTTGATAAAAATAATATAACATCAAATGTCTAATGTCAGATGTTTTACATAAATAAGGTCAAGTAAAATTACCTAAAAACAAGATGCTAAACTCTAATGTTTAAACATGTTCCAAATAGGTCTAAACTAGGAAAGATAAATGTTTCTAGTTATTTTTTCCAAATGTGGATTCAAAATCTAGGCTCAAATAGGTTGTGCTAGGACTTTTGGCTAAACATGATGTCAAAATCTAGATTTGAAATTGATTTAATAGTTTTGAGAATATTAGGATTTTATTCTTAATTTTAGTAAAGGGTTTGAATTGATAAATTAGTAAATAATATGTAATAAATAAGCTACTAATTTGTGAATTTTATTTTTAATTAGATATTTTATAAAAATAGTAACAGAAGGGAGAAAATAAAACTTAGATTAAACTGCACGTATTTGACTAAGATAGAGTTTGATATTCACTATGCAGGCCTGAGACATTATCATATATAGGATTCTATCTTTTATTTTCTAATTGGATAGGAGAACTAAAAATAGATAGGAGTGGTATCAGTATTGTAGTCCTTTTCTATCACTATTATCTTGAGATTCTAATATTTTTTGGTTTTGTTCAATAGGTATGTATGACATTATCTCTAAATTTGTAAAGCTTTGTTGTTAATAGTGTTACCTATAGATCTGATCTTCTTCATTTATAAGCCTTTAATGTACTTGAAAAAAACTTTGGAAAATAGGGAAAAGGTGTTAGTGTGTGTAAGATACACTAGACGTGCTTCACACCTTGTGTGTGGGCATGCTACCTACATACCAGTACTCTAAAAAGGGATCAAGCCCTATAGAGTTCTCCCTTTGAAAGTTATTGGTGCAATTGTGATATGAGAATGCAAGAAAATTCTATACTAGATGTTCTTGAGATGACTAGGGACCAGTGTAGAGATTTATAGGTTCTAATCTAAACTATAGCTGACAAAACTATAATTGAACTTATCTTTTTTTCTATTTTTGGAAAATCTAATTTTTATACTATTTAGTTAGGATCACTAAAAATGGATAGTAGCACTATCAATGTTGTAGTATAGTCTCAAAACTATTATCCTAAGCCAAATTTAATGAATATTCTAGATTTTTGACTGTCTACCTGGTCTGTTCTGATTGGTTTGATGTTTGATTATTGGTCTGAGTGTTCTAAAAATGGAAGTTTTTAGTTGATAGGAACTCTGATCTCTATGACAAAACTCCTATTTGTTGCCCCCTCTTTTTAGGGTGGGAATAAATACCCTATAATGATTACCATTATAAGAAAGAGCCCTTCAGGTGTGTTATACTACACAAATACATGATATAGTAGTGATAATTGACAATATATCTCAAGATATAGCATGGATTGTAGTGAGATATTATTAGATCAGTAGGGGTATGCCTAGATGGATATAACAATGTAATAGCATGTGTAATGTAATGAACTATAATTTAAAGTCTTGTTACTTGTTAGTTGAAGAGATGGAACATGATATCCATCATGGTATCTAAGAAAACATTAATAATGCATAATATGGATCATGGCATTACAAACAATCAAAATCAATCAAGAAACAAGCACACAAGGCAAGAAGCATACAAGAGTGGCCAAGGGGCCAAGAAAACAAGGGACATGAGAACATGTCACTTAAACTAGAAAGAAAATATACAAGGCATGTTCAAATGATACATACACATATAATTGAAATAATCAAATTGGCATCAAAGCCATAATCACATAGAGGAGTATAGGCAAAGGACATTGGAAAACATCCTAAGGCACACACAGTAATATAAGCAAAGAACATTGGCAAATGTCTTAATACACATACAAGAGTTAAACAAGAACTAAGAAATGCAATCACATCAAGCTAATGCTAAATAAGAAAAGAAAACATGTAAGAAACTAGAATTATAAATGCATCTAACTAATCAAAGCAAGAAGTTAGTGTACATAATACATGTTAGTACAAGACTTTGTATATGCTAGGAAATACACAAGTGTTATATACTAGTGAGATGTCAATAGAGTAATCTATGTAAGCTAGTAAATAATGCACATAAACATGATAAATAGAGTGTGTGGTGTAGGAATGACATAACCTAGATGGTGTAGTCATATAGAAGATGCCCCCATGGGTTTGTATATTGATGTATGTCTCAATGTAGAAGTAGGAAGGCCCCTCAATGGGTAGAGTGAAGCAATAAAAGATCTTTATATCACTGTACACACTCAAACAAGATCAAGTAAAGCATGGTGATGTAGATAAATCACCAAAAAATAAGTATAGAATATCAAATTTAAGTCTAGCATATTAGTAGTAATGTAAAGCATGGATGATGCATACAATCGAAATGTTTTTGTGTTTTGAAATGTTAAATTGTTTTTGTATTTTGAAAGTTTGTATTTTTTTTGTATTTTTGAAATTTTCTGAGCTATGTACAATCAAGCATACAAAAATATGTATAGGTAACTGAGGAAGGGATGATACTAACCAATGAGTCTCATGGGAGACTCCATATCATGGTGTCCTCTATCAAGGATAGGGATCATGTGTGATCATGAAACATGATGAAAATGTTGAGAATATGGATCTAAAAGTTGTATATGTTGAAAATGATCTAAAATATCTAAAGCAAAAACCAATTATGGGGCCCCCCTATAACTTTGAGAAGTGGATATAACTATAGGTCTCTTAAGGACCCATCTGGGAGTAGGAAAAGCTCTTTGAACATGTTCTAAATGTGTAGATACATGAGATATCAATGAGATTTCCCTAGGTGTGAATACTTTAGCTAAAATATATCTATCATCTTAAAACTATAGAGGTGTATGAAACCTCTATGATGGCGATGGATGCTTCAACTATGTCTAAATCTATACTAGAGGAGGAACTATAACTGATGATTGTATTGTATAATATGGCTCTAAAGTGGGGAGTGGGAACTCATATGGAACTCCACCAGTTATAATAATGTGATTAGTGTGAATGAATTTCATGCATATGTGAAATTTAAAAGGTACTACCTAAAGTTTCTAAATTTATGGTCAACCAAGTAACATATCTAAAAATCTTGCACTCAGAACCATAATGAATGGTGTGGTGATATGTGTTGGACCAACTTATAGAGAAATTAAAATCTCACCCAATGAACTATATATATTCCCACTAAATCCATTGATAACTATGTCTATTAGTGTAATATCCTACTTTGAATATCCCAAATTCTACAATAACATCATAGTGCACATGTTCACACTAGATATGTTGTCTATGAGAAAAATCTAAATAGAATGATTATGAATGTGAGCTATAATAAAGAGTGCATGATAATTCAAAACATCCTTGATTATTTCCTACTCTGACAAGGAGATGGAAGGTTTAGTTGGAACTCTAAAATTATATACATCAATCATGTTGCTCAAAGGATGTGTCTCAAATGGAGGTATCATGTATGTATTTGGTGGTGTATGTGCATGATGTTAATGGTGAACCCCTAATGTGTCCCATGTCTCCTATTTGGAATGCTTTAGAAAAGGATCTAAAAATATTTTCAATGTTTTATCCTATGTTTGTTTTGTCAAAGGAGGCTTCAATTAAGTGTCAAGATCAATATGATTGCCATCTATTAAATCTTATATCTTATTTCTCAAACTAATCCATCTAGATCATATCCCCATGGAAGAGGCTTTGTTGGGTCAACTTCCTAAATAGGAGGGAGAGATATGATGTTACAATCCAATAGTTATTCTAAAACTCTAGCTATAGAGACTAGTATATTAGTAAATTTATGATGAGGAGGTGATAATAAAACCACTCACTAAGGGGGATCTGAAGCCACATTAATTATAGGTTGATTCTAACTCTTGTTATCATTGACCTTTACTTTGTATGGGACTTTAGTTTTACTCCTTTTGGTTATTTTTGAGATACTTGTGTACTTGAGTTTACCCATTAAAATTAACTTGAATTCTCTTTATTTTAATGTGTGACACAATTAAATGAAGGAAGAGAATATTTTGAACATAATTGATTCATAAAAATCTAGTAGAAGACTCCACTTGAAGAGGTCCTATAACTCTTGATCAATCATGGGGCTGGTCATCTTAACCAAGATAGTCTTATATCAAAGAACATAATCTATTATATTCTCATTTGACCTTATTTTTTGTTGTGCAACTTGAGCATATGAAACCTCATCACCAAGGTTAATGCTAAAATGAGCTAGGAACATGTAGGCTAAAGGATTGAATGCACTGATCGACTGATTTGATAAACTATAGAACCATTTTAAAGTATAATCCTTTAGTCTTCATGGAAAGAGCTTGGTAAGTAGATAGTAATTTGGTACATAGTCCAAGAATGTTGCATGAAAATATCTCAAATGTGTTTTTAGATCACCCTTGCCATCATATAGAGTAAGCTTGGGTTAAACAAAACCTTATGGGAAGGGTGTAAAAGCAATGTGACATGCCAATGGTTTATGAAAAAAGTAAAATAATTCAATGCATACGTAGGTCTGCTGGTACCTTTCTCAAGATGTAGCACCTTGGATTGAAGAGATATTATCTCTTGCATAAGGGTTACCACATTAGGAGATAGGTATGTACTAGTTGTAGCTAGTGATATAGAGGTAGGTTGGTCTACTATAGGGGGTTTTTGAGACACATTTGACCCTATAGTATCATTTTAAATTGGATACTCTATGGTTTGAGAAGAATGACTATTATTTACTCTTTGTTTTTATTTTTAGAGTATTATCAGCATGTCATAGTGCATGTCAGGGTGTTTGGTTAGGAGTTATTGAAGTTCCCTTTTTTCAGTCTCATCAAAACTAGTGTATTGGTCCATTATTAAGGTAGGAAAATAATTTGAAATATGTTTAAAATTTTTTCAAAAAAAATTAATAAGTAAAGTGTTATAAAAAGAAATTATTGAATATAGAGAATTCAAAGTTCTAAAAATAATGAATTAGAAATTACACAAAAAGGATATGAAGCTTAAAAATATGTAAGGTGATACCTCAAGAAGCAAATAGGAGCTAGTACATGCAATTAGGGTTTGGATAATGATATTTTTTCAAAATAATATGGAATTATGAAAATTAAATTAGATTTTTGATTGAAATATGTAACTAAAATTTTAAAAAATTATTGGAAAATGCTTGATTGAATAGGACTTGGTATCTATAACTAAGGTTTTGAGAATTTGTTTTTTTTAAATTACTATTGAAATTTGAATGCATTTTCTAATTTAAATATACTAGTAAAAATTCAAAAAATTATTAGAAAAATACTAGGACCTAGTTTGGGCAACCAGGGTTTGAAATAAAAATTATTTTAAAAATTAATACTAAATTTTAAAATTTGAAATGAATTTTTGATTTAAATATTCAAGTAAAAAATTCAAAAATTTGATAGGAAAAATCAGTATGAATTTTACTCTAGAGTTTCTAGGGATTTTGTGCATAAACAAAGTAAGTCAAGTTCACCAAATGATTTAACAGTTTTGGGAATGTTAGGGGTTTATTTATAATTTAGTTAAAGGGTATGGATTTATAAATTAGTAAATAATGTGCAATAAATAAGCTACTAATTTGTGAAATTTATTTATAATTAGAGCTTTTCTAAAAATAGTAACACAAGGGAGAAAATAAAACTTACCTTAAACTATGTTGATCTGACTTAGATAGGGTCTGATATTCACTGTGTAGGCCTAGGAAACTATTGTAAACAAGATTGTAGATTTCATTTTTTGATTCAATAGGAGTGTCAAAAGTGGATAGGAGTGGAACCAACACTATAGTCCTTGTTTGATACTCTTATCTTGAGAGTATAAGATTTCTAGGTTTTGTCTAATAGGTCTATGCGGCACTCTCTTTGAATTTGTGAAGATTCACTGTCAGTAGTGTTCCCTATAGAGATGATCTTCTTTGTTTCTAAGATTTCAATGTAATTAAATAAAACTTTCATAAATAGGGAAAAGGGGTTAGTGTGTGTAATATGCACTGGAGTGCTTCACACCCCATATGTGGGCATGTTGTTTGCATACCAATACTCTGAAAAGGGATCAAGCCATATGTATTTCTCCCTTTGAAAGTTCTTAATGTAATTTTGATATGAGAATTCAATAAAATTATAAACAAGGTATGCTTGAGATGACTAGGGACTAGTGTAGAGATTTAGATGTGCTTAGTATTATATTGGATGGTTATCTTTAGAGAATAGGAAAGATTGCTTGAGTGGTTTCACTTGTAGTCTTGCTTACTTGATAATATTTACTAACCCTTTCCAAATGATCTTTGAATGGGATTCTATATGGATATATTGATCATGGATTGAATTTTCTCATGTTAGTCTGACAAGGGGAATGATGGGGAACTAAAATAAATTGACTTTTGGGGTTAAAAATGAGCTTAGACAATAACACTAAAAGTGGACAATAGTGGCATTGGCGCTCTTGTCCTAGTTGGGCACTATTGTCATGGGTAAACGAGACCTAGGGGAGATGTATTGGTCATGAAAAGAGGGTCATGACTCAACTAGGATTGGGTCTAAGAACCTATGGATGACTATGAATCAATGAAAATAATACTATGAGGGTCATATTTTCAAGCAAGAGGTCTGGACTTATGGGTTCGGTGTCATTAGCCATGCTGAAGTTAAAAATTTTTACATTTTATATGACAATAAAAACAAAGGATAATGATGATTAATCTAACAAACTTGAAATAGTTTGGAAAATATTAGGCACTTGATTCTAGATATAAACATGATCTGATTGGTATAAAACACAAACCAAAAGGCACTTTAAAGACAGACTGATTATATCAAACAAAGACACAAATAATAAAGTTTCCAAATTTGAGTAATTAATTAACCTAAGTTACATAACCTAAAAGATAAATATCTATGTATCAACCCCTATGTTTTGAGGTCTAAATGTAAATTAATCAATGTTAGATCTAAACTTGTAATATTTAATCAAACACTCAATTATGGTAAACTAGGATTTGATGACAACAAGCTAGGAAAATTTTAACAACATGACTATGCTTAGATAAAGATACAATAAGGCACAAATTATTTGTCTCAAAAAATTATAATTTAGATACAAGACAATACAAGTCTATTGAAATAATTTGGGTAGCAAAACAATGTTATCACTCCTAAAATATTTGACAATGGTTTGTTTCAAATAATTGTAAGACGCAATACTTGAAATGATTTAGGCAGTGTAACATTGCCCATCTCAATCAAGTATTACACCCAATATTTTGACACAAATGTTTTTTAAGTTAAATCAAAGTGTAAAATGAATGGCATAATGCCTCCTTAAATAATGGAGTAGTGTTGGACACAAGAATCATTCATGAAGTAGTTTAAATAACACAAGTTTTAGATCTATCACACCAAGTAATAAAGAATATATATTAAAAATACAACATCAAGGTGTGGAAAAGTGGGGTTGATAAAACTTACAAGTTACAACCATCAAGACTGATTCCATTTAATCAATTGGATCCACATCAATAGGCTTGTTGTGAAAATGTATTTTCCTTTTCACAACCACTACATCCATCAATTTCTCTTTATAGTGTGATGTCCTAATTGATCATACATTTAGGGCCATCTTTACACTAATGGAGATGGTTTAATTACTCAAACCACCATCCCATTAGGGTGATCCCAATTTTTATACCCCCCATGGAGATAGGTAGAAACATTACTAGGATATGAATCCCCAGGTTAATATTTCCCTAAAGAACTTATGAGAGGCAATGACACCACCTTCATAAGACAAAATGCATCAAAATAAAAGATGAGTATAAATATTTTAGGGTTGCTTTTAGATCACCCAATACTATATTATTTTGGGGAGATCTTAAATTTTTTTTAACACTTAGACTAGGCACTAAATTGCAATGGAAAGGTGATATTGATACCATGAGCTCCCTATAGGGGATGGGAAGAGAGCATACACATGCTATCTTTTTTTCAAAAATAAACAATCAATAAATAGTTTGCAAATAATTTAAGTGAAGTTTGATTTTTAAGCACTAAATTGAATGTGACGTTGTTTATTACTATTCACCTTGGCTTAAGTGTGAAAATAGAAAAAAATGCACAAAACCAAATGAAGCAAAATTATCTAGGTTCATTTTAAACCCAAAAGTCGAAATGTGTGAGACTTAGCCTAAATTTTCATTTTAAAACACCAACTTGAAATGTTTATGTTTTAAGCACTAAAAATAAAGTGTTCCTAAGAATTACCCATCCTAGATTAGTTTGAAACATTAATTCCAAATGTGTAAGATTTATCATGTTCACTTTAGTTCCCAATTTGAAATGTGCAAGATTTGACTAATTCCTTTTAAAATCCCAAAATGAAATGTTTTATTAGTCTAAACAAGTAAATTTGGTGTTCAAATTGATCTTTCAACCTAAAATTGTTAGATAATAACCCCCTAATTTGAATCACTTTCTTGATTGGGAAAATGATGTTTGATTTTTAGCTCTTAGGTTTTTAATTTAGTTCACACAATGACTATGGATGGTCAAAGATGATTGTCACCCATTTCAAGGCAATTTTGGTGGTTGGTTAATAGGTAACCATCACCAATCAAGAAGAATCGATGCCAATATATTAATACCATCATAAATCACCTATGAACTAGAAAGAAAAACCACAAAATATAAACACGTTAACCTAGGCCTAGTTAGCACAAAAAATGAGAAAACCTATAAGGTGAAGTTAATTTGATGAATTTAAATGCTTTTGAAACCTAGAAATCAAAAATATGAATGAAAAAAAGAATCAAACTCCAAGATTTATGAATGTTTTACCCCCGTAACCTAATCATCTATGGTTTACATATAATTGAGTTTCATTAAGAATGTTCATGGCTAGTTTAAGACAACCATTGCTGATTGTACCTAATCATCATCATTCTCTATGTAGATCTAAGAAATAAATAAAAATCAAATTTGGAAAAAACAAGGATAGAAAATAAATTTTAGAGAGCTTCAAGCACCAAATGAAGATTTAATATCTACATATTGATGTCCTTTGTACATGGGATGTGTTGGGTCCCACTGGGCATTTCATTTTTGATGTTAGGAATTTGATGATGGAGGGGAGGTTAGATCAAGTGTTAGTTTGGATTAAACCAAATAAAATTAAAAACACACTAACAAAGCATAACACCTCCATGGTTAGATAATAGGGTGATCTTGGTGAATAAACAACAAATGATAAATCTCAACTAAAATGTGAAGAAACTTTAAAAAATTCCTTACCTTCCTTGAATTCTCCAAATGATGTGTTCATTGGCTTGATCAAATTGTGCTCAAGAAGTCTTCATCAATGGGGTTAGGCTATCCCCATCTCCTCTTGGCACCATACTTGGCTTGGTTTTATATTAGATTTAGATTGAGGTTGATTTAAAATGGCTTGTTTGGGATCAATTTTGGCATTATAACATTATACATGTGCTTGATAAATCAAATCCTACATTATAACTTTATTATGTTCTAAGATCTCTAATGAAGAGCTCTACGCTTGATTTTATAAGTATTGAAATGAATTGGAATGATTTAAATCCTAACCTTGGTTGGATTAGTTAACCCCAATAGGGTTAAAAGGTGTAAAATGGTCATGAATATTATGAAATAATCATGGGTGGGATATTTTCCAAAAATGACAACTCACAAAAGCTAATGATGAATACCTAGGATATTTATTAATTTTTTAATTTCCCTTTTTGATAAGTGCTTTAATTGATCATGGATGAATTAAATTAGGATTTGATTAGGATTTGGATGTTAATTAATATTTTATAGTCTTTTTAATTATTTATACAATGTTGGATTTAAATGATTTAGGCATTTGCTCTTTTTAAGTGATTTATGGACAAAATTGATTTAAATGCATGTGATGAAGCAAGATTTGAGATGCTTATAAATTATTAGGTTAGATGTTAAATGGTTAGTAATAATTTATCTAAATTTAGGTATGAATCCATTGGTGGCCACTTTTAGGTGTCTACAGTCTTTAGCTAAGCACCAACTCAACAAGTAGCACCAACCCTTAATTTATGAAGCACCTACTTGGTTTTAGTAAGCTCCAACTTGAAAGGAGGCTACAACCCCCTAGATGAATCATCACCAACATAACCAGCTAATTTGATCACCTTCAATATCTTTTTTTCTTCTAAAATATATGGTGATATACTCTTTTAGTTCTTCACTCTTCTTTATCCCTCTCAAACTGATCTTCATCGTTTTTCGCTCGATTAGCCCTTTTCATGGCTTGATTGGGTCTTCTGACCTTAATCCACTCTTATAAAACTTCTATTAGATATACATGATATATTTTCTAGTCTACATGATCTCATTATACTTTTAAATGATCTATGTCATTCAGTTATATGTTTTGCTCTTGCTCTCTAGTACACTCTTAGCATCCACTTCTCTTTTCCTCTATAAAACTAATAAAAATAGGCCTAATTGCCTTGCTTTTATACAAGTCATTTGATCATATCCTTATATGTATTATTACACATTCAAATCACTTATGTTAGCCATGAATAGGTAAAATAATATTATAATAACACACCTTAGTTATGAATCAATTACTATAATTGGGTTGGCCATACATCAATTAGCCCTTACTCATATTTTAGGCTTATGGATATCTGATAGGCCTTATCAATAACATGTTACCCTTTTATCTCTTTGAATCTTATCTAAAGGATTAATATAGAAGTAAAAAATCACATTACACTCTGAAATACCTTATCCAACTTCAATCCAAGTCTACAACACCTTTTAGGTCCAACTAACACTTGAATCCTTCTTCAAATCATTGCTTAAAAAAGGCCTATGCATATACAAAAACTTTAACTTAACTAACTGAGGTATATACTTAATTTTTATAAAATCCTATGACAACACAATATATATTAAAAATACTCATGACCTTAGGGTCATCACCAAATTCATCTGATGCTTCAATTTAGGGTAAATAGGTTCAACCACTTCACTACAAGATGCTCACTCAGAACAACCAATTGACTCCATAACACAGTCAAAGAAACATGAACATATAAAACATTATTGATTATCTTCAATGGATTTAAATTCACGTAAATGATTCTATAACATAATTAGAGCATCCTAAATCAATCATATCATAAGATCTAATGAGAACTATTGATCTTATAGACCAATCTTTTGATGTTCTCTATTACAGACTCTAATCATCTAGATAAGCCATTTTGGATTCAAATATTCAATCAACTAAACTAACTTACATGATTTTTTAAATCATTAAATATATAAATAACATCACCATGTATTTCAGTGCATCACTCTTTCATGAAAACACATCATGAAACATATTTTCACTACTGTTTGATTTCTTCATTGTCTACACCACTGGGTCTAATCAATAACTTGCCAACTTTTATCACTGACTTCACACACCTAAGATATAGAACATATATATAAAACTTTATGAACAAAAATTTTAAGTCTCCTACTTTGATCTTCATCCACTTATTAGCTTTGACTCAGTAAATGTTGTCTACTACAGCAAATCTTCAACAGATAAGCACTTATTTTTATGGTCTTCTCACTCACCTGAGAAAATGATCACACCTAAGGATGATTGGGAGAGTTTAATTAAATATCCAATGACTTATTTGATCATATAAAACCATTATGATCTATTTTTAACAAGATCTTCAATATTGGGTCCTTATCAGGGTTTTATGAGGGTTTAGACTAACTTCTAGTCTTAATGATCATTCATAAAACTTAGTTCCTCTTTCCAAAAACCAAAAATTGTAATTTTGAGATATAAATATTCCCCATCTACCTTTAATATATTATTATCTCATTTAACTATTTCATGTGCCAATGAGTATTGATAAAACCTTTTCAAGTAGACATCTCTTCATACTATGCACTCATGAAACCTTGAAACACCATTCAAGCCTTTTATTTGTGAACCAAGATCTAAAACATCATGCACATACTTGAAACAAATTATTTCACTCTATCATGTTCATTTTCTCACTCGTCTCTTCTTCATAAATTCAACAAAAAAAATTGGAGCTTGATTATAGCATCTTCGTAGCTATGAATACATATCTTCAAAGCACATAGATATTAAGATCTGACCTTATACTCATCTTTGAGGTCTTAAATACCTTGGATAAAACCTCATAAAATCTCTCTTATGCTCAAACATTTTCAAGTGTACTTTAAATTATTCTCTTTTGAGCATTCTCATCTTTGTAGAACATTTAGAACATCTTCAGTGGTGCTTGTACAGACTTCAGAGCACATTGTTTCTTCTTTAGAGATTACTCATTTCATCTTTCCATTTTAAAATAATATCTCACAAGTTATATAAAAATCATTACAAGATGTTTTACATTTTCTGTACTGACCTCAAGGCTTACTTGACCAATTATTTGCACAATAACCTTTGACATCGACTATATTAGATTGACATTAGTGAAATAACCATGCATATTTATTTATAATGTTTGACATAAATCACAACATTAAATATCAAAATTTAAACACTCAAATATAATTCTCAACAATCTCTCCCTCAATTAATGACAATTTCCAACAAAAGGAGGTTAATTTGAGTAGAATTAATGAAAGGGAAATGAAAGTATTTTATATTGTTATTACCATAGATGTGAGGGGAAATATAAAAATATGTTTTTATGGTAATATATAAGATTAAGGATCCCATTGATGATAACATTATTGATCTTAACACACCTAAAAATTATTAAGGACCATGATTCATTTCCAAATAATTTGACAATGGAAACTAAACTAATCCTATGGTGCATATGACTTATAATGCATAGCCTCCTCTTAAAACATATGGGCACCCATTGGATATAATTATTAGTAAACTTATAGGCACATTGATATAATTAAATGTAATTACATTTGATTAAAATGATATTTTGGAAGATGATTCTATTTTCAACTCATTATTTTTATGTACATAAATTGATTTCAAGACTTTAGATAGTGTCATGGTAGACAATGATTCAAATGAGAATATTTTAAAAATACCACTTCTTACTAGTATTTTATATACACATGAGGATTTTATGGATACAACCAAAATAATTATAGTATTTTATGGGAAGAGACAAAATAATCTTGGGAGTATTGTGTTATCACTATAGATGGACCCTATAATAGTTGCTAATCCATTATTATTTTTACTATGGCATTTAACATGTTGTTATGATGTGCTTGGATAGATAAAATCCATGTATTACCATATTTACCACGTATATATGTGAAATATATACATGGAAACATGGTGGTTTCAATTTCAATTATTCCATATGAGTAACCTATTCATCTAGAGAGTATTTCCTCCCCTACACCCACCATCACCACAAATAATTATACAAACTATTCATGTTCATTTTATGCATACATTTAAGAGGAAAGTAGTTAACATTCTTAGAATACTAGTTCTTTAATGTCCACTACATTATAGGTTTATTTAGGACACATGACAAAATTATCTAATCCATCACAACCTATGGTAATATTAAAAACACCTTTGTGTGTTACACAATGAACACAAGAAGATGATTATACTATATTAAATCCCATTTGAAATCATTCCTAATAGTATTACTCAACATTCACAATATACAATGACTCATGATGATGGATATATTACTCGATTCTAATATGGATACATTATTTGATTCTATTATAGATACATATGACACTATTCTTTCATGATAGGTGACCTTTCCCACATTTGATATAGGACCCACAAGTGTTTGTCTCATTTATGTCATCATTGGTTAGTAGAAACATAGTCATTAAATTTTAAAAAGGCATAAAAATTAAAATAATTAAAAAATAAAAAATTATGACCTAAGCATAACATGATTTTCTAGTTACTACATTCATTTATGTTATTTATCACTAGTTTGGTGGTTTACATATCCTTTTTCCATACACATGAATTTAATGGTATATATTAGTTAGATTCAAGATATATAGGTTAAACATGATACATGAATGCACAGATGTAGGGAATTCATATACCTAGGGGACATATCAACATAGGTTGCATTGCTATAAGTTATATATTTCTATGACAAGTCCATTTATCATGTTAAGCTAGATTAATTTACCATACATGATTTTACCTTTATTAAATTATTTACCATGCTACATTTCATTAATATGTTATTTTTATATATTGTGACTTTGGCATGAATTAATGGTGTATATTAGTTTGAATTGTTGAATAATTTATTTTTGCTATTTCATTTCATGGATGATAATTATAGATTAATATTTGTGTGGTTTTCTCATCATTATATGATTTTTTATTGATTGAGTGTATCATTATATACCTCTTTCTTAGGGTACTTACATCCTATTGTTTTGACATTTTTGTTGACATTCATTTAGGTATGCACCAATGTTCAAGGCTCATCTCGTGACTCACCTCTCTTAAAGAGAGATTCTGGAGAGTCTCCCAAAGATTTTTATATACCTATTCAAAGTGAATTTAATTTTATTCAGTGGATCATTGTAACCATTTCATTCAAGGGGCATTTTCTAGTTCCACCTATCCTAAAATTTAAACATGCATTCAATGGGTTTAGGGTAATTGAATAATGTAAAAATTATGCATTTGTTATTTTGTTTGAAATTATTTTTGTGTCATGTTGGTAATTACAAGGTATAGATTAACCAATTCATTAAGTCATTAGATTTTAGGAAATAAATTAGATAAACTTGTATTCACTTTGAGTGTTTCCCAGATTCAAATCAACAAGTTTTAGGGTTTTTTTTAAATGAGTTTAAAACTAGTTTTTAGATTTAATCATTCCATTATCTTTAATATAAATAATAAAATAATTTAATGGCTAAAATAGAAAATAAATTGATATTAATACATGCATATATTAATAACAAACCCATATTAACCAACTAATAAAAATATAAAAAGAAGAAAAGGGAAAATAAAAATAAAACCATAAAATAATAGAGGAAAACTTGAGATCACAATAGCAATATCTCCAAAAACTAGTCTCTAATATAATTAGTACTTGCATAATCAAATTTAGAGCTAATGTAAGATTCTAGGAAGATTAGATGATGAAAATACAACCACACACATAAAATACTTACACAAAATGAAGCAAATAATCCACCATCTTTATATTATTCAACATTCATCAATTTGATAAATAATACTAAGTCTATTACAATCGATTCCCTATAAATTTTTCTAGCATAATGAAAAATGAGTTAAGGGAGAGATTACACTACCAAAATCATGGAAAATTTTTGGAAATAAAAGTGGGATGGGCCAAATCTCGTGTGTGGAGAAAAACCAACCCTTAGAGTGTCAAAATGAAAGAATATATAGCCAATCTATCTTCAGTGGGGGATATTTTCCATCCAAAATGGTCAAACCACCTCCATTAATGCTCTATCTACCTCCTTGGCCATCCTCTCCCTCTAAATTTGACACTTTTACTATTCACAATCTTGTAGAAGATGAAAAATCAAATTAGGTCATGAAATTAAAATAAATGAACAATAAATTGGCAAAAAAAACATGAGCATGTTTTTATATAGACAAAATTATTCAAAATTGGAAATACCAAGAAGTTTGTGATGGAGTCACATTTATATAAAAATAAACAATTTCAAAAAATTACATTAGACACTCGAGATATCATCAAAAACCTAAAATTTTCTTAAAATGGACTCCATAGAATAATTTGGGATTTTTTAACTATCTAGTTTATTATTTGATGTTATTATTCAAAAAATGATTTATTTAATATGCCTAGTGTTATTCCCAAATTTTCATGTTTTGAATCATTCTTAGACTCTATAGATCCTATTCCTCTATGTATAACTATGTTAAAATGGTAGGAAATTAAAAAATTTAAGCTTCAGCGGGCCCAAGACTTAATTAGGTCTTGGACCCCCAATTAGAACTACCAAGAATTCTAGTAATTGTATAATGTTATAACCAAGATTTTCATTGGTGATTAGAAGCTTCAATGCCCAAAGAAATCATGGTCAAATTGGGATGGTTTAATTTTTGAAAAAACATAGGTATTTATGTCACTCTCTAATGTCACTTTTCATATGTTATTCATATTTTCATTAAATAATTAGTTTGTGATGTATCACATGTTGATGTTTATGTTATACTCCTTGAAAATCCATCTATGAATATTCATAAATGTGTGTATATAAAAAATCCTCATTACATAGTTTTGTCAGTAGGTAGTAAGATATTACCAATTATTGAAGTGAATCCATGATCAACACATGTCATGCCAACTCCAAATAGGATTATTTTATACAGCTATATACAACTATGCATACTCAGTATTTCTTAATTCACTACTAAATGATGTACAACCTCATGATACAAATATAGATAAGATTATAAAAAACACATTTATATAGAATTATTCTATAATGTATACACATTCAAAAAAATGGGTTAGCTCCTATAACAAGTTAAATCGTTCACTAAGAAATAGTTATAGGCTAAGGTTTTACACCTACTTCTTTGACTTAACATAATTAGGACTATATCTTATTAGTAGGGGTGATTAATCCATGTAGATCAACCAATAGTGGCTCTAGCATTAATACTCAGTCCATTCTCAAATATGTTTCTCTAGTATACATTGCATCGATTGGATCTGCACCATTAGATCTTATCATAGATCATCATTATTAATCAATTAACTCTATGTTAATGGAATCAAACTCTTCATAAGGATTATCACCTATGTGACCATTATTACAATCTACGTCCAACCCTACATTATTGTATACTATTTATAGTGTTAGCATTGTAATACATATCTCATTAGTAATGGTAGTTGGTGATGTTAAAACATAGCCATCATAGATGATGACTTATACATGGAAATAGTTCAATTTCTATAATGACTCTCAAACCTCTCAACACACACAAACACACACACAAACACACACACACACACACACACACACACACACACACACACACACACACACACACACACACACACACACACACACACACACACACACACACACACACACACACACACACACACACACACACACACACACACACACACACACACACACACACACACACACACACACACACACACACACACACACACATTATAAATAGATACATACTATAAATTAGGTTATAAGATAACATCCATACATATTTCTCAAGAGTACATCATGTACATGGTGAAAAATAAATAAAATACATTTACTCTTTCATTTTTATATCTCTCTCCATTTACATCATCTCTCTCACAAAGCTTCCACACATGCACACTTCATCTAGAGATTTTTTCATTAGTTCACCACTTGTGTACTAGATCACTTTAATGTGTGTGTGTGTAATTTTTTATGAAATCCTATATTATATTTTTCCTTTTTTTTTTGGTATAGGCATGTAGATATGAATTAACCCTTGTATATTTGATATTCATCTCTATCAATTCTATTTGTACAATATGTAATCTTGTCTAGCTCTTAAGAATTCAATGAGATTTTCTCAAATATATTATAGTATCTTTGCATATATATGAGATTGTAACTTTTGGTTAAGGACATAGTGGTTTGAAAAACCCAAAAATATAAGTTGAAACATCCCCAAACAAATGTCATAAATTTAAAAATTCTCAAAATAAATTAAAAGGGGACTTAGGTCAATTCCACTATTTACAATTGATATTGACTGTAAATGTCAAAATTGACCTAAAGCTTAAAATAATACAATGGTGGTAGGGAGGAATAGATATATTTATGATATTTCATGTGAATTTGTTCATGCTATGATAAGGGTGCCACACAACCAAATAAAATCATTAGGGTAATCAAAAGATCAAAATAAATGCACCACTAAATACTTAGTTTTTGGTTTGAGATATATACATGAAAATTTTCTTAAAAGTATTATGAAACAAGGATTATACCAAATTTGGGTAATTACACCCATATCTACTAATATATTCACAAGTCTTTACATTTTTTACCAAATTATTAATAAAATAAGCCTTATATTTATTATCAAATCCAATGTTTCCATTAAAAAATGTCTTATGATAAGGAGGACAATATGACATCATATTAACTTTGGATTATTAAAATCCAAGCTCTAAAAAATTATAAATGGTGTTAAAAGAAATAATTTAAATACAATTTTCATTCTTACCAGGACTAAGAATATATCTTAATGATTTCATAATTTTTATTCCATGGTCAAAAAATTGATTTTCTAAATGGACATGTTCTTTAGGAGAAGAACCCAAATCACATTTAATATAAACATTATATAGTTGATGGTTTTCAAAAGATGCAACTTTAACATTAATATTTCTAATTAAATTTTGGATTTTAGATATTTGGTTATAATGTGAGCTTTACAATAAATAAATAGTCTTATTTTGACAATAAATTTTAAATTTGAGAGTAACAACTAAAAATATGTTGTCTAATACATTTAACCATATCATTTTTTTTCTCTCAACCATTTCATATTAATGGTTCAAATGATAACAAAATATTAATCATAAAATAATTAATCTAAATACTAAAACCAAAATATTTGATCTTTTACTTAAAGGACAAGATTTCTAAATTTAACTAAATGAATAACATTATAAAAAATGATGTCTAAAAAAGGAAAATGAATAAGAAATAATTAATTATTGTGAAATAAAAAATCACTAATAAATTATATTTTTCTTTCTATTATCATGATTTTTTTTTTTAATTTATCACCAATGAATACAAGAAAAAAATAAAGAGAACCAATAAATTAAAAGTATGTGGTTAAATGTGTGTATTAAAAATCCTAAATGAATATTTATATCTTATTAAGCATGTAAAAAAATTTCCTATAGAATAAAATAGCTAGATAAAAAGTTCTTTCTTGAAAGCTAATAAGAAAAGATAAATATTAACTTAAAAAATCTTGGAAATCCTAATACTCTATAGTTATTTCATTTTTATTTTTATTTTTTATTGAGAATATTAGGAATTACATTGATATTGACATCTTTTCCCATGTTTTGGATTATATATTACAATCGATGAGTAAGCATACACCTACATTTGAGTGTTCCTTCAACTAAGAAGACATGACTAGGGAGTATCCAATTTGTTAGTCACCCAAGTAATGGTCATAGACCTAACCATTTGACTCTTCATATCAAGTGTGTAGAGGGATTTATACCTTGGTGGATGGTATAACAAACCATCATCCTCACCAGTCAAACTAAAACCTTTTCTATTTATTATTATTATTATTATTATTATTATTATTATTATTATTATTATTATTATTATTATTATATAATTGAAAGACACATAAACTTATATTAAATATAACCTTTTTTTATTTAAAAATGATCCCACATTTTTTCCTTATATTTTATTTAAGTTTTAAATTTAAATTATTTCATATTCCTACCTTTTTTATCAATCAAAACAAGGCCTACTAACATTATATTAAAAAAATAGTAAAAATCCTAAAATTATCAAGTACATTAAGAGTAAATTTTTTCAATTTAAGGAAACCAAAGTTTTTATCAAAACCATTACTAAAACAAAATTTGGCACAAAGTCACTAAGACCAAGTATTAAACTACCTTCTCCTCAAAAAAATCATAGACCATGATCATTGGACTGTGAGTACACTCCTCATCCTCCATGACAATAGAAACAAGTGACTGCTCCAGATATGTGTCGTTGAAGATAGAAATATTAATCCCAAGCCTCAGTCAAATGGAATGAATTTTTGGACCTTTAACAACCTCCTTTGTAGCCAAGTATTTTAATAGTGTCCAACTATAGTCAAGTATTTCCCACATATTTAGTCCCAAATTCTAAATGTTGTGAATTTTAAGGATGTTTCTAACATTATGGAGAATAGTTTGTACCCCAATCAGTTGCACCACCTTCAAGGTATCAAGCCTTGGAATTAATTGTTCACAGTCTCTCATGGCCTATAATACATTGTGAACGGAATATACCTCTCCCAATCTATATGTGCCTTAATTAAATTCATTTCCATCCACCTCACTAATTTGTCATATTTGTCTCCTTTGTTTTCAACCATTTTTACAAAATATTAAGGCTTCTTCTATAATCATGTTAGTATTCTTGTTTAGTAGAACACCAATATTAAGTAATTATTTTAACTTGAAATCATTTACCAAGACCAAAAATTAGTTGTTAATGTTCTCAAAAGAGTAATTAGTGATCATTTATGTGTTCATTTCATAAACTATTTTTATCACTTAATTTAGAGGGAACCCAAGCTTTCTGGGTATTCTAGAAAGTAAGATTTATGAGTGCCCAAAAGGAAAAAGCCAAGAAGTTTTCTATAGAAAAAAAGATAAAAGGTATTTTTTTTAAATATTTCCTTAAAAATTCAATTCCTTAATTGAGTAAATTATTTCCACAACAAGCATTATTCTATAAAACAAGAATCTAAGATAAAACATCCATGTTCAGACCATTAGAGAATAAGAGGTTATGCACAATGGAGTGGGAAAATTCAAATAGGGGATTAAAAAAATTTGAAAATGTGTGACTAAGCCCATATATTTTAGATTTTAAATCCCATATCCAACATCTCCACCAACCTAGATTGACAAAGATAAAAAACCAACCAAAAAATTTTGGGCATCCTAATGAAAAGTAGAAATCAAATATGGCATACTAGTGAGTAGTGGTAGAGCCCCCCACAATATTTATTTTTTATCTCAAATGATAAAAATAGAGATGAGTGGTGAGAAATTAAAACATTCATGAAATCCATCACCTAACCCATCCCATCTTTCAAGAAGGCAATTCCATCTACTACTTACATTAATGATTTTACACTTCAAATGATTATATCCTTATGAATCATTAGGATCATGAGTAATAATAAGGAGATATTTGTCTAATATTTTTTTATCCATTATATTTATATATAGGGAAATCAAAAAAATTATAGATAAGTGGTGATAATTTAACCCCACACCCAAATTATAAAAATAATCTACCTCTTGATTCCCATTTTATATGACGTGGCTATTCTTTTAAACTAATAATTTTATGATAAGCTCCTTTCAATCTTCAACCCTAGAAAAAATTATAATTTCCAATGTAATACTTTTTTTAAAACATCCAAAATTAATCTTTAATCCCATTCGATCTCAATATTGTTTTAATTATCTTTTAGAGCAATATTGAGCCCTCGCCACAAAGCCTCAACATCTAAAAAATTGTTTATATATTTTTATAATGATTCATTATGGCCAAGTAGTGGGTAACTTTAGCATTTTTTGAGATGCCTCCAAATCCCAACCATCCCAGATTTCCTTTAGCATCACCATCAAATTTTAGTTTAACAATCAATACTTATGGAGGTGACCAACTATTCTTCAATCGTACCTTGATATTTTTGCCTACCTTTTATTAGAGATCCCTTCAATAAATATATTCCATTGAGATAATTTTTTAAAATCTTATGGTACAATTTTTCTATCCTTTGGAGGCCAAACTAGAATTAGTTTCTTGATTGCATTCAAGACTCTAGATAGAATCATAGTTATAACCTTCCTTTTGGTTGATTAGATCAATAAAATTGTATTTTTATGACTTGAGAACATATTTAATTATAATTTAATCTTAAACAACATTTGTGACATCAATTCCAACATTTTTAGAATAGGTTTGATAAGATGTAGTTAGAAATCCATCTAAACCTAAGGATTTATCAGGGTTGAGAGAGAAGATAATTTTCCTAATGACTTCCTCATAAATTTATAATTTGATTATTTTATTTTCATTTTAAAATATAAAATAATGAATACAACTTAATGTTTCCTTTTTAGAAATATATCTATCTTGTTCTGACTCAATGACCAATTCTTTGTAGTAATTTTTCACTTCCAGGTAGATCTCCTTCTTTCCTAACAAAGTGATCCTACTGATGTGCTAATATTTTGTATCTTATTTAATTTTCTTCTCATTATGGCATGTTTTTGAAATAAATCATTTTTATTATCCCCCTCTTTTATCCACCCAACTCTAGATTTTTGTTTCAAATAGATCTTTTATTGAAGTAGCAATTTGTTCCACTCATCCAAAATATATTGTTCTTCAAATTTTAACTAATCATTTAGACCTTATTTTTATATTTGGGAATTATCAATAGATATTTTATTTTTTAAATCCTTATTTATTTCATTAGTTCCCTAAATTATTTTTTGAACTAATCTTTTAAGAGGTTTTTTATGATCTTTAGTTTCTTTACCACGATGAAATTTTTTGAACCTTTCAGTCTTCTATTCCACCATTACTTGATTTATTATTCAAAATAATATTATTTAGTACATATTAATTCAAATTTGAATGGCCTTATTTTTGGGGATTTTAGGATTAAAGTGAAAGGCTTATTGGCCAATGATCAAACCTAGCCACCATCATAATTTCTAATTCAAAAGAGAGGTTAGGTAAAATCTAATCCTGACTAAGAAATAACCTATCTAGCCTTTTAACCACATATTGGCTTCATAATATTGTGTTAGATAGGTGAATATCCCTTACTTTTATTTTAAATCAAAAACAAATAAATCTTCAACAAACTATGTAAACTCTAAGGTAGACTAAGAAAAAACTCCAAAACAACCAAAATTTTCCAAGGGAGAAAGAATTATGTTGAACTCTCCTCCAAAAATCAACTTCTCATCTAGGATGGTGTTTAATATTAAAATATATATTGGGGAATATAGTTTTAATGGTATAGAAATAACATAGGTAAATAGGGTGATAGACTATCTCTATAGCAGGTTAATTAATTTATAAACTTAAATAAATATATACTAAAGCTATTATGTTGAGATATTCTAAAAATATAAAGTACATACATGATAGATAATTAAATGATAATTAAAATAAGATACTTAGTTGGTTTTGATATCAATATAGATCTCAATTTGTAATAGGAAGGAATCATACTAGAAGTGGATTTTGAATTAGTCATCAAATTCTATAAATTTGACTTATATGACCTTAGACACTTATGTTGACCTTGGATGATTGCATCTCACTTATGTCTAAACTATATGCATTTCTTGTATGGAATATCTATTGGATATATATGTGAACACATATAGTATTCTAAGTTCTATGTCACCTTCACTTTGTTGTGCTCAGATCTTGATCATGGGTTGTTGTTCATTATCAAATAATAAAACCCTAGTTTTTCATCTTCATAGTGGTTATGGTAAAAATAGGTTAGTGGTCACACAATGTCAAGCTAAAATAAATACCCCTTTATCTATTAGTATTACTTAAATATAAAATAATTTAAATAGGGCCTCAAATTTATGTAGTTTTCCCCTATGTGTTGGCTTGTGTGTGTATAAAGATGCAATGTGTGATAAGCAAGTACATAGACTAACCTATCTTGTAACTTGTAAAATGTGGCTCATGGGATGATACTTAATAAATTTATAACTATATATGTTTGTTATCCCTATGAGTGATATGTAAATAGGGTAAAATTAGGAAGCTTTAATCACTTTAGTGCTTGACTGAATGTTTTTTGTAAGTTTTCTTGTGAGAGGTAATAGTTTTGTTGGTGAAGAATGAAAGAGGATTGATCATATATATATATATACCAATAATATTGGAGAATATATAACATTAAAAGAATTAATTTCCATAGGAGTACATTTAATTTAAAAAATTTATGAATTTAGGGTACCAGACACTTGTGTTAGAATAAGACACTAGCGTTGACATATGCATCCAATTGGGATGCAAGTGTTTAAAAAGTTAGAAATTAGGCATAGATACAAAACTTACAAAGGCCTAATATAAGTATATTTTTATCATTTTGGGTATGATATAAATTATTATTCATCAAAATAACAGTATTCTAACTAAGTGTTAAGTAATAGGCATAAAGAGATAGTGTATGTGAGTCTTTCCGTAACAAGAGGGTCCAAAAGATGAAAGTACATCCATGATATGTAGTTTTCAAGTGTACAATATTGAGGTAATATATAATTTATAAATAGTGTATACACTCCAACCCTTTAATATAATAATTAATTTCTAAATTAAAATAAAATAAATGGATATTTAGGTGTGTATAACACACCTTATCTTCATGTGAGTCCAACTTGAGTGCTTTGCTACTAACTGACCTGCAACCAAGAGCATGTTATAATATATAATTAGTGCATATAATATGAAATTAAATCATTTAAAATTAATTAAAATTAAAGAGATCAAGGTTTAGGTTTACACGTGTATCAATGTCATTACCTTTCCTTTTGGTAATTTGATTTGGAAAATATGTATCATTATGAATCATTGAAAATGAGATTAAGACAAATATAAATATGGAAAGTGCATAAATATATAAATATCAAAAGATAAATTTTTCCCCCAACCTTGGATCTAAAGGTGAGTTTCCAACCAACAATTGAGATTCAACTCACACTATAAACATGGTGAGTTTGGAAGATGTAATCAAATCCAACTTATAAACTTGGAAAGATTGAGTGATTTAATCACTTTAACCATACCAAAAATGAACCAACTACTAACATAGATTATCTCAATATAGTATGTAAAAGTCTAACCTAGTGGGTGATGACAGTCCATAAAAAGTGTTTTGAATTTTGAAACTAATTTTGATTTTATAATTTAGGTGCCTTTTTCATATGATATACACCATGTATACGTCTCATGCTGAAACCTAGGATAATAATGGTACCAATGTATAGAATTCTTCCACAACTATTTATCTGAATCATATAATTGTGATCTTTGGCTAATTTGAAATTGTGTGAGTGTGGAAAACATGTTTAAATAACATTCCACCATTATATATTTAAAACAAGTGTAAGTGTGGATAACATGTTTCCAAAACATGCCCTCACTATATATCTAAATCTGGTGAACTATCAAAATATGGAAGCCATGCCTCTATGGCATTCCCCTACTAATATGCCTCCCTTTTTAAGGTAAGGAGAAGTAGAAATTAGTAGCCACCTTACCTTAAAATGATAATATAACTATATAATATGTGTATGAAACATGTATCATATAGAAGGAACATATCTAGGTAGATATATCATTGAAGCACGTGAAATGTGATCACATAAAGTTCAAAGATTCATGATGTGAATCATGGAAACATATAGATAGTAATAGCATAATCTCAACAAGTAATCCAGCACAGACACATAATAGCACTCAAAATAACATCAAAACACAATAGTCCAAAGAGACCTCAAATAAGGGCATCTTCAAATGCCACACAATCAAAAGGACATTACTTTATCAAATGTCCACAAATCAAGGAATGACATTAAAATGTCAACATACAAAAAACCATGACATATAAAAATGTCACAATAGGAAAACATAAGTGGTGGGGCACAATAAATGGAGCATATTCAAATGCCTTAATAATTAATATAATGAATGATAATAGAAATCAAGGAACACACTCAAAGAAGTGAAAAAAAGAAAACATAGACAATAAGAAACTAACATGATATAGGATACTAGCCCATGGATAATATGTGTTAGAAAATAATATTAATTACATAGCATATCAAGTGAAATTATGAAATATATAATCATGTATAAAGGCATATGTAAGTATATAATGTCAAACATGAAAATGTAAAGTGATCATAGAATAATACAACATGGATGTATCTTGCCTAAATAAGAGGATGTCCCCAATGTCCACATGGCATGAATAGAGTGAAGGACCAACATCTAAAAGTGCATAGATCATGTATCTATGTATGCATGTATCACACTCAAAGATAGGTGAAACTCTTGTGTATATAGAAATAAATGATATGTTATCTACCAACATGGAATCACAACATATATGCCAAGAAGATAATATAATATGTAAATGTTACAGATATTTTTTTATTTTTGAAGTTTTTTAATTATTATTTTGGTATTTTTATTAGTTTTGGAATATGTTTGAGGTATGAAACCATTTATTCCTACAAGTCCTAAAATTTAGGATCTAAGGTATTGCATGGTGTCCTTGTTTACCAAAATTGCTTGTATTGTCTTATTATCAATTCTTTTGTATTTTTTTTTATAATTTTCTACTAGCAATTTTTGGTATCTAGTTGTTATCATATCCATCATGTGGGATATGAATTTATTTTTTATCATGTTATAAATTAAGATATTGGTTTGTAGTAATAATAATTACTTTGATATAATTCAGCCATTATTATCTAAGATGTAAATTCAAATTTAGTCATTGATTCATTACCCATATAGCAAGGTTTATTTATTTTGGTCCACATGTAATTGGTAGTATAATTTACCCAAGAGATCATGGAAAATTTGGTGATTATTGTAACTCATAGATATTATATCCCATATGTTGTATTGTGGTAATACTACAATTTGTGTTCCAAGTTTTTTTAATCCACCTTGAGATGTTGGTTACAAACCCCATTGATATTTTCAATAATAGTTAGATCTTCATTCCTTGGTCACTTTGAAGGATGTTTTTCATGTGAATATTTAGAATTACTTTATATTTTTATCTTCTTGGGTTTTATTTATATTTATCCCTCATTATTATATTTTAGAATCTAGTTTTGCAATGCCCCAAATTGATTTAGGTGGTGACCAATGATCCAATAATAGTTATAATATGGAAATATTTATTTAATAAAAATACTACTACCTAATTAGTGCTTATTAGTAGATAAATATATCATGTGATGTTCAAGTAACATGGTAAGTATTGTGTCTATAGTATATCGGTTTACTATGATCTATAGAATCTGTTGTGTATTCTTATGGGAGACCTCCAAATTATTTACATGATGTATCTACATTTGGACTTTATAAAGTTGACTTATTATGTGAATAAAATATGGGTGTATTGAATAAAAATCATTTACATGCGCATCTATTGTTTTTTATTTACCCCTAACTTGATTTGGTTATGTATCCTCTACAAGTGAGTTTAGCTTATATTTACTAGGACCTGTAAGTATGAATAGGTTATGTGAAAGATGGTCAAATGGATAAAAAATAAGTTTTTATAATGTCTCATATGTCATATCATGGGCTAGATCATCATTACTACCATAATAATCTAAAACATGGACATCTTGTTACTCAGTATTTACCAATAAAGGAAGCTTAATTTATTGATTTTCTTTTGGTTTTGGCATCATTGGTTCCTTTTCAAATGGTTTTTACTTTTCATGTGTATCTATGTGCATCTCAGTAGGTGGTGTTAGATTTGTATCTAGAGATAAAGGAGCCATTGTACTTGACTCACCTATTTCAAAATTTTGTATATTCTCAAATAAGATAGATTATGTAGGTGGAACCATTCTAGGAATGTCCTTTGTATCAAAATGTATCATTGTTCAAAATTTGAAGAAATCATTATCAGTCAGCATTGTTAATATGATCCCATCATGTATGAATTTTACATATTTATGCAAATTATATGGGACAACCTCCATTATATATCCAATGTGTACCCAAAAATAGATTATAATGTAATGATTGAGACATTACCTAAAAAATGGTTGGACTATTTTTGGTCTCAATGTCACATCTAATGTGATTTGGCCAACTAGATGGGTATGTGAATTATCAAATCCCTTGATATGGAGAAATAATTTTTGAAAAAGATTGATGATAATAACCATGGTGGTTAGAAAATTTGTGACACAAATGCTTCAGTGTGATCCATTATCAATAAACACCCTTTTTATTCCCTTGTTATACATAGTCACTTGTATGAACAAAGGTAAATATTGGTTAATGCTATCCTTGGATGGTAAATATTTTGGATCAAAGGTAATGATTTTTCCATTATTTTTGAAGTCTTGCATAATATTTTCAATGTAAGATAGTTCAATATCATTTGGAACTTGGATATCACATATTGCCTTATATATGATATCCTTATAGATAGTGGATTACTTTATAATTTTGAGGTTTAAGATCTTATCATGTGTGTTACTTAATTGGTCAAAAAGTTCATATACCTTAGATTTGATCACTAGTTTTGGCTTAGGAGGCACCTATTGTATATTAATAGGTGGCATATTAGTTTGGATGCCTTTACCTTTTCAAGTAGTGATAGCATGGACCATGAAATCCAATATAAGACATGGGTGAATAATGGGTGTGGGTTGATGACTATCACTCGAATAAGGTCTAGGTAGAGAAAAAGTTTGAGATCATATATGTTTGAATTTATATACTAACTCTATAGTATTAAATAAGGAATTATGAAGAGAGATTAAGTGTTGATTTAATTTTAAAACCCTCTCATGATATAACAATTTTTTCTATTTCATCGAATGATGGGTCTGATTACACAACTATAGTAATACACCATAGTTATAATCATACATTGGAGCCAAAAATGGGATATATATGCATCCATTTTGCACATGTTTTCTAAAAATTAAACCTAATTTTTAATATGTGAAATCATATTAAATCATAAATTAAAAATTAAAAATAGAGAATTGGGAAACCCTAAATCAATATTTAGGGTTTTATGGATTAAAAGATAGGTTTACCAATTTTTTAACCTAAAATATAGATTGGAGAATATAGATTTAATGATATATAGATAGCCTAGGGAACAAGGGTGATAAACTAACTTTATAGTAGGTTAGTTAATCTACAAACATAAATAAACATATACTAAATTTATTATGCTAAGATATGTTAAAAATATAAAGTAAAACTATGTTATATATTGTAATGATAATGAAAAGAAGATACTTAGTTGGTTCTAATGTTAATATATATTTGGATCTAAAATAAGAAGGAATCAGATTGGAAGTGAATTTTGGATTAGTCACCAGATTCTATAAATTTGACTTCTCTGACCTTAGACACTTGTGTCAACTTTGGAAAGTGACATCAACACTTCTATCTAACCTAGATGCAAGAGTCTTATATTAAATACCTACTATATTTTGATGTGACCATCTAGAATATTATGGTTTATGTGTCACCTTCACTCTGGTGTGCTCAAATCTAGATCATAGGTTATCACTCCTTGTCAAATAACAAAATATTATTTCTTAATCCTCATAATGGATATGATAAAAATGGGTTAATGGGGACATGTTGTTGACCTACCCTAAATACCCCTATATCAATGATTATTACCTACATAGTGAATATTTTTAAGAGGGCCTTAGACTTATGTATTTCTCCCCTACATGTTTTCTTATGTGTGCATAAGGATGCAATGTGTGGTAAGAAAGTACATAGAGTGACCTAATTTTTAACTTAGAAAATGTGGCTCATAAGATAACCCTTCAGTAATTCAAACCTATAGATGTGTTTTACTTATGTCTAATATGGAAATGGGAGGAAATAGGGAAGATTTTATCACTTGAGTGATTGATTGAATGATTTTGATAAGTTACCTTGTGAGAGATAAGAATTTTTTAGGTGAATAATGAATGAGGATTAATCATGCATATATATGAATCCTTTTGGATAATATCTCACATTGATGTACTTAGGCTAACCATAGGAATATGTTTCATTTGTAAATTGGATGAATTTAGGGCACTAGACACTTGCATTAGAATAAGACACTAGTAAATGCAAGTAAAATAAGATATATTTATAACTTATCTTATTCAGTACCATCCCAACTCAGATAAAGTAATCAAATAACAATATGCTTAGCAATAATTTATTATATTTGGGTTATGACCAATTATGGATTTGATAGACCTAACTAAGGGATTTTTTAACATACATTATCAAAGGAGAGGTTTATAAGGCCTCTAGTCAAATGACATCATGCAATAACCCTAGATAGGTCTTATAATATGATATATGGAAATTAGATAATTTACTAAATGGACATACAAGCTAATCTAATAAATGTCAATACAAGCTAATCTAGTGATCACCAAATCTTGTGGAAAAAAAGGGGAAGCCAAGAAATAAAAAAAGATAATTCTATTTAAGACAATATAGAAGTAATCTAAGAAAAGAGAGATAACATTCAATACATTAGTTATCTATTATCAAATGAATATCTAGGAATACTTTATTAAAGTGAACTCTTCATGCCTCAATATATCCCTCCGCTAATCTTAGCAATACTTTTTTATATTGGATTTATGATGAATTATGTATCTGTTAAACCTAACTACGGGATATATTACCACACAACATTAAATGAGAGGTTTCTAAGGACTCTATTAAATTTCATCATGCATTAACCCTAGTTAGGTCTTATAATATGATAAATGGAAATGATCTAATCTACTAAATGACCATACAATATAATATATTAAATAGACATACAAGCTAATATAGTGCTCACAAAATCTTGTGGTAAAAAAGGGGAAGACAATAAATAAAGTTAATTCTATTCAAGACAATATAGAAGTAATCTAAGTAAGGAGAGATATAATTCAATCCATTATTTATCTACTTATCAAATGAAGATCTAGGAATACCTACTTTATTGAAGTAGACCCATTATGCCTCAATATTTCCCTTAGATAATGGTGTTTTGTAAGAGGTTATTGTGGTTTGTAAGGATCACAAGGATAGATCAATTGTAGGCTACAAAACTTATCCTATGCATACAATACCTCCACAAGATTAATGTTACTACTCCAAGGTAAAACCCTAAGTAATGAAATCTTTGAATCATATTATAAATAAATTTTGAAGTTTTAATGATGTGAAATTGAATGATCCTATCTTTATAAATGAAGTTAAGGGGGTATGTATAGCTAAGGATTGAACCTAAACCCTCCCAAGAATTTAGCTAATAAAGTCAGCCTGGTCAATCTTGTTTGGTAGGAAATAGAGTCATTAGGCCTCAAACTAGGTCGGTTGGGCTGACAAAGTTCTATAACATGTGATAAATTCCCAACTAGGTCAATAGAGTTGATGTAGTAGGAAAATGAAGAAAAAGGGGTGTTATCTTAGGTAGGGGATATTTAAGATGGTGAACTACCTAGGGGAGTGTATAAGTAGGTTTTTATTACTTAGAGAACTAGATAAGGGTATCTTGTAGTGGTTTTAGGTAATGTTATAGGGGCCAACAATCCTAAAAAAGACCAAAGGTCTACCAACCCATTTCATAGTGCACCCTTTAAGGCATGCACTTAGGGAGATTGAGACTTGATAGTTTACTGCAAGAGATAAAGTCTCAGTAAATGAGAAAGTTAAAAATATTGTGTGTATACATATATCCCACTTTAATCTCATCATGTTTCATGTATTTAAAACATGGGATGGTGATTCGAAAAAGAATATATCAACACACAACTCTGAGATAATAAATTGCTGTAAATATCAACAAATAAATGAAAGTAAATAATAGAAAAATACATACCTTCACTTACCTTGTAAAATATAATTTATGTGAGAATAAATTAGAGGAATCCAATGTGAAAAAAATTACATAAAATAGAAAAGTAATATAAAATTTTAAAGTTTTGTAAAAATATAAGTTAATTATATAAAAAAAATTCTATATAATGTCAAGATTCCATTAATTTTTATGGTATTGAAAATGAACTTGTAGAAACATATATATGATCAAAATACTAAAAATTTTGATAAATAATTTTTAGCTAAATAATTTTTAAATTTGAAATATAAATAGGATTTTTAAGCATTAATTGTAAAGTTAATATTTTGAGAAACCAAAGATCTATGTGACCAAAAAGAGCGATGATAGAGACTATGGCATGGAGACAAGGAATAAGAGGTGGAGGACATATAGAAGCTACTACTATCATGATCCAACTATTGAATGTACTAGATTTTGATTTTTTATAAATTTTAATTGAAAAATTACATATATTCAAAAAACTAGGTGTTGGGGTAAATTTGTATAGCGAATTTTACTCTAAAACAATTTATGGTAGAGTAAGAATTAATACAATCAATGGATAGGGGCAAAAGGGGCCATTGATGTCTAAGGAATTAATGAAAAATGGTTGAAAATCACTATGATAATTGAAAGAGACCAGCTAGGTTGAGATAGTTGAAAATTGATAGGTTAATTTAGGTGTTTGATTGTGTAGTAATAGGCTAATGTAGTTTGTCATTAGCTGGCTGATTATGTATATATAGGATAATCTAGCTCAATAGTTTATAGTGGGATAATAATATACATCATGTCTAATGTAGTGATGTATGTAGGTGATTTATGTATTTTTAAGTGATGGATAATTACATATAAATTGGTTGATATATTAGGATTATGTGTCCAACTATGTATCATGTTACCAATATAGTTATGTTAGCTAGTTGACTTCATAAAAAATGGTTGATTTAATTTGAAATTTAAAAGTGACTAACATAGTTAGATATATGGCTCACTTAGTATAAATTTAAATATGGCTAACATAGTTAAATACATGGTCAATTTAGTATAAGGTTAAAAGTAGCTGACATAGTTAGATACATAGTTGATTTAGTATAAAGGTTTGTTTTTAGTTGATATAATTAGTTATGTGGCTGATGTAGTGTAAAATGTAGAGAAAATGTCAAAATAGGTTGATGAAGTAGTTAATTTAGATGAGAATTAATGTATTATTAATTTTTATAATGTAACTTGATTATTATCTGATGTCAAGGATTAATAAATTCTTTGTTGTTTGATATTTTGTAGAGGCAATGATGACTATAACATTTAGTATACATAGTGTGGTTACCAAATTTATTAGATAGATTTATAAATGATGATCATGCATGTTTGAAATTGTTAGGCTTTGGATGGATCATGTATATGTATTATATCCCATCTAGTGTTGACTTAGTCTCTATATTCTTAGGGACATGGGAGTGACTAACCAACACTTTTATATGGGTGGTGGATCGGAATACCATTAAGGTGGATATCACCCTAGAGGATGTCCATGAAATTCTAGGACTTCCTATTATAACCACTCCTAAGATATTTGATACCCATGATACAAATATTGAGAGATGGTCCCTAACCCTATGGGTGACTAGTCTAGAGAGATATTTTAATGGCTTATGAGATCATCTATTTTATGTTTATATATATATATATATATATATATATATATACCATTTTATATATCTAAAAAGCCATTATTGGCCTTGTGACAACTTGTGTGATCTATCACAAGTCAAATGGAAAGGTGCCACTATACATGGTCACCTTGTGTCATTGTATACTAGATTAGGTACTATGTGTGACCTAGGGTTGATTATTTGGGTGTAGTTAGTACATGATATATATAGCATTATTTCACATAGGTAGATGACTATGGGAACTCTTATTTTACTTAGTATTTGGATTTATGAGATATTTCTTATGTATCATCTAGTTGGGTTGCCCCATGTTATAGATGATACTTTATCACATGTCTTGAGATGGTGAAAATACTTTGTTACATATTTTACCTCATGTCCAAGTGATGGAATATCACTCAAGGGGATATTATTTTACAACCATATGAATGTATTGTAGCTAGTTGGCCTTATTGGCCAACTATTTATCATGGACTGGCTCATGTTTGTATTAATAGACATTATAATTAGTGGGTAGAGCCACACCCTATTACTCACCTACTTAGTTAGTTAGGGTTACCACCTTTAATGACACATATAGTAGTGCTTACATATTTAGTGTGATTTATGAGGAAGCATAGTGGTAGTGTAGGTATAGGAGTGCCCATGGATGTGATTGCCATTCAACCACACCATGTTAGACCTTAAATGGGATGTTGGTGGTGGTAATAAAGAGAGGTAAGAATAGTTTAGGAGGAGGTAATGGTGGCATAAGAGGATGTGGAGGTGAATATTATTGTTCCATAATAGGAATTATAGTTACCACCATGGGTAGCATGATGATGTAGGCATTAGTAGGTGCATATATAGGTGGAGGTGTGAGAGGAGGTAAAGTTGTAGGTAAATATAGATAAGCATGGAAATCTTATAGAACAACCTACAAAGATCTAGTCCATAGATTAAAATATTCATACTGGACCATGTTGTGCTCATGTTCTCCTACTTGGTTTTGTAGCACCTTAGAGACATGCTCCAGTGGAGATTGTTAGTGGAATCATTGATGGAGAGACTATTATTGGTAAGAATTTTTTTATGTAGTTGATGTTTATTTTGTTTATATATTAGATATACATATATTTTACTAGATTATTTTGAGTTATTTTGTGTGTGTGTGTGTGGGTGGGTGTGTGTGTGTGTGTGTGTGTGTGTGTGTGTGTGTGTGTGTGTGTGTGTGTGTGTGTGTGTGTGTGCACGTGCGCACGCGCGTGCATGTGTGTGCATGTGTGCATGTGTGTATGTGTGTGTGTGTGTATGAAATATAATGTCCATTTGGTTTTATGTTTTGTATATACTTTAGAGGAGGATTTTAGATGGTATATGGTAATGAGAGAAGTTCACCATGATATTTTAGATGAAGTTTTGCCATATAATGATACTACCAATCTATTTAAATTATTGTACCCTCTACAATAGTTTATGCTAGTTGGTTTTATTGGTCAGTGAGGTAGTGCAAGAGATGCATAAATGAGGAAATATAACATATTTACCACTGGGAGTGGGTGATGGAGATCTACATGCTTGGTAGACATTCATTGAGGAAAAGGCTACTCTTATACCTATATCTAGATATTTTAGACTTGTTCAATCCTAAGTGGTCAATATAAATAGATATCTAGAGGGTATATATTCATGGATATCATCACTACATTTCACCATTTAGAGGGGACAATCTAAGGATTCAACAAGTAGTGTGGCCCATCCATCAGATGGGTAGGGTGGACCATAGCCACAGTGTTGTTATTATATTATTCTCATAGCAGGTTTTTATATTATATAAAACATTTGATCCAATTATATATATATATATATATATATATATATATATTTATATTTGTTTTTATGACTCATGGATGTTATAAATGTATGTATTTCTTTTTTAACATGTGTTTAATTTTTTTATATGTTTATGAGAAAATTTATGATGTATTTTAAATTCTTTTCTAGTAGTTGTGAACAAATGCATGGTTAAAAAGAATGATAAGGAAAGTAAAGATGTAAAATTAAATAAGTAAATAAAATGTAAAACACACTAAACCATGTTGGGAAGCATATAAAATGTCAAATAATAAAGGAATTTGTAAAACATACCAAATCAAGTTTTAAAAATGTGTAAGATAAAAGAAAATTAGAAGCTATAAAACACACTAAATCAAGTTGAAAATAATGTATTACATAAGTGAAATTAAATGATAAAATGTAAAACATAAGACATACTAGATCAAGTGTAACATCCCCAATAGGATTTACTAGAATAGCATAAAAAAAATCATGTATTCATATATTAGGCTTCACCATGAGAATATAACTAGTGATACAAATAAAACACACTAAGTATGTTAACCATAAATAGATATGTAAAAATCCATTTAATTACTAATCACCATGATAATAAATAATCAAATCAAGTACAATTCCAATATACTCAATTTAACCATATATATTCCAAGAGGTAAATACATAATTTTAGCCATAGCTAATAAAATATTACAGCTACTACTATTAAAGTATAAATGAATAAATATTATATTTTCATCAATAGTAATGTCACAATAATAAATATATTACAAGATACAATGCTCCAAGAAGCATGAGTCTCAATGAGCTCAAGTATCCTATGGCAATTTCAAGTGTAGTCTCCAATGAAGTATTATTGTAGGGAGGGAGATCATCATCTAAGTGCTTTTCCATACCAACCACGGACCATCGATTCCCTGCACAATCTCCCAACTAGGGAATGTCCCTCCCTTTACAGATGGCTAGATAATTATAGTACAAAAATATAGAGAGATAAGATAGTACCCATGTGTTTTAAGATATCTAATACATGATGTGTACCATAAAGAAAATGCATTCTAAAATGATATTACACAAATATGTTAATCAAACATATGAAATGACAATTTTTTACTAAACATAACTTTGGCCAAAGTTTTTAAATAGTTAATGATCTCCATAATCAATGCATACACACCACTTTATTAGATTACCCTCATCTTGCATTGATGATGCTAAGTAAGCTAGTGAATTATGTCTCACTACTTATTTAATGTCATCCATGCAAGATTTGGATAATTGAAACATAACCAATAGATTCAATTAGAATACTTCCTATCAAGAGGCATAAAACATGCTAAGTATAGAAATAATCAAAGTACATACAATTAGTCCATCAAACATATGTAATGAATCTCAAATAATATTATTTATTACATGAATATTAAATGTAAACAAGTACAGTCCATACCATCTGGGAATATTATATACTTAGTCTACATGTTACTAAATCTCAAAAGTAACTCATATGTAGAACCATCTATGACAAACAACATTTATCACAATTTATTTCCATGTTCACATTTATAAAATAAAAACAAACCAATCATAATTAATTGCAAGGATTAAATACCTTATAATTATTATCTTCACTCACTTTAAACAATAATCCAACTTTCATATTTACTGGTTGTACATTTAATGAGTTATATGCATATAAACATGGTATGTTACTTCACAGATTTATAACTAAATTAATATTCATAACATATACCATATTTATATTTATTCATCTCATTAATACAAATGTATACTATATATGTGTATGTATACATCATATTCATTTAGATATATATGTTATATATATTTTTATGTACACAATTTATCCTTGTCAAATGAAATTAACAAAAATACTATTTTGTCATAAACTAATAGTGTATCCATTATTCTCTAATAATTCATATTCCATATCCTTAGAGTATAATGTACATCTATTATTCATTCAATTTCTATTTTCCATTATGAACTTCATATAGTTTGAACAAAATGAATATAAATACCTACTCTAAAAATAGCATACAAGATGAAACATAAGATTTATATTTTCATTAACCCCTGTTCTCATTTCCCTTATATTAATTATTAAGTTGTAATCCATTATCTATATAAAACTATACAAAATATGTTTACCTAATTTCCTTAATTTGGTTTTATTAAACTAGATATATTATTTCATGATGTTTGATAAATAGTATAATAATCAACTGACAACTCAGATTTATTAATTGACCCCCTTCTACTCATTTTAGGATTTTTTTTATGATATTATCACAAACATCAATGAAAATCAAGTCAATGTTCAACTTAGATTTATTGAGAATCATATAGTAAATAAATCCATTGCATGGTATAGCATAAGAATTTACCTTACTATAGTTTATGTACAATCCTTGATAAATATCTAATGCATCATTCAAAGTTTTACTCTGTCGACTAAATTCTTATAAAATATAAATATATACACTAAAATATTTCATAATAAGTTTCCTAATAATTATTGAACCAAATACCCAACCCACATAAATGTTATACAAATCATTTATAATGATCTGTATATATGTGCATGTGAGATTGATTGATATACCTATATCCATTTTGTCATAATATCAATGATGTGAGTACGCTACCAGATATCAAAATGGGTATAATAGTCACCTCATATAAATGAATTCCATATAAATATGAAACTTAATGTTGAAATGGAATATAGGCACTCATAGAACCAACCTTAGGATGGCACTATTTTATCCACCATTCTAAACATAACCAACTTACTTAGACCTATGTTTACCATCACAAGGTTTATAAAAATATATTCACAGTCCTTTTATATACGTTCAGGGTTTCAAAATAAAAGTACACAGTCCATTCCTTATAGACTAAAACCCAATAATAGGATTGATATCTCATAATTGGCATAGTATTTTATAGTAATTACAAATAAAATTTCAATACTATCAGAATCATACAACAAAATTTACTCAGACCTATATATTTTATCCCAAGAAAATCAAAAACATATACATAGTCTTGTTAAATATATATGCTCAAGGTTTTGGAATAGTCATAACCACATATATGAAATAAGGGGTTTTGAAACAAATAATACATAATAATTCTATTTATATTAAAACACTACTATCAAAGTCCTAAAATTTCATGGCTTGAGCGTTATAGTAATCACACTAAAATTAAAACGTAATTCATCTTTATTAATTTACACACAATCTTAATCCCTAAATCTTAAGGAATTTTGGGATATAGATTTAGTTCTATGGATGGTCGAGCCATCCACATGGCTAAATCATTATCTATTTAATATATAGCAAGTAATTTACCAAACCTTAGTAAGACATATATACATAGAATTTATTGTATTCCAAAATAACTAAATAATGGAATTTCATTACCAATCTCAAAATAACTTCCAATTTTGTCATTTCTTGCACCAGAATATCTTGCCACCCTCTTCTCTCTGCTCACTCTTCTCTTCTCCTTATATGCCATCCCTTGCCCTTCTCTTTTCCTCTTTATCATCATTTCTTTGACAACCTCTCTCATACATTTAATGCATGCAATTATAACATCAAAAACCATAGTTCACCATTGTTCCCATCATGAAAAAACACTATTTATTTGCAAATTGGTTTTCTTAATCCATGTTAATTAGAATTAGAGCTAAGTAGAAGCCATAATCTCTTGAGTGTTCCAAAATAATCAATATTTTAATCTTTTACATATTTGCATGGTCTTTTGACTTACATGCATGTGTATTGACTTTAAAAAGTCCATTTACCATATCATTACAAATGACATCAATAACTCTAAATTATACCAACCAATAAATCCATAAACTCATATACTAATGCAAATCTATTTGACCCCCTTAGCTAAGGTTATATCATATGATTTTAATTTAATTTTTAGCAAAAAATTAGAAAACATTATCAACATTATGACTTTGAATAATAATGTGACTAATAAAAAGTCAATAGCTAGATTTTTGACCACATAAAATTCTATCAAATTTTATAACCATTAAATCAAACACAACATTGTTCAAACAATATTCAACCATATCAAATGCAATGGTAAGTCAATTACAAAATCACTTAATCAATCCAAGCAACAACATCAACTATTTATAAATCAGTCACACAACTAAATCCACATAATCCTCAACCAAAAAATATGATCATAGAATGCATATATATCATAAATTAAGGACATACTATAGCTATCACAAAACAAGAAACATTCATAAACATATTATCATAATGTGGTGTGTGTTTGTGTGTAGCTATCTAGATTTTCTTTTTTTTTCCCCTAACATCTCAATTTATGCCACCCTCTCCGATGATGTTCTCCCTCTGTCACACTCTGAGGGATGAATATATCCTACATCCAACTCATGAAAAAGAAGGTATTTAGTCTATAATATCATCATATAAACATAAAATAATATTTTATAAACTAAAAACATGATCATAATGTAAAGAATATACATGTACATCTAACTCATAGCAATTTAATCATTCAATCTAAGTAACATACAACTATCTCATAAACAACATATGGCATACAACTTAATTAAACATTAGTTAATCAATTTAAAAACCATAATAATCAATGGATAAATTTTATTAATCTTAGAGAGATAAATTGAGATGTGACATCCTTCCCTCTTAAAGTTGGTTACCATCTTGATGACATATATTCAAACACTAGTTCTGAAATTTTAACTTTAATCAGTAGAGAAATAAAATAATATCTAGTAATGCACCAATAAAATAAATATGGAAATAGCCTATATAACTCATCATAGTCCTCCAAAATAGAACTATCCTATAAGTATTATTCCCATAGGACCTTGCACTATGACACTTATCTATTATGCAAATGGATTTTTTGAGTGTCAGTTACTCTGGTTGGTTCTACCATGATGAACTTAGGATCTAGAACCTGAAAAGCACTCCAATCTAACACATGTGAAGGATCAACTATATACTTTTTAAGATAAGACACATGGAAGACATTATACAAAAGATCTAAGGCTGGTGGCAATGCAAGATTATAAACTATAAGGTTAACCACTTACAAAACCTTGAAGGGTCCCACATATCTCAATGAAAGTTTTGTTGACCTTCCAAATTTAATTGAGATTTTATGAGGTTTAACCCTCAAAAACACTTTATCACCTACTAAAAACTACCTAATTTTTCACTTCATATCAGCATAATTCTTATGTCTATCATTGACCTCAACCAACCTCTACCTAATGGTCTTGACTTATTATTCCATTTTTGAAATCATCTTAGGTCCAAAGACTAACATGTCTTCCAACCTATCCCGATTGATTATTGTTCTACACCTTCTTCCATAATAATGACTCAAATGGAGCCTTTTTCAATGTTGATTGGTATGAGTTATTGTATTCAAACTCAACCAATGGAATTTATTCTTCCCATGTGTATTGTTGATCCATGTAATACATACAAAGGAGATCTTCTAAAACCTTATTAACTCACTTTGTCTAACCATCAATATGTGGGTGATATGTAGTACTGAAGTTTAGTTGTGTACTCAGAGTTGAATTCATAGTCAACAAAAATCTAGAAGTCATCCTTAGATCATAATATGAAATAATCTTCATTATAAAACCATGTAACCTATACACTTTTACTAATATCTTTGCAAGAGTAGATGCATCATCAATCAATTTTCTTGGTATAAAATGAGATACCTTGGTTAGTTTGTCAATTACTACCAAGATCATGTCACGAATGTTTAGTGACAATGGTAAACCTTGGAAAAAGTACATATTGATCATCTACCACTTTCATTTTGGTATGTCATGTGTAGACAACAATCTAGTTAGATGCACATGTTCAACTTTCACATGATGACATTATAGAAAATGAGACAAAAAATCCACTACACATTTCTTGATTCCTTTCAAGAAATAGAGTGGTCTAAGATCATTCATGATCTTGGTTACCCCTGAATGTTTTGGATATGGGGTGTTTTCTAATTTCTTTAGCATTGTGCTCCTCATATTTTCTCTATATATTACATACATCCTTCTATTGTACTACAAAAGACCATCATTCTCTATTTCAAATCCTTTATACTTAGGATTCTAAGCATTCTCAGATAATGCTTTACAAAATGAATCATAGAATTCATCACCTAGAAATAATTTAACCACTTGATCCCTGAAAGTACTCCTGATAGTAGTCAAGACTGCTATGTACCTCCTATGACTTAGGGAATCAAATACTCTATTTTTCTTGCCTTTGATATAGTCATTATTGAAATCATAATTAGATAAAAAATCTAACCAGCATCTTTGATGAGCATTTAGATTTGTATGGGTGAATATGTACTTGAGTCCTAAGTTATCTATCTTGAGCTCAAATAGTTTTCCCAACATAAAATGCTTCATAACTTTCAAAGCATGCATAATTACTAAAAGTTCTAGGTTATTAGGGGCATAATTCACCTCATAAGGCTTTAGTTTCCTAGATAGGCTACTACCACACCATCCTTCATAAAAACTCCTCTAATTCCATCCCTAAATGTATTAGTGATCACTAAGAATTCACCATTGGGATGGAGAACTCTTAGTATTGATGTTGAAGTAAGCCTCCTTTTTAGTTTCTAAAATTCTACTTTACACTTGTCTAACTAGATGAAACTCTAATTATTTTGATTTAGAGAGGTAATCAAATTAGCTACCTTAGAAAAATTTAGAATGAATTTTCCATAATATGCTACTAATCCCATGAAAATTCTTACCTCATGCACTTTATTTGGTGTTGGCCACTCCATAATGTCTCTTATCTTTGTTGGGTTTATCAAAATACCATATACAAAGATAATATGTCCTAGATACTACACTTTCTATTAGAAAAATGCACACTTAAACAACTTACCATATTACTTGTGCTTCTACAAATTTTGAAAAACTAGTTCTGGATGTTGAAGATGCTCTTTTTCATCCTTAGAATATATGAGGATGTCATCCAAAAAAACCAAAACAAAGTGATACAAACAATATTTGAACATAATATTCATGAGATTCATAAATGTTTTAGGAGTATTTGTCAACTTGAATGGTAACATTGTGAACTCATAGTGAATATATCAAGTTTTGAAAATTGTTTTTATAATATCCTCATCTCTTATCCTCAGTTGATGATACCCTTATCTAAGATCAATTTTATAAAATAGGGTGCCCCTAACATCTGAACAAAAAGATCATCAATATGAGGTAGCAGATATTTGTTCTTGATTTTCATCTTGTTTAACATTTTGTAATCTATACAAAGGTGAAGAGTACCATCCTTCTTCCTAATGAAGACAATTAGTGTACCCCATAGTGACACACTTGGCCTAATCAACCCTTTTGATAATAACTCTTGAATTTGAGCCTTCAATTCAACAAATTATATGGTTGTCATCCCTTACATTTCCCTAGACTATGGTTCCAATCTAGCTATGATATCTATCAAGATATCAAAATCACATTCAAGAGATAATCATGGCAATTTCTCTATAAGCACATCATAAAAATTCCTAAGAAAATGATAACATTTGATGGATGGTTACTTAGATTATCCCATCTCATTTACCTTAACAATAAATGCTTGGCACGCTTTCCTCTGAGCCTTCTTGAGTTACAATGCATAAATTTTCCTAAGCTCCAACTCTCTTTCCTCACCCTTAATCTGTGTCTAATTTCCAAAATAATCTTGATTCTCAACATTTTTTAGATAGTAGTCAACCTTGTATTTATGCTTCATAACCTAATTTAATCCTAGGATCACATCATATGACCCTATCAATATTTCATAAAGATCCACTACTGTTGTTAATTTAGGAAACCTAATCACAGCTTTAACTAAACACTTGTCAACTTTGAACTTTGACTCATTCCCATATTACATTGACAATGTATTTTCCATAACTCCAACTTTTATAAATTAACTTATTAAGCATTTTAGGAGCAATAAAACATTATGTATCTCTTGTATCTATGAAAATAAAACTTGGATGTTCAAACAAAATACCTAATAATTCTATGGGTGAAGTTTAGAATTTTTCTTGTTTATTATCAACTATTGCATGAATCTATTACTAAAAATTTACTTATTATATATAATAATCCTTCTTCTTTGACTTATCCTAAGTACACTTCATGATAAAAATGGTCACCTCCATAAATGAAGCAACCTCAAAGTGGTAATTTCTTATAAGACTATTAGTTTCCCTTGAAACCACCTTTGAAACCATTATCAAGTTTCTTGTTACCTATACCACTATTGAATATAACATTCTAACTCTTGAACTGACTCTTGAGTCTCCACTCCTCTGCTTCCAATTTTTCATTTTAAAAGTTGGTTTGGAGCTTCTAAACTTTTTTTAAAACTTATCATTGACCTAAGTAAGATATTTTAGCTTATATTCTTACTTGAATACCTTCTCGAAGACTTGATCCATGGTAGATGACCCATGCATATCCACCTCATCACCAAGTTGGGGTTTCGATCCCATGATTAACTTCCTAATTTTGAACCTCTCATCTACCTAATATTGAGGTACATACTTTAGAATCTTTGTTAATTGTTCCTAGTATTCATTCACCGATAGGTATCTTTGTTTAAGATTCTAAAAAAAATTAATATTTTTATTAAAATACAATTATGTAATCCACCATGATTTAAAAAATATCACAAACTGCTCCCATGTAGTGGTGATAGAGTTCATATTCATTTTCAACTTTTTATTGGCCCACCATGTAGTTGCTTCACCAACTAATTGGTAAGCTCCCCAAACTACTTTATTGACTTTAGAGTAGTTTTTAATCTTGAAATACATCTCCATCTTTTTCACCAATGATTCAAATCCATGTCCCAAAATGGTTCCATCGAACTTGGATGGATTCACCTTTTTCATATCTCTATCTAATTCTATAGCTACATGAGCTCTCACATCTTTAGGCACTTCCTCATGTCTCTTCTCTTAAAGACTATCTTTCTCAATATGATGCTCTTCAGGTACATTTTGATAGGCTTCCTCTTCATGGTCATGAACTTCCTATTTTGGGGCTATAATTTGGTCCCTAGTTTCATTCATGGCTATGAGAATATGATCCAACTTTGTTGTTTTTTTAGTGGAAAATTAATTAGGATCAAATAGAGGGTTATTTTTATTCACATTTGAAGGACCCTCACCATATGATCTAGCTCACACCATTCTCCTTTCTGATAAATAGAAGGATAATAAAATTTTATTGGACTTATTAAGTCCTAGAGTTTGAACCATAGCTATGATACCATAATGTAACATTCCCACTAGGATTTATTGGAATAAAAATTTAAAAAATCACATATTCATATATTATACTTCACCACAAGAATATAACTAGTGATGCAAATAAAACACACTAAGTATGTTAACCATAAATAGACATGTAATAATCCATTTACTTATTGATCACCATGATAATAAATAAGTAAATCAATTACAATTCTAATTTACTCAATTTAACTACATGTATTCGAAAAGCTAAATACATAATTTCAGCCATGACTAATACAATATTATAGCCACTACTATCAATTTATAGATGAATAAATATTACATTTTCATAAAGAATAATGTCACAATAATAAATATAGTACAAGATACAAGGTTTCATAGAGTATTAGTCTCAATGAACTCAAGTATCTTATGGTAATCTCAAATTTAGATTCCAATAAAGTACTATTGTAGGGAGGGAGAGCATCATTCAATATCTTTTCCACACCAACCACAAACTGTCGATCCCCCACATAATCTCCCAACTAAGAAATGGCACTCTCTTCACAGATGGGTAGATAGTGATGGTGTTAAATTATAGAGAGACAAGCTAGTACCTATGTGTTATAATATATCGGATACATGTTGTGTACCATAAATAAAATATGTTCTAAAATGATATCTCATAAGCATGTAAATCAAACATATGAAATGATAATGTTTAACTAAATGTTAATGATCTTAAAAAATAGTTAAATTCATACACACCACTTGATTATAATACCCTCATCTTGTGAAGTCTATCTCACTACTTATTTAGCTCCATCAATGTGATATTTGTTTAATTAAATCATAACCAATAGATTCAATAAAATTACTTCCTATTAGAAGGAATAAAACATGCTAAGTAAAAAAATAATCAAAGTACATACATTTAGTCTATCAAACATATGAAATGAATCTCAAATCATATTATTTAATACATATATAATAAATGTAAATGAGTATAGTCCATACCATCTAGTTATATTATATATATACTTAATCTACATGTTACCTAAATCTCAAAAGTAACTCATATGGAGAATTATATATGACAAAAATAATTATCATTTTATTTCCATGTTCATCATTTATAAAATAGAAACAAGCCAATCATAAATAATTTCATTGATCTAATACCTTATAATTATTGTCTTGACTCACTTTAAATAATAATCCAACTTTCATATTAATTGGTTGTACATTTAATGAACTATATGCATATAAACATGGTATGCTACTTCACACATTTATAACTTAATTAATAGTCATAACATATACCATATTTATATGCATTCATATCATTAATTAAAATATATACTATATATGTGTATATATACATCACATTCATTCACACACACACACACACACACACACACACACACACACACACACACACACACACACACACACACACACACACACACACACACACACAATTTGTCTTTGTCAAAAGACATATATCAAAAATACTATTTGGTCATAGAATAATAGTGTATCCATTATGCTTTAAGTATTCATATGTCATAACCTTAGAGTATAATGTATACATCTATTATTCATTCAATTTCTATTTTCCATAATGAACTTTATGTAGTTTGAACAAAACTAATATAAATGCCTATTCTAAAAATAGCATACAAGATCAAACATAATATTTGTATTTTCACAAACCCTTGTTCTCATTTCACTTATATTAATTTATAAGTCATAATCCATTATCAATAGAAAACTATAAAAATACCATTTACACTAATTTATTTAGTTTGGGTTTATTAAACTTGATATATTGAAATACTTAAAGCATAATGGATACACATATTACTCATCCCCCTTCTACTCATTTTAGGATTTTGTTTTACCCTAGTCTCACAAGCATCAATTAAAATCAAGTTGATGTTCAACTCAAATTTATTGACAACCATATAACAAAAAAATATATCACATAGTCTAACATAATAATTTACCTTACTATAGTCTATGCATAGTCCTTGATAAATATCTCATGCGTCATTCAAATTTCAACTTTGTCCACTAACATTTTATGAAATATAAATGAATATGCTAAAGGATTCCATAACATGTTATAGATTTCCTAATATATCTTGAACCAAAAACACAATCCACATAAACATTATGTAAATCATAAATAATGATGTGTGTGTGTGTGTGTAAACCCAAGCCACATAAACATTATGCAAATCATAAATAACAATGTGTGTGTGTGTGTGTGTGTGTGTGTGTGTGTGTGTGTGTGTGTGTGTGTGTGTGTGTGTGTGTGTGTGTGTGTGTGTGTGTGTGTGTGTGTGTGTGTGAGAGAGAGAGAGAGAGTTAGAGAGAGAGAGAGATTAACTGATATATCTATATCCATTTAATCATAATATCAATGACATGAATACAATATCAGATATCAAAATGGGTATAAGAGTCACCTCATATAAAATAATTCCATATAAATATGAAACTTACTATTGAAATGGAACATAGCCACTCATAGAACCTACCCTAGGATGGTGCCATTTTATCCACCATTCCAAACATAACCAACTTACTCAAACCTATGTTTACCATCATAGGGTTTATAATTCTATATTCACAATCCTTTTATATATGTTTAATATTTCAAAAATAAAAGTACATAGTCCATTATTTAGAGACTGAAACCCAATAATAGGATTGATATCTCATAGTTGAGTTGGTATTTTATAATAATTACATATAAATTTAATACCATTCCATTCATACAACAAAATTTACTTATACATATGTATTTTATCTCAATCAAATTAAAAACATATACACAATATTATTAAATATATATATGCTCAAGGTTTTGGAATATTCATAACCACATATATGAGATAAGGGTTTTCAAAACAAACAATACATAGTCAATCTATTTATATTAAAACCTAAATATTAAAATCCTAAAATTTCATGGCTTGAGCATTATAGTAATCATACCAAAAATAAAACCTAATTCACCTTTATTAATTTACACATAGTCCTAGTCCTCAAATCTTAAGGAATTTGGGGATACAGATTTAGTTTTGTGGATGGTTGAGCCATCCACATGGATAAATCTATATATATTTAATATATAGTAAGGAATTTCCCAAACCTTAGTAAGACATATATACATAGAATTTATTGTATTCCAAAATAACCAAATAATGGAATTTCATTACCAACCTCAAAATAGCTTCCAGTTTTATAATTTATTGCACCAAAATATCTCTCCACCCTCTTCTCTCTTGTCACTCTTCTCTTCTCCTTATGTGTCATCCCATTCCCTTCTCTATTGCTCCTTCTTATAATCATTTCTCCATTAAGCTCTCTTATACATTTAATGCATGAATTGTAACATCAAAACTCACAATTTTCCATTATTCCCATCATGTAAAAACCCTAGTTATCTATAAATTGGTTTTCTTAATTCATTTTAACTCAAATTAGAGATAATCAAAATCCTTAATCTCTCGAATTTTCCAAAATAATCAATATTTTAATCCTTTACATATCTATATGGTCTTTTAACTTACATGCCCATGTATTGACTTTACAAAGTCCATTTAGCATATCATTATAAATGACATCAATAACTCTAAAGTATACCAACCAATAAATCCAAAAACTCATATACTAATGCCAATGTATTCAACCCCCTTAGATTTGTCATCTCATAGGATTTCAATGTAATTTTTGGCAATAAATTAGAAAATTTTATCAACATTATGACTTAGAATAACAATGCATCTAATAAAATTTCAATACCTATAATTTTGATCCCATAAAGTCTATCAAACATTATAATCATTAAAACAAACACAACATTTTTCAAACAATACTCAACCATATCAAAAGTAGTGGTAAGTTAAGTACAGAATCACTCAATCAATCCACATAATAACATCAACTATTATTAAATCAGTCACATTGTAACTAAATCCACATAATTTTCAAATAGAAAATATTATCATAACATACATATATATCATAAATTAAGGACATACTATATCTATCAAAAAAAAAACAATAATCACAAACATATTATTCTAATGTGGTGTGTGTGTGTAGGTATCTAGATTTTCTTTTGTCATCCCCCAATATCTTTATCTATGCCACCCTCTCTAATGATTTTATCCCTCCATCACACTGTAAGGGATGAATCTATCCTACATCCAACTCATGACAGAGAAGGTATTTATCCCATAATATCATCTTATAACCATAAAATATTGTTATAATTTAACAACATGATCATAATGTCAAGAATATACAAGTATAGCTAAGTCATATCAATTCAATGATGAAATCTAAGTAACATAAAATTGTCCAATAAATATCATATTAAATAATCTTAATTAAATAGTATTTAATAAATTTAATAACCATAATAATCCATGGATAAAATGTTATTAAGCTTAGAGAAAAAAAATCGGGATGTGACATCAAGTTGGGAAGTATGTAAGTGTAAAATGATTTGTAGATAAAAAAATGTAAGCCACACTAAATCCAATTGAGAATCATGTAAAATATAATTAAATGTGAAATATGGAATTAAATTTGAAATAAACTAAATCAATTTGAGAAGTGTGTAAAATGTAATTACATGAGATACAAGTAAAAGATGTCAATGTTAATAAGGATAGTTATTTTTGTGACTAATCATGGTATGAATCTTTAAGAATTTTTTATGAGGAAATATTGTTCATATCCAATGTCTTACACTAAAACTCATAAGGGGTAAACTAATTAGGTAAATGATAATAATGGTAAATTTTTTTTTTGGATGATAAAGATGTGTTTGTGAGGAAGGTCTAGTCTTATCCAAGGTATTGCATTACAACTCATAAAAGGGAACCAAATGGATATGATTAGCTAAAAAATAATATTCATCAAGGAAGAATATTAGGAATGTTGTAATAAAATAAGGAATTAATAAATCATGATAGAGGTTTTTAGAATAAACCTTAGTAGGCATGAGGCATATTAAGTAAATACGTAATCGATAAGAATTTATTATATGCCAAATACAAAAGATATTTATTCACAATAAACATAAAATTTTATTGGTGAATAAATTAGTACTAAGATAATATCATGAATATTATATATATATATATATATATATATAGGAAAAGTAAAATGGACCTACCTTCCCATAAATTATTCCCCATTCCTCAGGACCCCTTACAAAACCATCAATTTACTATGAAGATTGGGTACTCATGAGAAATTAGGTAGCACTAGAGAAATTTCTAAGATCTCCTACCCTAGTCTACTGGCCTAACTCACCCCAATGGAGCTCGGATCTACCATGAGGCTAACTATGGAGTTTGAGCTTCAACTTGAAATAGGAGATGTGTTAAGATATGAATCATTTATTTTGGTGTGATTTTGTATTTTTAATGTTTATTTTTCACTTTCATCATTGCCTTTTATTTAAATGATTTGGATTTTAAATTTTTATGTCTTTTTCAATTCTTTGTCCATATAGATTTGGAATAACTAAACATTAGTTATAAAAGTGATAAACACATATAATCTTTAGGTTTTGGTTTATAGGATATATAATACCTAGATATTTCATCATTTTACTAAATAATTAGGCTTTCTCATAAACAAATATGTTATCTCAATACTAACTATATGCATACTTATTATGAAGGGAAGATAATGGAAATATGGAGATCATTCGTGTGTGTGTGTGTGTGTGTGTGTGTGTGTGTGTGTGTGTGTGTGTGTGTGTGTGTGTGTGTGTGTGTGTGTGTGTGTGTGTGTGTGTGTGTGTGTGTGTGTGTGTGTGTGTGTGTGTGTGTGTGTGTGTGTGTGTGTGTGTGTGTGTGTGCATGCATGTATTTATGTATGTATATAATGATTCAATGAGAAATATGCTTGATAACTAATCATATGGTAAAGATAAGAAATTAAAGGGGTGTGGATTTAGAACCATGTCACAATACTATCTACCTTTATTTGAACAAAATGGCATAACAAGTGCAAAAGATAAATCATCCTATATAAAATAGGGGATAGATAAATGATAATTAAATTAATCCATGAAACATTAAATTAAACCATGAAAAAAAAAATTAGTTCATAAGACATTTTTAAATGTTAGTTAAAACATAAGATTAATATATGCTCATAAATCAAATCCAAATAATATGAAACTATGATAAATGATGTGATGAAACACCATGGTTTGTTCATAAATATTGATAAATTTCATGGAAAACATCATCTATAACATTTTATATGTCCTTGTGTAACTATATTCTAACTTTAATCAAAGCTTCAACAATCTTTGTAGAGTCACAAAAAAGACTTCTTGGTGTATTATCTCTACTTAAAAAGTGGGTATGCTAGAAGAAGAATGATGTTCATGGGGTATTTGTTGTGAGGGGTACTTAGTGTAATTAAATGATTCAAAATATGATTAAACATCCACAAATCTATGAGTAAATGTGGGATATATAGAGGGTTAAGCCTATGTCTATGAATGTGATGGAGAATTTGGTTGAGTCGATGAAGGTGTGGGTCATGGAAATTTATGAAAATGTTGTAAGACATATATTTGTATGGTGTGCAAGACACTAATTCTAAATACATTAAACCTCCCCATATTTAGGGATGCATTCTATACGTATCTTAAGAGGTGCTAGGATCTTGTTTGTAGATTGTGCTTTCTCTAGATGAAGTGTATCAATGTACTGACAAATCTATTAATATTGAGTAGAAGAATGATTATGTGTACCATAAAATAAAAAAGTGAATCTATAAGTATATTTTTAAGGTCAGTTATCTATAGTAGAAGTAAATTTTGAGGCTTGTTTCTATTGATGTGCATGATAATCCTTGTCCCAATGACCATCAACTCTATGGATATCATAATATGCTTTATCTGGCCATCATGCCAGTAGAGGGTCAAGCCTTGGTAAAGTATTATGTCATTATCAATAGGAGGAGAGATTATAATAGGATCATTCCTATCCTAGGATACATCATGAGAGGATTTCATAGTGGGTTAGCATAGTGTAGCCAACATATCCAGAGGAAGTAAGTTGGAAGGATCAAGGTATTTAGCAAAATTGTAAGGTCCTGTCATAGAATGGTCAAGAAGCATAATACAAAAAGGCTCATCAATAACTATATTATTAGTGTGTATAAACTCTATCTCTATCCTATGACCATCAAAATAATAACTAATATCAATAATTATATAAGGATAAGGAACTACATGAATAGAACTAAAATAATGTTTTAAAGAATAATGATATCTAAGTATCTCTACATTTTTAACTTGAGCAAAGATAGTTAAAAGGGTATCATCTAAGGAATATCCATAATCATACTCAAGTGTGTGAAGGTAAATATCACATGCATAAATTATTTTATTGTTTGAAGAGGCATGATGACTGGAGTATTTAGGTTTTTTTAGAATGATGAGAATTTCATCTAATGGTTTTTTATGAGATCAAGGTTGGAATAAAGGATTTAATTAAGTAATTATGTTAAGAGAGAGATCAAAAGTTTTGATTTTCAAACTAATCTCATTTGGGTCATCATCATCTAAATCTAAAATGTTAGGTCTTATGTTTCCTATTAATTTAGGATGACCATTGTAACCTCTAGTGGAATTGATAGGATAATAAAAACTTTGTGATTCATGAAATGGGATGTTAGATAAAGACTTGAGAGTGGGTATTTTAGAAACACCTCTTTCTTTGAATTTTTCAAAATTCCAAGGATTGGTATCTCCTTGAATATTTTATTTATCACCATTATAAGTAAACTTAACACATTGGTATATTGATGAAGTTAATATTCTCACATAGTGTGTCCAAGGTTGACCAAGTAAAATGTTATAGTAAAGTGGGAAGTTAAATATCATGACCTTGACACACACCATGATAGGGAAAACTATGATAGGGAGATAAACAAAACCTAAAAGAGTCATTTATATTCCATAATACCTTGACATGTACTTTGATTATATTTTATATTACATTCAAAATATCCAAGTTTTTTAACAACATCAAGGGAAGCCACATAAGTTCGTAAACCTTCATCAATTAATGCATGTTTAACTTGAATATCTCTTATTTGGATGTTAATGAATAATTATGGATCATCTTTAAGAATCAATATCTCATTTGGAATCATGGAAAAGATATTTACTTTGAGTGAAAGAGAGGTGTCTATTGTTTCATCAACATGGATAGTCATTTCTTCACACTGGTGAAGGATGCTATCTTCAAACCCTGATAAAGTAGTTCTTACCCCATAAGTGGCAGATGAGAGATGTTCATTTTAAATAAAAGTTGAATTATATTATTAAGATGATGAGGATAATTTTTCATGATTTATAATAAAGGGATTTTAGATGGGATATGTGAAGTTTTGGATATAGGATCCTATTCATCATATCTCATTAGAATTTCATTGGACAAGGGTGCATAGTGTTACAATAAATCCTTTGAGGGTGTAGTATAAGTGCATTGAAATTGATGTTGGTAGTGTGTGTTTATTTTATATTTGGTTAATTTGGATTGAATGATTGTATATGTTTGTTTGTTTTTAGAGGGCATGATTGAATTATTAGTTATTTACAGTGTTTTAGAGGAAGAACTACCAATGAAAGAAGGTTGTAGGATTTCCAAGTGAGTTGTCTTAGTTAAAAGAGGAATAGAACTTATATAAATGGTATGAGAGGTATTGTATAATTATATAATTAGATTTGAAATGTGAATTTTTTAAATTTGGTGATGTTGTTTCTACATGCCCCAATTCCATGAAATGAGATGGGTAAGAGTCTTGCATAGTGCAAAAATTTTGGAAATTATTATAGGTAAACGCTATATAATGATCAATATTAGAAACTAATATTCTCATTTTATTCATATTAACAACATTGTCATTATTTATGTTAGGAAATATATAACTTTAAACATTGTTGGTAGTAGGAGGTTGGCTAGTGTTAGCTTGATGATTAGGAAGGGGATCATTGTAAATAGCTAAATGAACATTTAATTGATTTAGGGCTTCATGTTTGGTTTTTTTTCATGTACCTTAATTACTAATTCATAAACTTGTTGACATGTATTAATAAGTGATTAATGATCAAAGATAGGTCCAACATGACAATACACAACAAATTTTCTTAGCTGGCAACAAGTTTCATGAGAATGGCCCCAACTTGTATGAAACCAAAAAAAATTGTGAGGATCATATCAATGTTTAGTAGGGAGAGAAGGATTTAGATATCATGGTGAAGGTAAATAAATATATTTTTTAATATTTGATAAGGAAAGTGGTTTATGGAAATACACATTGTGTACTTGAGAAAATGTGGAACTAGGATGAGAAGTGTTGGAAATTGACAATGAAGAATTAGGCTCCATAGGATTTCTTGGAGCAATGGATTAAATGGTGTGTATAGAATCATATGTGTTCATAACATCATTTTAGTTTTCATGTCAATTTTTAGGTTTCATGAGCATTCAATTTCTTGTTGGAGGGTGAGAAGGCTCGAATTGATGTATAAATAAATCTTGACATTTAGCTTAGTCAAGGGCTTCTTCTAAGGATTTTGAAGAAAGACTCCTCACATGATATTGTAATTTAGAGTGAATAACATTAGTAAATAAATGAAATAGAATATTATAATCACCTAAAAATGACACTTGAGTGATAAAAGTGTTACTTGAGACCACTTATCCCTAGATTAGCCCTAGATCTATCTTAGGTCCTATTTTCACATTTATCCAACCTTTGTGTGGGCAATAAGTGTTTGTATTCATCCCTAAAGTAGTCACAGACCCTCCTTATTGTATCATGGCCCTCCTTACCTTAGGTTATACCACCTAGACACTAGCTCCATGATAGGGATAGTAGTACCACATGGCACTAGTGTCCCAATTTTGGTGCTACTATACTTTCCCTCCTTTTTCCACAAATGGATATCATTACAAATCTTAGACCACATAGGGTCAGCCTAAACCTCTTTTATCACCCACATAATCACTAGAATAGTATATATACAGGAATTTTATCCATCTAACCACTATATGGAAATGATATTCAAATTACATATGTAAAATTAGAATATGTTATGCATAATTAAGGTTATCAATCCATATTTTTCCCTACTTATGCATACCACCATCTATAACATTCCTAATATTAGATTACTTAGATTTCCAATCTCAAGAACATTAAATGAACTCAATTTAACCATCATAATATATTTAATTTCACTTAAAATTTCACCAACACTTAGGTGGGGAGAACTAAATTACGCTTGATCCCTCTTCAGAGTATTAGTATGTAGGAAAATCTCATCATAGCAAGGTGTTGAGGATGTCCACACTACCCCACTAATAAACACACTTTTTAACTTGTATCAACTAGATTCCCTAGCTACATGGAGGATTAGGGTTCACTAATAAATTTAGTCAAAATAGGCCATCTACAAGGTTTCATAACTCATACACATAAGAATACGCTTGATAGATCTAGACACAGGTGCACCCAAAATCTCAAAATAGTCCCATATAAAGGACACTACCACCAAAATAGGGACACTAGAGCCACACATAACTACTATCCAATTAGGGTGCTAATATCCATAAGGTATTTTGACACCTAAAATCCTATTTACAATACTCAAACTAGCCTTTACCTCAGTTTTCAGCCTCTAAATAATCTATCTTAGTCATTTTCTAGCTATTTTCTCATTTACATTATTTATTATTATCTTTAAAAAGGTCAAATTTAGTCAATTCTATAGCAAACTAGTGGTTGTATTTATTGCATATTTATACATTTATTTACTATAGTCAACTCTTTAATAACATATTATTTACATTCACTAAGTCTTAAAAGTTTAAAACATTTGGAGAACTTCGCTTGCTTTAAATATTGCACAAACCCTAACCCTATATAACCCTAGGGTTTATATTTATAGCATTCTAAGACCCATATTTTAGATTTTAAATCCATTAATTCTATGATTTTATTTGATATAATCATGATAATAATGACATAAGTGTATCACTTTTTGTTGAAAATTCTAATACTTTAATTCACATGTTATTTTCCTTTAATTTGGAATGAACTTAGAAAAGACATAAACACATGTATTTATGATGTTTAATATCAATTAAAATGCATGCCAGGTTTCATTATTTATTTATAATGTTATATTTATCTTATGTGGAATTAAATTAAGACACAAATCTTTAAACACGTAGAGAATACATTACATAAGATACCAACTCCATTACCTAAAATTAACAAGTCTACTTTAGATGCCTTTTACTCTTTGTTCACTTTGATTCCCTACCTATCACTCCCAAACATTAGGTAACATTATTGGTCTTACTTATCCATCTTAATTCTTGACCACACACATCTAACCACCATCCTACCTCTACTACTAGTTTTATTCTCCTAGTAGACCTTAAAGTCTAGGTTATGATGTCTACATGTGGTCCTGAAGCTTGGTAGGATAGGAAAACCCATGGCTATATCTTTTTCAACCAAAGAAATGTTTCTTCATCCATAATTTATATTTTAAATCTCCTATAGCATTCTGACACATTCAAAGACATTTTTTATGTATCACTCTATGATACTCAAGTGCTTCAAACATCTGATATAGTTTATGTTGATTCTATAATTAATACTATGAAATGTAATGAAGAGTATATCTCATTTAAAAAGGAAGATCTCCCACCTTAGCACATCATCAATTTACACTTTCCTTTCTACATTTCATTACAAATTAATGAGGTAGGTGTCAAATGAGTTTTAGTTAATAATGGATCAAGATTAAACATTTGCAATATCTATTTTCTTTAACTTCTTAATATACATGCTAAGGAGTTGGATCATTTTGATATAAACATCTAAGGGTTTGATAATATTCCATGCAAAGTCTTGGGTCAAATCACATTAAACTTTACATTGGGGCCTAGAACGTTACCTAAAACATGTCAATTTATGCCTAATTATCTTAATTGCAATGTCTTACTTAGAAGACCATGGATTCATAATATTCATGAAGTTCCATCCAATTTACATGCATATTTAAATTTTGGCTACAAATATTATATCTACACTTGTCCTATAGATAAAAAAATATTCAAATACTATCAACATATAAATCATTCACATATTTATATTCCTCGCATGGATTTTGCTACAACACCACTCCAATATACTATTCAAAATTCATGTATCACTCTCCCATATACTTCCAAAGCATAAGATAATAATTTCACTTCTCTTTTTTCATTAAGATACTTCTAAAAAATTGGTTACATAGGATAGGTCCTTGGCAAGCATTAGCAATGAATCCTTAATCCCATTGAAGCATATGGTCAATATGGTAGACAAGGACTTGGATATAAATATAAAAAAATCTAATTCCAAGTATTTCACCATACTTATCAGTATATAATTTTTTCCAACTATTCCATAGGTATATGATATGGTAAATCATGTTTATACACTCATTTTTTACCCTAATATTATCGATGGTGTAGCTTTTCCAAATCTACCTACTTTTGACAAGGTCACTAATGATGAGGCTCTCTTGGAATTCCTAGTGGAATATGAGGATATCCCTTCCTTTTATCATAAGAATAGGTTTCCTCATTCCATAAATTCTTATAAATACTTTTTTGAGTGTTTAGATGATTATGATGATATTTTATCTAACATAGATGATACTATCCCTATATCACCATACACTATGAATTGATCTATGTTACTTAATTAAGAGACATTTGAATTCAAGTATGGCACATATATTGATCTTTGTATCATATTATTGGTTATTAACTTATGTAAATAAGAATATATATATATATATATATATATATATATATATTAGATTTTAAAATATTTACCTAGCATTTTTTCTTGGGATTATTTTGATATGCCTAGTATTGATCCCTTAATTGTAGTACACAGGATTACACTCTATCTTGATGTAAAGTTGGTTAAACAAAAAAATTGAAAAATGTAGCCCAAAGTTGCTCTTTTAGTCAAAGAAGAGATCCAATGGCTCTTTTATGCCTATTTCATTCAACCAATTGCAAATACCCAATGGGTAACTAATATTGTCCTTATTATAAAACCTAATAGCCAAATCCAATGTTGTTTAAATTCTAGAGACTTAAACAAGACATGTCCTAAGGATGATTTTCTTCTCCCAATATTGATATGATAGTCAATGCCATATAAGTCTATGAAATGATCTCTTTTATGGATGGTTTCATTGGTTATAATCAAATTAAGATCACTAAATAAGACCCAAAAAAAACTTCTTTTACCTATGGTAAATTTTAGTGGTGAACTTTCATTAATTCATGAATATTCCAATTTTTTAATTTTATTTTTGGTAATTTTGTAGGGTCGGTAGATGGGTTGGGATAACCTAAAATTTATTAATATAAATTATTTTGGTAGTCATATCAATAACTATTTATAATAATATATTAGATCACACTTCAATTCACCACATATATATAATACAACTAGCCCTTGATATCAAATTATAATTTTAACAACTGCCCCTTGCTATCACATAAATCAACAAGTTGAAATGAATCAATACAACCCATACTATGAAACTAGAGGAATACATCCAAATGATAGCACCAAACAAGATTATACAATCTAAAATACTAAATGATAGTACTCAAATAGAGGAGATGGATGATAATACCAAATAGTAATAGTTCTAAACAGAGGAACCAAATGGTGATACCAAATAGTGATAGTGTCAAATGACAATATTGAATGAAAGTTTTGAACAAAAGTATCGAATGGTGGCATCTACTCTATGACTAGATGATAGAACTAAAAATCAAAATGGTATTGTAACCAAATGGTAGAACTGAACTATAGCATATATTCTATAATCGGATGGCAAACCTAAAGTGTTACATCCTTGATCATTATGGCATTTTTTGGAAATAGTAAAAGGAAAATCCAATTATTAATAAAATTGAACATATTATCTTATTTTAAAGATCCAATCAAAAATCCCACATAATCACAATGCACTCAAAATACATATATTTATTATTTTTTTAGTATGTCATTTAACTTTAACTATTCAATAATATTTAAAAAAAATTACATGTAGAAATTCCCACTGATATCTCACAAGAAATAATTAACTAGAATAACATGTCACCCCTTGAATATTATTTTGACAATGACATGCCACCACTCAAATATGTTCCTCTAGTTTTTGATGACAATGATCATGACACTCTAGTGGTAGAAGAGATTGTTGGTTCTCACCAAACACAAAGTTCAACTAAAAACTCCACTTAGTAATCTTTGCAAAGGAAGAGATGTAGATGGACAATTAGAAGGTCCTTTCTGGGCAATGAAATTTACCTTCATTGAAATTTTAGAGCCTAAATTTTTTGATGATACTCTAATAGAATGTAGATGTACAATATGTAGTTGGAAACCAAGAAAGGAATATAAAATGCAACTGATGTTGGACATGATTGAGAAACATTGTGGAAAAGTATATGTGATAGTGAAGCACCCAAATAGACTGATAACAAGAACACATAGGTGGAAAAATTCATAATAATGCATGCATGTTAGATATGCATGTGATTATGAAAATGATAATAAATGTCAAAAAAAAAATTGATAAAGGGGGAACAATCAAAGCAAATTTTGGAAAAGATATGCAGTCACATCTAAAGTCTAAATATATACAGTTCTCTACTATATACCACATTCTACAAAAAGTTAGACCTATTTCTAATTTTTAGAGTATAATATTTTATTTCAACATAATGGATTTATAGATATTCTAAAATCACATTGGTCGGATAGTAGTGCTTGGGAAATCAAAAAATATCTATAAATCATTCAGAAGGAGGATTTTTAAAAAGTTTAAAATTCACTATTCATATCACTATCCATTGATGATGTCACAATAATTAACAACACATCTGAGGTTTGCATGCATGTTTATACTTTTGATAAATATTCAAGGCAACCTCATGTACTAGTATTTTATGAAATTGTAGAAAATTTCAATGCTAAAAATCTTCACAAATTGCTTGTATCTAATTTGAATGATAAAGCTAGGATGGATGATTATGTAATAGATACAAATCTAGTGTATGTTGGGGCTGATGGTGCATCAATTATGCAAGGAAATGTTAATGGTTTATGTGTTTTATCACAAACAAAAGTATCCCTATATATGATTTCAATTCATTTCATGGCTCATAGGATGAATTGTGCATACAAAATAGTTAGCAAATTTACTAATGTGGAAAAAGTGGAGGATGTCATTCATGACTTACATGCTTATATATCAAGTAGTCCATAAATGTTTTTAGAGTTACAAAAAATTAAAATAGGCGTGAATGATAGTAACAAACTAATGAAATATGTTGATACAAGATGGATTTTTGTGTATGAACTTGCATGCCAAATTTTGTAATAATATCCGTCATTAGTAGGTTTTATGTATAATTATCATAGAGAAATTGACAAGGCAAACGATTTGTTGTACCATTTAATAGATTTGGAAATACTACTGACATTATGTGGAATTCTACCAATGCTAAAGGAAGTAATTTTTTTAATGAAACATGCTTAGGGGAGACCAATTTATATTGTTGACTTCATATGACTGAGAAAATGAGTATCTCAATCTCTAGATATATTATACACTTTGAATGAAAACTTTCAAGCCCCTATTTTTAGCAGTTAGAAATGTTTGATATATTTAAGAAATATTGAGATATTTTTGAAATAAAATATCAGTGATCATCTTTGTGTTGTTATTAATGGCAAGGAGACACCAATGTACATTTTCTATAGAAGACCTAATCCTGAGGGAGCTGAATCTAAAGAACTGCCTATAACATGTATTCTATATGATACTATTCTATATTAAACTTGAATAAAACCAAGTATAATTTCACAAAACTTATATATGGAGATCAAAGATCATTTTTAAATGGATGGTTTGTGTGAGGCCATGGTAATTATGAATCCCATTTTTTGGAACAGTAATAATAATAAACAAATCATTAACAATTTATTTCATAAATACATGAGTTATCTTGTAAAGAATTTGATAAATATTTAGAGGTAATTAGATTTGAAATAAAATATATTTTGTGAAAGGATTTATTGACATCTTAGTCAACTCATTTTAGAATTATTATGTTTGAATAATATCACCTTTTAAGTGAACCAACAAAAAATGGGGTAATTACATAGCTATGGAAAAAGCTTTATCCTAGTAGTATATTATAGGAAAGTCTAAGTGAATTTTTTTGATTATATGATATTTCTTAAAAAATTATTTTGGGCTCAGTGGAAGATGAAAGATTATTTATTTCATTATCATTCATTAAATTAAAACTTTGAAATAGATTGGATAAAAAATTAGAAACATGTTTGAGATTATATGTTTCACATTATGTTGTTGACATGTTTATTTATGAAAGAGATATAGAAATATGGAGTTTTATAACTAAAATAAGATGCATTATCATGTTTTAGGTTTGTTAATTATGTCTCTAAGGTGATAAAATATGTTTATGAGGTGTCATTTGTGTTAGGATGAGAATGACAAAGTGTGCTTCAATAAGCTTCAGTGTTCTTTCATGGCTCTTTAGTGTTTGACTTGGATAGGAAATTTAGGGTTGATATCGACATGTTTTATAAACTTTATGGTATTTTATGAGTGCTTATAATTCTTATGTAAGTGAATGAAATTCATCAAAATAGTCATATGAAGGTCTAATCTTAAGTAGTCTTCTTGACAGATAAAGCTAAGTGAGAAAATTGATGATGTCATATTTCACACATATGAAGTTTCAAGAGTAGATTGATATATCGATGGATTCCCATATGTGATTAGATCTTGTGGTTCAAATTTTAGGTCTTGACATTGAACATAGCAAAAGTTATTAAGGTGCAAAGTTGGCTTCTCAAATAGAATTTACCAAGTTCCCATACTTAGCCAAATTTGTGATATCGAATATCTACGATGAGTGTTGAATCAGATCAAAGATATAATGGTGAAAATTTTATCTAACTAGATAAGTATATAATAGAGCATGTGATATTTTTAGATAAATATCAATGACACATTTGAATTTAAATTATCAGTGGATGCTCACAAGGCACATGCTAGTGACATGAGTCTATATCTCATTAATTTGATATAAGATAAATGGTGCATGAGTGTTCATATATATAAAGATAAATGGAGTGCATTTAGTCATAAATTTAATGTGCACATTAATCATATAGAGATAAAAATTTGCATGAAGGTAGAAGTAAGGATCTAAGATCAATAGTGAGCATTTCAAGATAAAGGCCAGGATACTTTTGAAGAGATCAGCGATGCATATTTTTTCAAAGTTACTAGGGAGAATGAGATAAGTTCAAAGTGTCTAATTTTTAACATTTGCATAGTGACAGTTGGAATTTAAATATTCAAATTTGTGAGGGAAAACTAGTGCTCAATTTTTGAGCTAAATCTTTTGATCTAGGATGAATTTCATGGTGGTGTAAAAAGAAAAGTTGAAGAGTACTTCAAGACACATACATAGAACCTAGTTAAAAGGTTTGAATGTTTTTACAATAAAATTTATGGATATTCAAAGTTTAATGTTTATTTTTTCATGGTGTTTCTATGTACAAAATAATGCTTAATCAATTTGTGCTTTAGCATAAAAGTGTTTTGGCAAGAGTATTCATTTAAATATGTCTTGGAGGTCATATGGAGTGGACCCAAGTATTTGAAAGTCATCTTATTTTCTTAAATTACTCGATGAATTATTAAATGGTTAATAGGTCTCCATGAGATCTATAAGGGATATTTAGACCTAATTAAAATGCATAATTGCTTAAGTGTGACCCATGGATGCTATGACCAATGTGTGAGGATGGTATTGAGCTATGTGTTAATGTGATATAAGTATTAAGGATTAAGGCAAGTATTTTTGCCAACCAAGAAGATAATATTCATGAAAACTCTATAAAGAGTGAAATTAAATGTGATGGTTTCTAGGTTTTAGAGAGAAGAGGAGAGTAGATGTGATATTGAGTGAAGGAACCTTTGAAAGAGAAGGTATAGGTTAGTAAGGACCATAAAAGAGTAAAGAGGATTAGTCATGATTATCTGATCAAGTTGATGAATGTGAACACATAGGTCATTGGATTTAATGAGCATAGAAGAGGTTGATTGAGTGAGTGTGTTTAGTGGATGGATTGAAGATCTGAGTAGGTTGAGGAGTGTGTGCATGACCTACAGGTCATGTTGTTGATGTTGTGACAATTTTTTTATAGGCTGTATAATTTTTTATGTTCTTAGAAGTGAAGAGTGATCCAAAAGGGTGTTTTATATGCATTGCTTATGTGTGAAAGTTTGTGAGAGTGTTAAGGGGAAAGTTGTTAGTAAGATAAGTCCATCATCAAGTGTAGAAGATATTATATCAAAGGTGGAGATTAGATCAAGGTATTTAAGTGGGTACTTGGTTGCCTAGGGGTTTGGTTCCTCTTTGTGAGATGGGTGTCTCATTAAAATAAGGGATGGGTGTTCCTTGATTAGTGGGTGTTGGTATAGATGTTGGATCTTGTTTTATAGGATTATATTCCATCTTATAGGGTTCAGTGGGTTTTATCCCACAAGAGGGTTTCCCACATATATGATGAGTTCATGTGATGTATGATCTTATGTATGTTTTTGATGTATGTGCTTTAATGTTTATGTTGCTTTATCAAAATGATCTATGTTGAATGTTTGAGAGTTGGGAATTGAATTGAATTATCTTGCATCACCTAGTCACTCCCATTATTGAGGTCAACATACCCCATTTTCTAAATTTGGACCCTTGCGATGTTTTGAAGCCTAACCCTACAATCATGGCCTATTTTGGATATTATGTAAAATTTGAAGATCATCCACTGTGTCAAACTTGGGTATTGATTTATGGTTTATTTTAAACTTACCTAACATTGCTAATGATTAGTCTTCATATCTTTAAGTTATAGGTTTCATGGAGTACTTGATGATGTATTCATGTTCTAAAAACCTAACATAACCCCCTGATTCACATTTAAATTTAGATTTGGTAGGGTCATTTGGCAGGAACATTTTAAATATGATTTGGACTTAAGTATAGATTTTATGTTAAGGCTTGGTCATGTTTTTCAACATGACCAAACCTTAATTCAAAAATTATACTTTGTCCACTTTTATTTTCCCTTTTGTTCTTTTTTATTTCTAACCATGGTCTAAATTGTATGTTTGGTAGGGTCCCATTTTATTATAGAATAATCTACTTTGTCATAACTTTAGCCTAAAGCCTTAACCCTAAGGCTCCATTTATGTTTATTAAACACAAATGAGACCTTAGTCTTAATGTTTTAGCCTAGGTTTTTATCTCCCTAAATTCAATTTTATGTTAGTATTATCCCTTTATTAACATCTTAGCCTAAATTTTTAATATGAAGGCCCTGACATATTTATTAATATGAATGGGACCTTAGCCTTAACACTCTATCCTAAGTCCTTACCTTAGTCTTGAGTTATAACTTAATGTCCTTGATTCTTCATAGATTTGATGGCTCGTGCTTCATCACGGGGCATGATCCAATGGTGTACAAAAAATTTGATAGAGTCTAGCACTTGATCCTTTAGACCAATCACATTTAATCTCTTAGATCATGATCAATGGTTCTCACTTCATCGTGGATCGAAGATCTAAAAGAGTGAAGACATCATGCAAAAGTCAAAATCCCAAGAGCCCCATGGGGTTACCACATGGTACCGCAACATTAAAAGATTAAAAAAAAGGCCCCACATGTTATAAGGGACAAATCACAAGCAAGATCCCCAAATCATGATTAGATGACTCTCGTTTCATTATAATTCTTGATTCAATGGATTGAATCAAGTCTAAGATCTTGGGAGGCCCCATGAAGGTGCCAACTAGCACTCTCATATTAGAACATAGGCATTTTTTATATCTTAAATTTGATGCTTACATAACCATCATTTGATGTCTATGAGGAGGTATTTGACATTTACATGATTGTCAAATTTAAGTCCATCAAACTAAAAGCTTCACTATCTTAAATTTGATGTTCACACAATTGTCATTCAATCTCTATGAGGATATATTTGATGTTTTTGAGACCATCAAATTTAAGATAATGAATTATTCTATTCTATACTAATATGTACTCCAAAATGTTGTTAAAGGGCCCATGGATTACTTTGTAGATGACTGGAAGCGCTTAGAGGATGCTAAAATACTAGAAATCTTTGAATTGAAAATATTGGAATGGTATCATAGGTCTAAATTTATGCAAAATGAACTTAGTCTAAGTTTATATCTTAAGATCCCATTGCATTTTGTTAAAATGTCATGAACCTTAATATAAAGACTTATACTAAGTATTATTTTAAAAGGGTCTTTATGGCATAAAACTTAGTTCAAATACTTTTAACTGAAGGTTTTAATATGTTTCTTAATACAATAAAACTTTATGTTAAGTCTATCACTTGATCCTTATATCATTTTGACCCTTTTTTAACATGATCTATAGGCTTAACACAAATATTTTAACACAAAGTATATGTTGTGTTTATTAAATATAGTGTAAACATTGGCCTAAAATATTTATCCATGGTTCACACTTTACATAAATCTATGAGAGTTAGGTATAAACATTTTATCCTAAAGTTCACTTCATGTTTAATAAACATAAAATGGAGCTAAGCCTAAGGTATTTAAACCGAGGTCCCCACCTAGCTTCTTTGATTTAAGGTTTAGCATAAAATGCTTTAACTTAAGTACATTTATGGGTTTATCAATATGAAATAGACTTAGGTAAAAATATTTTATCCTAAGTTCTTTTATGTCAAGGCACTAACTTAAATCTCATGCATATTTATAGTTCAATGGCTCACACTTTATCATAGAAGGATGATCCAATGGAATAAAGATGTCAAAGACTTTTTCAATGAAGCTTTGAGAGCCTTCAGGATTGAAACATGGAAAAAGCACAATCAAATAAAAAAAAATAGAGGATCTAATGATTCACACTTCATCTCACTCCTTGATCCAATGTCATGAAAGCACTAATGACTTTTCAAAAAAGCTTAGAAGGCCCATGGAGGCACCAAGTGTCACAACCATGGGGCATTGGTACCAAAGATCCAATAAAAAACAAGGTCCCAAATCACAATATAAGGTTTGTGATCACTCATAGGATCTTTTTCTAATGGTGTGAAGTAAATAAGGCATTTTTAAATGCCAAAATCTAGTGATCAAAAGGCATTTATGAAAAATACCATGAAAAGTGCTAGATAGACGTGAAATAATCACCATGCAAGCACAAAATGATAAAAAATAAGATCTTGTTTGCTTTAAAATGCAAATTTATAAAGGTAAAAAATCCAAATCAAATCCAAGGCATGTATGAGCCAAAGACTAGATACACCCTCACCATTAAAGCTTCAAAACCCTAAACCCTGCATAAAAGAGACCCTAAGTGAACTCAATCAATCACAATTAAATTTGAGAAGAGATTAATTATCATCTAAGTGTATAATAGTTAACACAAAGACAAATTACAATTCAATTGTGAAGATTTTGTAGAAGTATGAGTCATGGCAGCTTTCAAGCAGCAATTGAAAGATGAAATAGAGTTGTACCTATCTACAAGAAATGAAGGAAAGGTTTTCAAAGATATGTAGTTAGATGTTGTAACCCTAAATAATGGAAATAGGAATTGGTCAAAACTCTTATTCACCATAGAGGAGCTAAAACTCATCACCAAGGAAGAGTAGAGGATTATTTCAATAAGCAAAAAGTACTATGACCCAGTTGTGATTCAAATGGTTGGCCTCCACCATGTAGCTTTCAAACCTGAGGTAATTCAATGCATTGATAACCTTACTCCAATTTACATTAATTATATAATTTATGGTTATTGGATCATCCATGAGGGAATCTCTAGGAGAGTAGCTTACATTTCCCCACTAACCTTTGAAAGGTACTACAAGCTCCCAAAGCCCCATGTGGACTTGCCCACAATCAAAGGAATGACCATTGAACATGACCTAGACACCATCTTCAGACCATGGTTACTCTAAAGAAACCATGTCTTTCTATATTTTGAGGGAAATATCCCCATTATCTATTTTAGGTAAGGGATTAGGGTTATCATTACCCTACTAAATAGATCATTGAGATCCCCCACAACTACCTATTTTCATGGTAGAAAAGGAGCTTATTCTTCCAGTAGGGGAAATGATCAGTGTCTTCCTAGGGAAATAATTTACCACCATCAAAAGAAAAACAAGAAATAAATGTTTCATTATGTCTTACTTATTGGATGCCCTACTTTCTTCCACCAAAATCCCAGACATTAAGAACTAGTCTCTAGAAGGTAGAACCATAATTTCTCACCACTACTCAAAATTGTACATATTCAAGTATAAGAACCAAATATAATTCATATGTGACTATGTCTATCCTATTTTGGTAGATACCATCACTGGGATTACCATGCCTAGGGTTCCCCATTTTATCAATAAATACATAGAACTAATGGAAGATATCTAGTTTTACCCAGATTGCATAGTGATCTAGATAAAGGGAATTCTAACTCAACCATGCATATTACCTATCCATGTGCCTAGAATGTTGGTAGAATAGGAAATAGCTACTTAAATAATTAATGGTGTTGATGGAGTTTGAAAATAAAAGAGTAATGGCCTCCTCCATCCCTTTCCTTTAAAAATTGGAAGGATAGTACTACATAATTGGAAGTAGGTGGACACCATGTCTAGACATAAGGACTCTTTTGGGTTCTAATTAGATGACCTCAATCAGTGGGACCCAAAGAATGTAATAGGCCCACAAGTGAAGAACAAGAAGTTTCCAAAACCTATATATGGGCATCAACTTGGTTTCCATATCACCATTTATATTAGGGAAATCAATTTTGAAGAAGTTTTGACTAGACTCAAGGGATGTAACATTAAACTTGAGCATAAATTGACAAGTGATGAGAAACTAGCAGGGGATATATGGAAAATACATCCTCTCTAGTATCATTTTCTACTTGGACCATCTAGGAAACCTCAAGAACAACCTCAGTTGGAGTAGACACAATTTTAGTGGTAAATAGTATAAGGACACAGCATGGAAAAGATAAAAGAGAGGCCTAGAGAGGGACATTCATCCTCAGCCATACCCCAAATGCCAACATCTCTAGTTGAGAACATAGATATGATTGATTTAGAACCAAATGTGATGGAAGAGGGTGACATCAAAGATGTTGATGAATATTATGTATTAGGAGAGTAAGAAGAGTAGGCTAAGGAAGCACAATCCCAAGCAGGGGAGTCTAAGAAAGAAAAAGGGAAGGAAGTTTCTCTTGATATAGTCCCAGTGGCATTCAAGGAGAAGAGAAAGGTAGAGTTAGTATTTTTCCTTATGAGATTAAAGAATATAAGGTTGACTCTCACTCATCCTATGAGTTAATTCAAATTCTTTAGTGATGAGTACCCCATCCATGGACCAGTCATCCCTGATTGATTCATTGATGGGAAATTTTAGAAGATCCCATATTTATCCCACTCATGGGCACTAAACCAGGTTGTAAATATTGATTTACATGAAGAAATAAATCCATGGATAAGGTCTTTGATGAGAAAACAAGAAGAAAGGAGGATAGTGGCCATTATAGGGCCAGATGACAAGAAAGTGGATACTCTAAGAGCATCTAACAACACTAGAATTAAGGTCTCACAACCTCTAATACATAGAGCCAATCACTATAGTGTACTTTAATCTAGAAACAACTAGATTGGAAAGGGTGACTATAAGTAAATCCATGGTGGGAATCAAGGAGTTAAATTTCTAGAAGGTTGAGCCTTTTATAAGCTTAACCCCAGTTGAAAGACAACCACTTGGTGAGGTTCTTATCCATGAGGAAGATGTTAAGAGCCTACTTGAGGCTCATTCAGCACAAGCAAAATATGGGATTAGAGGAATGAAATAAAGGATTTTCAACTTAGAAAGGGAGAAGGAAAACTTAGAAACACAAGACATTTTTTTGTGTTTGATGCCATAATCAATATGTTTGAAGCATAATTCTTTGATATGTTTGATTCTTTGATATTAATAAAATTGAGGCAAGATGCCTTAATCTAATAGAGTGAATTAGATAAGGGATTGATAATTGAGTGGCAAGAGGTAAAAACTAGAATAAATGATATCATTAAAATTTTGATCAGGTATAAAATCCCTAAATTCAAAATCATTATCCTGGCCCACCTCAATGTTATACTAGGAATAGTGGTGGACAAGATCCATAGTCTAGGTGTGTGGACAAAGAATTTGGATAGACACTTGGCTAATGACAAGGAACTAATTTCTATAAATGAACAAATCTTAGGCACTATTCTAGCTAATCCAACTAAGACTACAACCCTGGGGATAATTGATGATGTATAATATAAGCATAGATTTACCTTGGTAATGTAGGAAGTAAAGAGAAAAAACAAGGAAAAATTAGGCAGTGACAATGGAAAGATTTAGGCATGATCTTCACAACCAAGGAAAAGATTACAAAAACCTAGAGCATAAAAGAAGTTATGGTTAGATATTATATGGACCTAGATGATTTAGTTAATTAGGAAGAGGTCTAACTCCTAAATCTAGTTGTAGACCTAGAACTTGTCAAAGAACAACATCATAAAGTACTGGAGTTTCTACAAGAGAAACAAGGGAGTCCCTCGATAATAGGCCCACCAAACTAATTAATATTCTTTTTTTGTAAAATCATTGTAATATATGAAATAAGAAATATTCATTTGTAAGGCTTATGCTATTATGCTAGCATATTTCCTCTAGGTTAGTCTAATTTTGAAGAAAAAATGTATTTTAGAGCTTTTTAAAGGATAGTTGTCCTTATCTTTTGTACAGTTGTATCTTGTAACTAACTGGTATACTACCTTATATTTTTATAAAAGGCAAGTATTACCATCTTTTAGAGGGAGAGATTTTTTATCAAAATTTGAATACTTAGAGTAATTAATACAATCAAGGAGTTCTACTAATATTGTCCAAATTTGATGTGTCAATTGTTAATCTAGCTTTTTCTCAATTGTTGGTTCTAAGCTTGAATTTGAATAGTTTATTTTAATTCTAAATTTGCATTTATGTTATAGGTTTACTAATTTATGTTTATGCTAAATTGGTTGAAGGATCTTGAATTTGCTTCATTTTATTTTTTTATGTATTCAAATGTGCTTATGATATTTGGGTTTAGTAACAATCCTTTAAAGAAAAATCTAGTTCTTACTTCTATTATTCCATATTATCCTTAGAAATTTGTCTAGTGTGTGATGAGATTTGACCTTTATTATTATTCATCATATACTGGTAAATGTAGGTTCATTTTCAATTAAAAATTTGTCATGATATTTGAGTCAAAGATTAGAAATCACTTGTTTCTTCTCTAGTTTACCCTTCCCTTTTGGTTCTTTTTTTGAAAAAATCACATTAGCTTAAGTTTAATTATAAATATCCATTTAGATTAATCTATAATTCAAGGCTAGATCAAAATTCATTATCATTAGCAAAGATACTTGCAATTTATAAATTGGGCCATGATGGATCCCAACCATCAATTGTTATAATTTTTGTGGAACACTCATACATTACTCTATAACTATTTGACCATAAGTGACATCAAGTTACCATAACCTAATACTCATGATCTAAATTCTTAGAATTCTAAAATGAGAAGTGTTCTTTGAAAACTAAGAACCCTTGTGATACATTTAGAGGCATCAACACCCCTCTCAGTGATTATACCTCTAACAATTGGTATTAGAGCAGGAACTTATGTGCAAGTTTAACCACTTGAAGGTGACTTAATGTACAATATGGGTGAAAATTTTATCATGTTTAATGGATTTTTATATGATATCGAGGAAGAATAAATTAATCTATAAGATGAGCACATGAGTGTACTTGGTGAACTGAAGGAGAAAAAGAAGAAGAATTATAAAATGAGGAATATGATCAAAGGTCTTAAAACATAAGTTGGATCTCTTGAGGGCAGTTTGTTAGGAAAATACATGAGAGAACAAAATGATAATCAATAACTGATCAAGTCTATGGAAAAGGTAAGCTCAAAATAGAAAGATGATAAAGAGAAGACTAGCATTCTTGAGGATCAATTAAGGGTTACAAAGACAAATCTAAGTTCAAAAGAGGAAGATTGTAGACATCTCAAGACTCAATTAGAATATACAAATGTCAAGTTGAGTTCAAATCAAGGTGAGCATGATGAGTTAAATTTCAATCTTGATTCTGTAAATATTATTAAATAATAAGCATGTAGATTGAAGACTGGCATAACTAAAAGGAATAAGGAGACAATCAAAGATCTCAAAATTCAATTAGAGGCTCCAAGTTCAAGAATGAGGGCTAAAGAAGATCAATGTGTTTGATTTAAGGAAAATCTTGTTTCCCTGAAGGATGATCATAAAAAGTTCATAGTTAAGATAGGAAAGCTTGAAGAAGATCAAAAGAAATCAGAACAAGACAAGGAGGATGGTAGCATGAAAGACAATAAGTCAGATCTGAGCAAAATGAAGAAACCAATGAGGCAACCAAATTCTTAAAGGTATGAACAAGCTTTTATGGGCCATTTTTTTGTTTGTCATCTTTTTGGTCATAGGGAAAAGAAATATGTAATAATAAGCAATTAATCAAAAGGAGATCACTACCATATTCAATCAAAAGGTATGGAAGATATTGTTTACTAAAATAGTCAAAGAGTTTGCCATATTGCTAGGTTTTGCAAGCAAATACCATCAAGTTAAAATAAGTTCAATCAAGCTCTTAGAGCGCAAGAAAGAAGACAATCTAGATAGATCAATAAAATGAGATATTCTTCCCAAAGTCATTTTTATGCATGCAATCAGTTTGGCAACATTGCTAGAGAATGCAAGAGGAGAAGAAATTAGTCAAATAAATATCACAATCATTATCAAGCAAAAGGTATAAATGATATTGTTTGTTTTAGATATCATAGAGTTGGTCACATTTATAGGTATTGAAATAATAGGTTGAATGAAACCTCAAAACAAAATAAGGTGTATGGACCTCCTAGTATGTAAGAGGTCTCAACTAGTTATGGAAACCTAAGCCTGTTAGGAAAAATTAGACTGAGACCAAAGATGGTTTGTTTGCCATGATATACATGAAGGAAAGTCTAGAGTTTATGCAATCTACATTTTTTGAAAAGTCTGAAGTAAAGAATGAAATTAAGAATCCATTCAAAGTTAATTTGGTGATGAGGTAGGACTTTAATTCAAATGAGAGTATGGATTTTTAGGATTCCTTTGAGTTTTAGGACTTTTAGTCTCACTATGCCAAAGGGGTGTCTCTCTCTAAGCTTTAAGGAGACACTTTATAAAAAGTGGAATCATGTTGGATGCTAGTTTAGCTTTGGTTGATGTTGTACGATAATAAATATCTTTTAAAAATGTGCTTGGCTAAGGGGGAGCAATGAGTTTTATGTAAATTTCTCCAAAGTGTTGTGATGGAATGTTTCAAAAGATATATTCAGGGATAGTGATCTTAAATTTAAAACTTTGGTCAATATTTTATGGATTGTCTATTTGGTCAATATGATGGATAATGAAGTTGTGTATATAAGGTCTGCAAGTAGGGAATGGAAGTATCTAGGTGTCTGATCAAGGATGATGAGTTGTCAAGATATTTTATTACAAAAAAGACCGATGACAAGGTTGATTTGAGGGGGAGCATATCTGAGATTTTCTAGTCATGATGGAGATATGAATAAGTCTGATATAGATGTGAACTCAAGCATGTTGATATTATGACTTGATTAAACCAAGTCAAGTGATTTGATAATGTATTAAATCCTCATTCATAAACAAGAAGGGAGCTTTATAAATGGCTAGGTCTTGGGATTAGAGGATTGTGTATTAGAATTTGATTGACAAAAAAGAGTTGAGATCAGTTGAGTTTGGTTTTTCAAAGTGAATGAGGTGGTTTGGTGATCTCAAAATGTTGTCATGATTAGTTTCTGGTATTTTGGCATGTTGACTATTATATGTGCAAGGTCTATAGGATGGGTATGGATATTGCTAAGTGTCATTTAAATAATTACAAGTTATCAAGGTTAATTAGTGGGATATAAATGTGTGTTGACCTAATTCAAGTGTGTTCCAAGTGATTTCAAGTTTTGAAGGTCTTTTGTGTGAAATTGGAGAATTTTGTTTTCTCCCAGGTTTCCTAGTTTGTGTTTAAGGGTATGAAGGTAAAAAAAACATGGTATAGGAAGTATGGGTTATCAAAGGATTTTGAGCTCAAAATTTGGTCTAGAAGTGTGTATTGATGACCTTCAGGTTTGAGAAAAGTTTTAGAAATGGGTATTAACTAGGTGTGTTAATTGGGTTTCTCTTGTAAATCTAGTGTTTTTTCTCATGTTGGAAAAATAGTTTGCCTAAATATTTGAGGTATTAGGATGATTAATAAATTTAAATTTTTAAATGGGTGCTCAAAAACTCTTGCACAGTCTTCTGGAAGTGCATGTTTGGTTCCATGAAGGAGGATTTGTGTAAATGGAGGGATAATTGGCTAGTAGGTTTTTAAAGGAAGTATGTTTCAGAGGAAGATCTGAGTGTTGATATTTTGTATACATGAGGGGAAATATTAGAATGTTCCATTTATGAAATTTCAAGATATGAAATTTCATACATATAAAGTTATGGGCTTTGCAAGGTCCAAGTTGGGCTACAAGGCCTTTGAGGAAGGCTAGTATGAAGAAGTGGATTTTTTGGTCTTTTTCTCCAAAAGACCAATGTGCTAAAAGGGTTCCTAAGCTCAAGTGACTTAGGGGGAGTCCCTATTAATGTTTTCAAGGTAATTTCATATATTTTTTGATGTTCATGTATGTTTTGTCTTCATAGAAACTACGTATGATCAAAGAAGAGTGTAGCCATGGAGCATGTTTGATAATCTCAAGGTAAGAAGAGATATACATAATATTAGGGTGATTATGTATCATATTTTCTAGGTTTTATTTTCCAATTTTTTTCCCTTGAAGTCTTTTTAGGTCCATAGGATCAGGAGTTTTCCCACTTTATCATTGTGTCAAAGGGGGAGAAAGTGCTTGAAGAGAGAGACAAAGTCTGAGCATAAGCTTTTTATTAGTTTTTGACATCAATGAAAAAGGATTATATTGTTGTATATTGGTCAATTATGTCTCGAAGGTGACCAAATATGTTGATAAGGTATCATGTGTGCTAAGATGATAATGATAAATTGTGCTTCAATGAGATTCAGTGTTCTTTATGGTTCTTAAATGTTTGACTTGGATAGGCAATTGATGGATGATATTAATGATATGGACATGTTGAAAAAACCCTATGGTATGTTTAAGTGCTTATAATTCATATATAATTTAATGGAATTCATCAAAATAGTCATATGAAGGTATAATCTCAAGTAGTCTTCTTGACAAATAAATTTGAGTGAGCAAATTGATGACATCATATTTCACACGTGTGAAGGTTTCAAGAGAAGTTTTATATATGGATGGATTAATCTATTAGATTAAATGATTTGGTTCAAATTTTAGGCCTAGACATTGAGTGTAGAAAAATATATTAAGGTGAAAATTTGGTTTCTCAGATAGAATTTACCAAGCTCCCATACTTAACCAAATTTATGATATCAAAGATCTATGGCAAGTGTTGAATCAGATCAAAGATATAATTGTGAGTAATTTATATAATTGGATAAGGAGCCAATGGATCATGTGAACTTATCAAATAAATATCAACAGTGTGTATGAAGTCAAATTATTAAAAGATGCTCAAAAGGCATGTGTTAGTGACATGTGTCTCTATCTTGTTAAGTTGATAGAAGATCAATAGCACATGAGTGTTCATATAGATAGAGATTAATGAAGTGCATTAAGTAAAAAAGTCAATATGTGTAAAAGGAACGTAGAGATTCCAAGTGGCATGATCATGGAAACAAGGATCTAAGATCAATGGTGAGCATTGCAAGATAAAGACTAGTCTACTTTTGAAGAGATCAATAGTGTGTATTTGATCAAAGCTACCAGGGAGCCTGAGATGATGTCAAATTTTCCTATGCTTAACATTTTCAAAGTGACCATTGGAATTTAAATATTCAAATTTTTAAGGGTAAACTAGTGCTCAATTTTTGAGATATATGTTTTGATCCAGGATGAATTTCATTGTGGTGTAAAAAGAAAAGTTGAAGAGGACTCCAAGACACATCCATAGAACCTAGTTAGAAGGTATAAATATTTTTATATTCAAAGTTAAGTATCTTTAATTTTTATTATTTGTTCATTCATATTTTTTCTATGTATAGAATAATGTTTAAGCAATTTATGCTTTAGTAGAAGAGTGTTTTGGTGGGAGTATTCATTTGAAGATGTATTAGAGGTCATATGGAGTGGAACAAAGTATTTGAAAATTATATTATATTATTAAATTTCTATATGAATTTTTAAATGGGTAATAGGTCTCCATGAGACCTATAAGGGCTATTAAGGCCTAATTGAAAGGCATAGCTTCTTAAGTGTGACCCATGGATGCTATGGTTGACCTATGAGGATGGTATTGAGATATGTGTTAACATGATATAAGTATTAATTATTAAGGCAAGTATTTTGGTTGACAAAGAAGATAATATTCATGAAGACTCTATAAAGAGTGAAAGCAAATTTGATGGTTTCTAGTCTTTAGAGAGAAGAGGAGATTAGATGTGATATTAAGTGAAGGAACCTTTGAAATAAAAGGTATAGGTTATTAAGGACCATCATAGAGAAAAAAGGATCAGTCATGATTATATGATCAAGTTGATGAATGTGAGTAGATTGGTCATTGGATTTAATAAGCGTAAAAGAGGCTAATTGAGTGAGTGTGCTTAGTGGATGGATTAAAGAGCTGAACAAGTTGAGGAGTGTGTGCATGAACTATAGGTCATGTTATTGATGTTATGATAGATTTTTTATAGTTTTTATGATTGTATATGTTCTTAAAAGTGAAGAGTGATACAAAAGGGTGTTTTAGATGCATCGCTTATGACTGCAAGTTTGTGAGAGTGTAAAGGGGAAAAGTGTTAGTAAGAGAAGTCAATCATCAGGTGTAAAAGACATCAGATTAAAGGTAGAGATTAGATCAAGGTAGTTGAGTGGGTTCTTGGTTTCCTAGGGGGTTGGTTTCTCCTTATGGGATGAGTGTTCCTTGATCAATGGGTATTGGTCTAAATGTTAGATCTTGTTTTATAGGATTGTAGTCCATCTTGAAGGGTTCAGTGGATTTTATCCCCCAAGAGGATTTTCCATATATATTTAGTTTTCATGTGATGTATGTTATAATGTATTATTTGGATGTATGTGATTTTATGTTTATGTTTCTTTATCAAGATGATGTATGTTGAGTGTTTAAGAGTTGGGAATTGAATTGAATTATCTTTCATCACTAATTCACCCCCACCCCTCTTAGTGATTGTACCTCTAACACAAAAATATAATGAAAAATAGAGAATATGTAAATAATGACACTAAATATGGCACTAACACGATAGATGCAAACATCACTAGTGATGATCAAGTTTGTGTAGGATTATTTTAACTACCAAAGTATTAGTTGTATATTTATTGAAATTATCATATTCTAAGTTCCCATTTCATATCATGTTTTATATCATAAAAATTTTCAAATACTAAATTCATTACAATTGTGGATAGTATTATCATTTGAAATATTTCTTCCATTCATCATGCAACTTTCCCTTTTATTTAATTTGTTTTTATTATATTGTCAGGTACATTTTTTTATAAATTTTGAAATAAATATAATTTGATATTATAGCACCATATTAAGAGTTTTAACTTTTAGCTTAAATAAATGAATTTCAAGTCAAATATGATGGTGATATAGCATGACAAGCCTATTAAACAACATGACCAAATACAAAATAAAAACCTTAATATAAAACAAAGATAATAATTTAATAAGATGAAAGCACATCAAATTCAAATCCATGCTCAGTCCAAATCCAAAGGAAAAAAAATATTTTTCCTAATTTATTTCACTATTTTGTTTGAACTACAAAAAATAAATAAATGCATATTTAATAATAGTGTCTTTACAACATCATAAAATTCAAATCCAAATTCATGCTTCAGCCTAGATCCAAATCCACCACAAAAACCAATTGCAGTCTACATCAGTATTTTGTTTAAAATAAATCAATTGAATAAAATAATATTTAATAATATGGTGACTTTACAACATCATAAAATTCAAATTTATGCTGAAGACTAACACCAAATTCATCACAAAAAATAATTATAGTTCACATCACTATTTTGCTTGAACTACATCAACTAAATAATCTCATATTTAATAATAGTTACTTTATAACATCATAAAATTCAAATACATGATCTATCCTAGATCAAAATCCATCACAAAAAACAATTGAAATCCACATAAGTGATTTTTTTAAACTATATCAACTATATAAATTCATATTTAATAATAATGACTTTACAACATCATAAAAATCAAATTCAAACTCATGCTCAAGCCTATTACCAAATCCATCAGAAAACATAATTATAGTCCACATCACTATTTTGTTTGAACTACATTAACTAAATAAACTCATATTTAATAATAGTGACTTTACAACATCATAAAATTCAAATATAAATGCATGCTCTAGCCTAGCTCCAAATCCATCACAAAAATAATTGCATTCCACATTAGTATTTTGTTTGAACTATATCAACTAAATAAACTCATATTTAACAATAGTGAATTTAAAACATCACAAAATTCAAACTCAAATTCATGTTCAAACCTAACACCAAATCTATCACAAAAAAAATTACAATCCACATGGCACATCCACTAATTAAAACTTAGCAAATTGATCACTGCAAATCCAAACTTCAAATTATCATTTAAAATATTTTTTAAAACATAATATTGTTTTAAAATATTAGATAATTTAAAACATCAAAAAATAATAACTTTTTGGTCTTTCACTTCTTATCCACTTTTTAAACCATAACATCCACATTTATATGACAATCCTTAATAATCCCTGCCTCCACTTCCCCTGTGCCATCCTTAAATATCCCTACCCTTTTAATATCCTTAACCACATAATTAATATGAGAAAGATTTTCCTTTTCTTCTTTTGAATCATCTCCTATAGAAAGTAAACTTGGATCAACATTTGTCTTCTTCTTAAATAAGGCATCAGGATCCTGTCCTTGCTCCTTAATGATTTTTTGGAGTGTGTTGTTCTATATATTCAATATTATAAGCTTCTCCTTGAATTGAATGGTAGAATATAAATTTTATCATGCATTTTTCAAATTCACATTGAAAACCTCAACATCTTTTTTTAGATTCTCATATTTTTCCTGTAATCTAAAATAAAATCTAATTAGATTCAAACAAAAAATATTATGACATGAAATTTGATTAAAATGAATATACATTACCAAATAATTTTCCTTCTTGATGTTTGTAATCACAACAAGGTTGATTTCTTTTGCCTATTTATTAAAATATGTCTTGGCTTCTACATTCAAAATATCCAACATGTTAAGCATAATACTCAAGACATTATCATTTTAATTATTAGAAATAGTAACTAACCAATATTTAACTTGACAAAACAAAACATCAATCTTTGTGGATTCATGTTTTACTAATGAAAACAAATTTTCTTGCTAGGAGTGGTTTTGATAATGGGCATTTATTATAATCAAAGCATTTGATAAAAACTCCCAAACCAATACATTTTTTAACTCATTTATAAATCCCTCTTTAAGACTTGAAATAATATGTTTTGATAATAAATTATTTAATATAAAAGATTTAATGGCACAATTAGACAAGACAACATTTGTTGGTGGGGTGGGGGGTGAATATGTACAAGGTTCCTCCTGATCAGTTACGTGAACATCTATTCCCTAGATAAAATCTTTTAGATTGAAATCAGCTCCACCAACTTCACCACTTTCAATCCCCATATATTCCTTATCAATATCAATTTCCTACAAACAAGTTAATCTATGTGCACTCGATAAACCTCTAATAAAGAAAGTGGGGAATTCAAAACATGATAATTGTAGTGTTCCTCTGCTAGGTGATGGAGCTTGTGGTAATGGAAGATTCTTCACCCTTATGTGAATTACATTGAGGGGTGGAGGTAGAAATATACTTTTCCTCAAAAATTGAGGGTGTCTTACAAAATGTAATTATTTTAAAAAAATGGTAATTTAAAAAAATAAAACTATATGCTAATTTGAAATTAAATGTTTAGTACTTGTATTTAGAGATAGTATTTCTCAAATCTACATGCCATATTATTAGTTATGGGGTTGTGTGAGGTGATACATCATGCAAACTTTTAGTCATTAAAATCTATAATAAGAAATTAAAAACCTAAACATGCAATGTAAAATACCTTACACAAAGGATCAAGAAGGCACATTAAATGTTGGGGTTTGTTGTGGTGGTTGTTGTTCCATGACAACCTCAGCTGATACTAAGTCAACTACAATAATAAAATAAATAAATAAAATAATTCACTTGAAATTTAAAATATCATTTGAATGTTTTAAATATTAAACTAGCATGTAGAGATGATGAGGAAGAAACTCTTAGATATTTTGAAATATGAAATGAATGCAAGGATGATTCTATAGACTCAAAATCTTTAGATCCTTCAACTGCATGTTGTCCTTTTGAGGAATATTGTTTTCATGTCATAAATGAAAAAAATATTACCTTTATCAAAAAAATTTAAAAAACATATTAATCCTTAATTTTTTAATAGTTTAACAAATATAAAAATATTAAACCTTAGTTCAATAAATAAACAAATAAACTAACCTCATGTTCATCCATAGACAAAGTGTTTGTGCTCATCTTTGGAAGTAGCACAATTAGAATCATAGTTTTTTGGAGGTCATATAAGGTCTCATATTATAATGCCAGAATAAAATTTAAACAAGAAATTGTGGAACTAGGATTGGTATAAGCATAATTTAATTCAATCTAAATCCTAGAAGGAATAAAAGTACACTAGTCATATCTCAAATTATAAAGAGTACGAATAATGTAAACCATTGCATAATAGGGAATATCTAATGCTCTTCCCTACAAACCATTTATTTAAAAAATGGGTCACAAATGTCTTCTATGTGGAGGCCCCTCTTCTAACTATCTAAAAAGAAAGTGAAAAATGAGGAATGAAAAGTTGAATTTTCAATATTAAAATGAAATTTACATATCAAAAGTTGAATTTTAAATATAAAAAAATTTACAATTACATACGGGTTTGACCAATCTAAAAACCAAACTCTGACTCCAATATTTTTTATCATCATTTGTCAACATTGATTTTGGAGGCATAGAGTTTGCATTATGAAATGGAAGACTTGTTAGATTATGAATCCCTTCTTGTAATGTATCAAAGCAAATCATTTTAGAGGCAATGTTCATGATGAACCTCTTCTTGTTAGGGTCATGAGAAGACATTATCAATTTGAGTAACCTAATATCTATTTCATACTAGGGCATATACATTAAGACACTAAAGTTGAATTTCAAAATCCAATAATTATATGTGTCTAGCTATTATATGATCTTCAAAATGTCTAAGCATAACAATTTCTTGAAAACATATTTTCTTTCCATGGTTGTGGAATTTTTGTGGGTGGGGAAAAGAGTGGATGAGAAATATATTCTATAAAATTCTTAAAACTAGGGTAAAGGGTGAGTATTTATATTATAAAGAGGCAACCAGGTAACCAGCTAGCATACTGACTACACAGGTTGGCAGCACCAAATGACACTACCATGAGTAATACTAGTAGATATTTGATGAAATTGCTCAACACCATGGCTTGACCCTAATTTTTGACACCTTTTCCTAACCTACCTTTTATAATAAACATCAAATACCTATCTTTAAGTTTACACCATCGATCACCTTTCATTTGGCACCTATTATTTGGTGTTGTCATTTGATACCTATCATTTAGTTTTACTATTTAGCACTTGTCTTTTAGCACTATCCATTCAATTTCTTTCATTTGGTTTATTCTATTTAGTGTATCCATTTCGTGCAAACATTTAGTGCATCTATTTGGTACTATTATTTAGTGTATCCTTTTAGTGGTTTCAATTGGCATCTATCTTTTGGTTCACCCAAATGGTTATATAGAAAAAATTAAAAAAAAATTGCTTGGCTTTTCTCTTCTAAAAACCTAATAGATTCACCATCACCCATAGAGGATTCACCATAGCTACAAATCAAATTTTTTTAGACTCACCAAATATTTCCAATAAGTTATCCAGTAGGTCTTCTTAAAATTAACCTTACTTTTACTATACCATAGGGCACTTTCTACTATATAGTCAAGTCTTTTGGATTAAAAAACATAGGAGTAACATACCATCAAATAATGACACATATATTTCATGATATCATTCATAAAATAGTCAAAGATTATGTTGATGATTTACTTATGAAATCAAAAGAATGACAACAACATGCAATAGATTTTTGAGAGACTAACAAAATACAATGTACAACTCAATCCCAAGAAATGGGGTTTCATCAGGTAAACTCTTGGGATTTATAATATCTCAATGCGGTATCAGGGTTGAACCCAAGAAAGTAATTCAATAATCTGCATACCTCCTCTTACTAATTTAAAGCAACTCCATTCCCTACAAGGCAAGATTTAGGTAATATATTACTTTGTGGCTCAACTCACAGTTAAGACTCAATAATTCACCAGATTACTTAAGAAGGATATAAAATTTGAATAGGACATAACATGTTAAGAATCTTTGATGCACTCAAATAGTACCTTTTAAACCCACCTATCATGGTACCACCATCACCTGACAAACCACTTCTACTTTACCTCTCAATGATAGATCATGCACTCGATGCACTGTTAACACAACATAATGATCAACATAAAGAGAGGTCCATTTATTACATCAGTCTTACACTATTGACTATCAACAAAATTATCCAACAATAGAAAAACTTTATTTGTCACTTGTGTTTCCTACTTAGAAGATCTAACATTATATGATTAACAATGAGACACAACTCATTATGAAAGTTGATCCTTTAAAGTTCCTCATGTCAAAATTGTATCTATTAAGCCATATTTCAAAATGGATTATGTTAGTCATAGAATTCAACCTTAATATAGTCTTACAAAAAATATTAAAATGCAAAATAATTATAGATCAATTGGTAGTATCCCCATTATTAGACACAAATCCTATTAACAATGATTTTAGGGATGACTGCATAGCATTAATTCCACTTTTGGCACATAGCTAATGTTCTTTGATGGTTCCAGATGTGAATATGGTGCCACATCCATAATTTTTTTCATTAACTCACTTGGGCATATAGTACCCCTCACTTACTGACTCAATTTTTCATGTATAATAATATCATATAATATGAGGCTCTTATCTTAGGCCTTCAATTATCTCAAGCTCTCCATATCAAATCAATTAAAGTTTATGGGGATTCACACTCAATTGTCAATCAGGTAAACCTCATAGCTCATAGCTCTAATGGTTCTAGTTACCACAGTAACACAACAGCATTAAATGGTTCTTTGATATATATAATTTTTTACATAAATATATTTTAGTAGATACTTTCACAAGAAATGAAAAGTGAAAAATATAGTGAAACTCCCTCTGATATGTCATCATTAGTGGGTAATTATTCAAAATATATTTTAAGGGACACTTACTCTAATGTTTGATAGCTGAGGAAGCTAAGTTGGCTATCAGATAAGTATATGACAGTGAATGCAGTGGTCATTTCAGTGATAAAGTAATGTCACACAAATTACTCAGAAAAGGTTACTATTATCCAACCATAGAACAAGAATTATAGGAATATTCCAAGTTATGTGATAAATATCAATGCCATGGAAACCTACACCATGTCCCCTCATAGAAACTACAACTCATAGTATCCATATGGCCATTCATGCTATAGGGTTTTAATCTAATCAATAAGATAAATCTAGAATTTGTAGGAGGTCATAAATTCATTATCACAACTATAGAACACTTTATAAAATGGGTGAAGGACATTGTACTATAATCCATAAAGGGAGAATATTTATGTCATTTTCTTATGGCCAATATTATTTCCTACTTCAGACTCCCAATGGCCATCATCACATACAATGGAACTTATTTTAAGAATTAAATAGTGAATAAATTTTGTGTTAAATATAAAATTCAGCACACATTCTCTACTCCATACTACCCATAGGGAAATGGTTAAGCAGAATAAATAAACAAGATAGTCAATAGTATCATGAGTAAAATAATTACCAAATTTGGTGATGGTTGTCATAATCAGCTCACCTATGCACTATGGACTTACTGCACCAATATTTTCACACCAATAGGAGTTACTCCTTATTCACTTTTATATAACATAAAAGCAGTTATCCCACTAGAGTTAGAAATCTCATCTGTATAGGTCTCCTTAAAAGGGCTCATCACAAATTATCAATATAGAGAGAGACATCTCCATGAATTAGAATAGTTGGATTACACATGTGTTTAAGATGTAGAGATCTCAGGGCATATTAGAAATGAATCTAATGGACCTAAAATAATCATGTTCACAATAGGGAATTCAAAGTCAATGATATGGTTTTAAAATAAAATACCATAAACATCAATTTAAAAGAAGATAATAAAGTAAAATTCAAACCAAATTATCTTGGCCTGTACGTGATCATAAAATATCTTAACCCAAAATTATATTTTCTAGCTTCCCTTGATGGCAAGGCAATCAAAAACCCATTGAACATCATGCATCTAAGGAGATTTTACATATAAAAAAATAAAAACTCTTTTCATAGTGCTTGTACATAGCTTATTTTTATAAAATACAAAAATGATACAATATTTCAAAAATATAAAAATGTTCAAATATTTTAATCAAAAAACATAAAATTATAGATTATATGCATTGCCATGTTTACACTTTTTATATTTTATAGAAACTACATATGCTAGTTATCTTAGTATTGTTAGTTTTATCATACATACATAATTCACTTATTCTTGTCAAGTGCTTATAGATTATTATAAAAATCAGGTCCACTACACCGATCCAAATTTTCCATTATCTACCCACTAGGGGCATATTCACAAATACATGGGTTCTTCATTTGACACATTCACCCATTTAGAGGTGCCTTATACATAGTTTTGATTACAAGGTTATATATATCTAAACTCTACATCATAGATTTAGCATTATTATATCTTGATATTGATCATGTTACACTTATAGTTTTTACTAGATATTACTACTTTAGACTTAGTATATGTACATCTTAGCTCTCACACAAATTTGTATTACATGTTCATACATAGTTTCATTTTTAGCTTTCCCAGTTTAGATTTTATTGTGTCTCTGTGCTTCTTTTATTCGAGGTCATTTGAATATGCCATTTCTATTTGGATCTACACCACTTATTTTCATATTATGTATGCTTTGGATATGTTCCCATGTCATTGTGTTTGCCTTCCTAATTATGTATGTAGACATTTGAACATGTCCTCATATGTGTCTCTAAGCCAAGTTGCTTATTGTTTACATATGTGGAAATTTGAGCATATCATTTTATGTTTTGATTTCTTAGATTTAGTGACATGTTCCCATGTCCCTTGTATTGTGTCCCCTTGGCATACCTTATGTGCCTCATGTGTGTTGTATGTATGATTTCATCTATGTGTCATAGCCATGACACTTATCTCTTACTTGTTACACATTCTAGTTTTAAATGCCATGAGTGACCTCATGCATCTCCCCTTCCTATTTGGTTGTCATGATGGACATCATGCCCCATCCCTTATGTAGTTACTTAATTATTACTCAAATTTGATGTTACATACATTATTCTATCTATCTTGATAGCCTTGTGAATGCTAGACATAACATATAAACTTATGCTCAGACTATATTACATTATGATGTTATGTATGCACATTATATTGTATTATTATGTAGATATCATAAATCTTTTGGCTAGCACACTTTTTACATAGATTTTATTTTTAGGATAGTTCTTACACAGGTTCAACAACTCTCCTCAAAATAGGGGGCATTCACAGGGGTTTTCCATAAAGATCAAGCTCTCATAATACACTCATGGTACATTTTTTAGAATAGAGGCTCAAATTAAATAAATTAGACCCATGTACACACAGTGGAAATAATGACATAAAGATCAGTATAGTTGTACAAAAATCAAAACAATCAGACATTAGTGCTCAAATAAGGACACTAGTGTCACATGGTGCTACTATCCAAGATATGGTGTTACTATCTAGTAGCCTTAGTTTTATAAAAATCTAGATTGGATAGAAAATTAAAATGGTTATAGTCTAGGTTTACATAGGTTTAATTATATATTTACTAGTTTTACTTAGTTTAGCTTAGATTCATACCAATTTAGCTTAGATTCATACTAGTTTACTCATATTGGGGGAATCATGCACAGCATGACCATTCCCATTTTTAGTTCAGATACTTATATATAGATTATTATAACTCAGTTTAGAATCCACATGCTCAAATATAAGCTTTGGGTTCATGTGAATGGCACATATTATTCATATGCTCACTTACACACTAGTTGATCAAAATGGAATGAGAAATTCCATGTCATTCTCTAAGATATATACATCAAATATCATATTCTAGGTTGCACCCTCGTTTTATGCCTTACTCCATCTACAATGGTGTGCATCCATGAGTGGCTTAGAGCTACATAATATACTTGAGTGGTTGTAGAGTAGACATCTCCATTTAGATATCTCTGATTAGCTATCTTTAATTAGACATTTTAGTTACATCACATAATTTAATTTTCAAATACATCTACTACACATGGGTAGGAAATGATGGAGTCATAGTCTACTTGAGTTATTGATCCACCTACATGAGAGGGTCTAACACACCATTAGTCTAATCCAAGCTATTCATAAATCATGATCCACCAAGCATGGGTGGAAAATGATGGTGTCAAAATTGGATTGATTTCTTGAGCCACCCACACATAAGGATTGAGAAAGCCATCATCTTAGTCCAATTTATTCACCAATTGATCACTATATACATTCACACACATAAGTTTTCACTAATTTTATGCATTGGTTTGTTTACCCAATGAGGTGTATCTATTCCTTTCCTCTCTCTTATTCCTTTACTTAGTTTTACTTAGTGTAACTTCTTTACTCAATTTTGTCTTTGATTTTGATATCTCTTAAGTAAGGACTGATCTATACATGTTTCACTTGTAGGACATGCAATATGGAATGCTTCAAATACTTAGATCTAGACTCATGGGCTCCACCTCTTAGGTAATTCTAAGTACACTTATTTTTCCTTTATCCTAGTCACTTTGTTTTCATGCACTTATAACATAAATGTGGGGTAAATATAATCACTTAAAAATGATACTTGAGTGCTAAGAGTGATACTTGAGACCAATTATCCCTATATTAGCAATGGAACTATCATAAGGCCTATTTTCACACCTATTCAGCCTTCATGTATGCTACATGCATCACTATTCATCCTTAAAGAAGTCCTAATCCATAATTCTTGTATCTTAGCCCTTTATGCCTTAGGTTATGCCACCTAGACACTAACACTATAATAGGGATAGTAATGCCATATGGTGTTAGTGTCCAAATTTTCACACTATTGGCATTTCCTTCTTTTTTTCATAAATGGATATATTTTCAAATCTTATACCACCTAGGGTCATCTTAGAAATCTTTTAACACCCACACAATCTCAAAAATAATGTGTGTGTGTGTGTGTGTGTGTGTGTGTGTGTGTGTGTGTGTGTGTGTGTGTGTGTGTGTGTGTGTGTGTGTCTGTGTGTGTGTGTGTGTGTGTGTGTGTGTGTGTGTGTGTGTGTGTGTGTCTTTTATCATTCTAACCATTATATGGAAATGATATAAAAATTACACATGCTAACTCAAAACAAGTTATGCATAATTAAGGTTATCAATTTTGTTCTACCATACTTCTACATACGATCATCTACAATATTCCTAAGCTCAAATTACTCATATTTTTAGTCCCAAACACATTCAAAGAACTCAATTCAACCATCATACTAGCTTCACTTCCACCAACACTTAGGTGGGGAGAACTACATTGGGCTTTATCAATCTTTGGATTATTGGTATGTAGGTAACTCTCATCAAAATGGGGTGTTGAGGATGTAGAGCATACCCTACTAACAAACAAACTTCTTATATTATATCAATCAAATTACTTAGATACATGGAGGATTAGGTTTTTATCATAAAATAAATTATAAAATACCATCTACAAGGTTTCATAACTTGTGCATATGGGAACAAACTTGACAGATCTAGACATAGGTTTCAGTTGGAAGCTCAAAATAGTCTTGCATAGAGGACACTACCACAAAAATAGTGACACTAAAACCATATGGTGCTACTATCTAATTAGAGAATTACTATCTATAAGGGATTTTAACACTTAGTTCTTATTTGTGACACTTAACCAGCATCTACCTCATTTTTTATCCTCTAGATCATCTATATCAGTCATTTTCCAGCTAAGTTCACATTTACATTATTTATTTATATTTTTAGAAAGCCTACATTTAGTCAATTTTGTAAAAAATTAGTGGATTTATTTATTATATATTTCTACCTAATTCACCATGCTTATCTCTTTAACAACATAAGATTTGCATTCACTAAGTCCTAAAAGGTTAAAATAATTATCATCAGACATGTTATGCTCATATTTGTTATACAATCCTTTCAATATTTTGATGAAAACTTATGTTGTTTTAGATTTTAATTGTTTACAATTGATAAAATGAGTTAGATTATTTTTGGTAAAATCATTACTATGGAATTCTCAAACCAATCCATTGACTAAGTATTCTAAGCTAGCTATAGAATGAGTTTTAAGTTGATTATACCAATATAAATTGTCACTTGAAAAGGTTTTAGATGATAACTTGGTGGTGGTAAAAGTATTAAATTTAACCCAAGATTTATATAAATTTCCAAAATTCTTCAAATGAAAGGCTAGATCAATGGATATGTTAGAAGTGATAGTGGAAACTATGCCACCTATGTCAATGTTTTTAATTTGAGGGACTAGAAGTTTATTTTATAAGTGTTTAATAGCCTTGTTAATAACTAGAGGTTGTGGTATAAGGTTACCATGTGTATCTCTAGGGAGGTGTGGGGGAATTAGGGTTTTGCATTCCCCATTGAGTAGGTTGAGATTGGTTTTGGAAATGCATTAATTGGTTTTGTATTTGCATCATTTTGTTGGCACTATTAGTTTTAAAATTATCGATTTGATTTAAATTTTACAATAATAATTGATTAATGATAATGGTATTTTTATTAGTGAAATAATCATGGGATGCATTAACATTATATAATGCATTAATAGTTTGGGAGGCACTATTAGTTTGAGATTCACTAGTAGTTATATGAAATTGATCATTAGTATGGACATTTTGAGTTGACCCATTAAAAGTCACACCTTCCATGTTTGTGTAAATGGTTGGCATAGAGGATAAAGAAAGTATGGAATATCATGTCATGTTAGTATATGGAGGTATGAGAGAGGAAAATGGTATGATAAAAGTCATAGGATGACTATTCCTAAATCTTATAGAAAATCTAGGTGAAGGTGAATGGGGTTCTCCAATATGAGGTCCCATCATGAGGTTGTAAATGGATATGGAATCCTTGCCTCGATGTTAGGGGTTTTCATTAATGAAGAGGATCATTTTAGCTATATACTCAAGGTCACTTTCATCCATGACTATTTGTAATAATAAACGATTAAGGGCATTAGATAAGGGAGGAGTGTCATAATTGGTAGTTCTAGTAGTAACATGGATATTGCTAAGATCTGGATCATCTACCACATGATATGGTAAATATGTTTTAGGGATTTTATGAGGATTAGTAAAGTTCATCATGTTAGTTTTATTTTGTTTTTAATCTTCATCAAATAGATGTTGCATGATGAAAAGTTGATTCAAACACTTAATATGGAAATGAAAATTTAAAAGATAAAAATGAACGAGATCAAGTTAGTTGATATAGTTAGACTAACATGATGATATAAATATATGGAATCAAACTAGATCAAGATAGTCAATATAGTTGGGAGTGCAAGAAAATAGAATTATTTGTAAACTAACTAGGTCTAGCTAGTTGATCTAGTTAGATAAATACGATGATAATATAGTCTAAAAATATACTAGGTCAAGCCAATCGATCTAGTTGGATTAATAGGATGATAATATAATTTAGAAATAGGCTGGGTAGATCTAATTTATTTATTTAAATTAATAAGATGATAGTATAATTTGGAAATAAATTAGGTCAAGTTAGTCAACCTAGTTAGAAAATGAGGTAAAATAAACTAGTTTGTAAATAGACTGGGTCACGTTGGTTGACTAAGTTTTGTAGTCTAACAAAAAAATGGTTTAATTCTAGATGATTTAATTATAAATTTAAAAAATAAAGTTAATCATGTAGATAACTAGGTCAAGTTGGTTGATCTAGTTGAAACACATATGATATAACTTTTATCAATGTTAGATAATATAGTCTTCAATATAATAGGGAATAATAAATATCAAGTAGTAAGAATATAATTTAAATGCTAATTAATTGTTTAAAAATAAGATTAGAAAGTTATAATAAAGGTTGTGATTGATAGTGTAGGCTTCCAAGGATACTTTCTTGTTCATTGGATAGTGTTGGCCTAATATTTTAGAGTGCTAAATATGGAGGAAGTGTCATTTCCATATCCCAATAAACCTAGTTTCAAAGGTAAGTAGGAAATAACTTCTCACTGCTACTCACTAACTGATGTACCATAAGATCAATTATATGGATGTATTCTTAAGATTCAAATAGAAATGTAAATCCTAATCATTTTTTAAATACCATAAGGTACTTGGAAACTAAATATTGTGTTTAGCTTTGTACTATAACTATGAGTATTGGGGAAAGACTCTCACATCATGATATCTATAAATGATACAAAAATAACATAAATAGATTATTGTGTATTCCTTCATGATATTAACTAAGTAATTTAAAATTATCAATGCACAATTTCTAAATAAATCCAAAAAATTGAAAAATAAAGGCAAAAATTAATGTTTTAAAAACTACTTTGTAGTTTTTGGAAAGAAAATAAACATGAATCCAACTAGAAAGTAAAGTGATTTTAATTACTATCATATATAGGTTAATTTCCATTTTCTAATCTATAAATTAAAACAAATAGAACAATATCAAATAGGTTAATCAAGTTGGACAAATATGATAGAACAAAATCAAGCTAGTTGACTCAATCTATTATAAGAATAGGTTAGAACAAACAAGGTTGAGTAAATTGACTTAATTTTCTTGGCAAAAATAAGCACAAAAATAGATTGAGCTAATTAATCTAATTGAATATGTAAGAACATTTTTATATAACTAAAAATTTGGTAAAATTAGTATTGAATTTAAATTTTAACTAAAAGGTAAGAAAATAAAATTTGCTTAAAAATTAACAAAGTGAATGTATTGAGCTAGTTAGATTGAACCTATAAAATAAGATAAAATTGTCCAAGTCAATGTAGTAACTTTTCTTGAAGATGTTGATTATTATTTTAATTAGGTCATCTAGGTGAGTTTTTGATCTTGTAAAGGTAGAAAATAGTATTATTGAATAGAATCAAGTCATTTGATTTAGTTTAAATAACACTAATGAAAAATAGAAAAATAAATCTAGATTTGTATCCAATAGGAATCCAAGGGAAAATATGCATTAGTCACTTGTTAATAGAATAAAGCATCCAAAAACAAGATTGATACAAATAAATCCTAAGCCTAGATACTAGGGAGATCTTGATGATAACAAGAAAAAACAAAACACAACTAGAAGGATAAAAGATAACTCACTTTCCTTTTATCTCTAAATCACTTGTTGTAAAGGTAGTTGACTTGCTCATCTTCTGTCCAAATTGGAGTCTTAGTCGGTGCTCTTACTTTGTGGGAATCACATCCTTTTTTCCCACTATGGTCTTAGCCTTGACATGTATTGGTCTAAGAAGCCCCTCCTATAAATTATTCATAATAACTTTAGACAAAAGAGTTTGTTGGAAGTGAGTGTGAGACTTTATATTTATAGTTTTCAAACTAACCCCAACCTAGGTGTAGTTAGGTCTAAGTTAACCCTAATTTAGACTTGGGATTCAAAATGTAATAAATAATGTCCTTATTATGCATCTATTTAGATGTGTCTCAACATTTATAATTTGTAAAGCATTTATGTTGATATTTTAGAATTCTTGACTTTGAGGATGATGATGTCATCATGACCTCATTTCCCTTTGAATTTTGATTTTTGGAAATTATATTTTCACTAATTAGACATTGATTATTTAAATAAGAATTTTATTTTATTTTATTTTTAATTAATTATGCTTAGGATTTTGGTCATTTCAATAATTTGATCAAGTGCCCTGCTTAATTGGTCTAAAATGTAAGTTTTCTAGGCCACAACCTAATCGCGATGAATCCATAGGAGGTTAGCATTATGTAAAGGTTAATACCCAAAATAGGAATGCTTTGACACAATTATGGGAACTTATGTCCAATGTGTGGATGAATTTGGGAATTTTAATGGTTTCTAGGCTTGATTTAAATAGTTTGGTAGAAACCAACATGAAGTCCATTTAGACACAGATGTGGCCGAAAAGGAGTGTATACATTTTGGCCCTATTTGAGTATGTATTGTAGGACATAATCATACTAATGTACTCTCAAATAATGAAAAATTTGTTTTGCCTTGGTTAATTCCCTAGAGGGTGGTTTATGATCCCTAGATGCCCCCTCAATGGATTAGGTAGTAAATAGTGTCATTGAATAGGCCCTCAAAAAGAGGAAAAAACATGGTCTAGTGGTAACAAGGGTTGAAATACTAATTTTCCAAAAGGAAGTTGTAATCAGTGACACATGATTTACCTTAGTACAGTGGATAGGTCAAAATAACGATTTGCCCAAAGGTAGTTGTAATCATTGCCATAGAGAAGGTGCCCCAATAGGGCAGATGTAAGCATGATATAATTCTTATTTGCCCCACTAGGGTGGATGTGTTTAGTGAAGTTTTAAATAATTTTCCCCATTATGTAAAATTGGTAAGGGTATCCCATATAATGGACCCATAATCATGATTTAATGGTGAATTAGCACAAAGGATAGGTATTAATTTGGGCTACCTACTAGTACAAAGATGCACATCCTAACTATCAAGTATTACTATTCATTTAAGATTTAATTAATTTGTATTTTGGTGGTGTTTAGGTGGGTCTACTATGAACAAGGGGAATTACTACCAATAACATCACTTGATATCTCTATTTAGCATGATTTTTTTGTAGTTTGTTATATTATGCATCATAATTATAAATAACTTTAATAGTAATAATAATGTGTATCATAAACATGGAAAACTTAGTTTAAATGAAAATATAAACCACTTGGTGTAATATATGAACAACTAAATTGAAAGTGAATATAATGAAATAAACAAAGTGTATTAATGAATACAAATATTCATAACTCAAGTGAAAAGATATGGTTAATTAAGACTCAAGTGTAAATAAAGTGTAATAATCCTACAGTAATCAAGGAAAAGGGATGCATAAAAACAAAATATAAATTCAAAAATTGAACAACTCAGGCCTATGTTGTGATAAAGAATCAAGTGTAAACTAATTATCCTTATACACACAACACTCAAAAGGAAAAACCATAAATAAATAAATAAATTTCTCTAAGGGGCATGAAATAACCAACTAATCTAAGGCATATGAACAAATAACCAAGATAAAGCAATACAATAAATAATTAAGTTGAATCAAGAGAAATAGATAACCTAATTCAATTAAAATTAAAAATCAACGAAGCTAAAGCAATGTAATAAACAATTAAGTTAAAGTAAGAACAATAGACAACCTAAGTTAAGGCAAATGAACAAACAACCTATCTAAGTACAAATGAATAAATAGCTAATATAGTTATTTTTCATGTGTAATAGAATTGTTATGCTCATCACAAAGGTTGTCCCTAGGCTATAAGGAATAACAACACTAGAATGGTTAGGGGAATAGAAGAATAAAGAAGGGGTAGTTGAGTTATCTCTAAATGCACTAGGCAATTGGATGTTGCTACATAGTCTTATGGACACTAGTTCCAACATGGACTTCATGCCAAATGTGTCTTTCCCAAGATGTGGGATAAAATAAAATTGATGATAAGTGAAAGAGATTGATCATAGAGGAAAATAAGAATGGGCTCACAAAATGGCAAGAGCATAAATGACTCATAAAATGGTGAGAGTGTGAGAGGTCTATGACTCAAAAAATAGAAAGAGCATAATGAGATCATAAATAACTCACAAAATGGTGATAGCATTCAAATACAAACCTAAAAGAAGGAATGATCTAATATAATGGTGAATGATATCAATCACCAAGACTAGATGAGCTAACCCGAGATGCGCCATCCATTACCTACATAGTTTATATAGACCTCAGGCCAATGTATTTCTCCAAAAAATAGTAACACTATCAAAAAATGGAACAAGAAAATGTAAATGGTCATGATGTGACCCATATGAAATATTTAGTTATACTTATTAACTAGGAGATGCATGTCCTAAGTAGCATAGATATAATCTTAATGGCCTAATGTTGGAGACTTATTTGGGAAAAATTTTGGCATATTTCCATGTTTTTATGGTTTTTAGGAATTTTTACTCAATATAGAATTATGAGATACATAATAGGTTAACTCTTAAAATAGCAAGAGACTAGCTTTAGTTTATTATGAAATAGAGATAGCATTGGAATACAAGGTGGTTGAGATGACCTTAAAAAATAATGAGTGCTACCTACATAGTCCAAATGGACCTCAAGCCAATGTAATTCATCCTATAGTTAGGAATATTACTAAGTAATAACATGTTCATAAATAGGCAAATGGTAGGGTATGAAATAATAGTAATGCAATGTGTGGTAAAATGTTGCTCCTAAGCTATAGAATATAACAACATAGGTTAAAATAATTATTTTCCCAAAGGAGATTACAATCATTGGCATAGTGAAGATGCCCCAGTAGGTCAGATGTAGAATGTTTGCTAAAATTAAGGATGCAATTACAAAACCACTATCATATTACCCCAAGATATTTTCCCTTTGTGAATGAATTAACTCAAAGATTCATAATACTAAATCAACCATTGAAACTTATCTAAATATAACCATTGAAGGTGTTTGAATAATCAATGAATCATAACCAAGTTAAAATGGGTAACAGTGGAGGTAAAACAAACTTTTAGCCAATAGGAAAGATACTAGAGGAAAGGTAGATGGTACGGTATAAAATAAGGTAATGTTATGTCACTAATTAAACAATCCTCATAGACAATACTTTTAATCACTTAAGAAAAAAAGTGATTGAGATGTATTATGTTCATTCATTTATCAAGTTCATCTCCTTCTAGTATAGCCAACTTGTACACTTCAGAACCATAACTAACATAAGGTCCAAACCAATTAGGCTTGAACTTTCCCTTTTTCTTGCAATTTACATTAGTATTTTAATTTTATTTGAGTACAAGACTACCAAGCTCAAATTATGTGTTTCATATTCCTATTATCCTAAACACATAATCAATTTTGGTGTTCTTGAAGACTATTCATAACTACCATGCATTTTTCTTCTAGTAGTTATAGCTCTTGAAGATGAGCTACTTTTTAATCCTCATCACCAAGGATATGTTTCTATAAAATGTGTAAATAAGGTAACTCGACCTTGATATGAATAATGGACTCAATGTTATAAACAAAATAATATGGTGTGTCTTCTGTTGGAGTGTGAAAATTGGTGTGGTAGGCCTAGAGGGTGTGGAAGATTTGAAATTACCAATCATAGACAACATCATTGTTGATATTCTTAATAATCTTGACAATGGTATTTTTAGATGCCTCTACTTGGATATTACCTTGGGGGTATTATGTAGTGGGAAAATGTTGGGTAATGTTAAATTTGGCATAGAGAGATTTGACATCCTTATTTTTAAATGAACTACCATTATCAGATATAATATCAAAGGGGATACCATAGCAATAAATAAGGTGGTTTAAAATGAATTTGGATATTTTATTACCTTTCACATAAGTGAGGAAAATGTTTTCCAACCACTTAGTGAGTTATTTGGTGGTGGTAAGGATATGTTTATGGCCATCTAAGGAGGTAGGATTAATCTTCCCTATGAGGTTGAGTCTCCACATTTAAAATGACCATGGCATTGTCATTAGCTTAAGTGATAATGTTGGAACATGTATCAAATTGGCATGCCCTTAACATTATTTACACCTTTTAACATAAGCAACTACATCTGCTTCCATACTCAGCCAATAGTAACTAGTATGTGGGAAATTATTGGAAAGGAAATCCCCACTAGTATGGGTGACACAAACCCCTTTGTTTACTTCCCTCAATGCTAGTATATATTTTATTAAGGTTAGATAATGAATAAAATTTCTATCAAAGCTTTTATGATATAACATAGGTCCAAGCAAGGTATAACAAAAGGATTGGTAGGTGAAGGCCTTTTTCTACTTATGGGAAAGGTCTAGTGGAAGGACTTGGTCATGGATGTAATTATATAATCTATAATACGAGGTGGAACTAGGACCAATAATATCATATATAATCTCAACATCCCCATTTAATGGCACCTAAAACAAGTTTTCACCAAGAGACTGACCTTTTTCATCACTTTTATCCTAATCCAAAAGTGCCTCAAAGAGGTTTTTACTTTTGGTCCTCAATGTTTTAATTTATTTTTATTTTTGGCAAATAAAGTTCACTTGCTCTCTAAAATAGGTAGAAGGATCTAATCCGATAGAGAAACATTGTTTATGATCTCTAAGTAGAATATGGTTTCTTAGGCCTATAAAGTCACAAATAACCTCATCACTCTCAAACTCATCAAATGACAATGTGGATTCTTGTTGGTTCTAGTCGATGATTTCTGGATGATGGAAGAAAAGTGGTGAAGGCTGGATAATAGGCATGATGATAAATATAACATGTGGGTTAAATAGGTTGGTATTTACTAAGACCTTATATGTTAGATTTCTCCAAGACCTTTTAATAATATTGAATGCACACATGAACACTATGGAATGGATGAGAGAGAAAGTGCAAAATGTAAAAATGCATAAACATTCCTCATTAGCTCTGAATGATGAATACAAAGGGAAAAAGGTACATATATAGGTGGGAGATAGAGTAAAACCCCATATTCTAGTGAATGTGGGACTAATATTTATATATGACACAAATAGCCTCTAAGACCTGAAGCAAGAATAATGAACTATGTAGACAAAACCTATAGAATAAAAGTCTACACCAACACCCCCCTTTAAGCATAGCTTAGGTGGGCTAGATAATTTGGTCCTAATAATGAAACCTAATAAAGTACCCAAGTACATATAAACATCTCATAAATTAGATAAAAGGAGAAAACCCATAGGAAGAACTCCCCACCCTAAAAGAGATAAAATAAGAAGAGACTAAAAGACCCCACAAAATATGATGCTAAAATAATCAACACTCCAAGTACATAGTGATGATCCCCACTATCTGACAAAGAATGAAGGATTTATGCCTCCACAAATAAGAGAGAGAAGGTAAGTGTAGAATGTTGCATGGAAAATGTTATAATAGGTCCCTCTATAACAAATGTTGTATCTTCCTTTCAAAATAAATAAACCACAAGATATCAAACTATTAAATTCCCACTCAAGTGGAATGAAGATAAGAATCATGATGTATATGTCTAGAAAATGATCAAATATCTCCCTGCTAATGCTTGAATTTTCTAAAGTCTAATCAAATATCATAGGACTAACTATAGAAGATGGTAATGAAGAAGCATAAAATGAAGGTGAGAGAATATCTAGAGAAAAAGATAGACATGGAACATTCACTAAAAGAATGTCCATTGGAAAAGAAGAGCAAGGCTCAACAACCATCAAAACTAAAGACTAGTCTACAAATAAAGCACTTAGATCTACAAGATGAATGTCCATAGGAACATATGAGTCATTGATACTCTAAATATGTATACTCTCACTAAAACTAGTAAAGTCTTTTGAAATACAAGTCTATGAAGGCTTTGAAAGAGCAAAAATCTACATAGGAATGGATGTAGAATATGCAATGAGATAACAAAGGTCTGGTAGAATCTCATCCTATAGTGGGGACTCAATATAAGGAAGAGAAGTATCCCCTATGGATGTATCATCATAATAAATAAAAGCATAAAGGGAGAGTACAATAGTCTCAAAAGAGATAATAGAAAATGGAAGAGGAGGTGTGATGTAAGTCTCAACAAGATCTCCTAAAAGAGACTATAGGATATTCTAAATAGTGCATGGAGACTGTTTCTACGCTAATTTTGCTTTCACATTCAAAAGATAGAAATGAGAAACTAAGAGATGGTCTAGGGTTAGAAGATACCCAGATATAGTCGTGTGCACCGAAATCAGACGTTGGAAGGTACTCCTCTTTGGCTGTGGAGAAATGACGCCTGCGAAGAAAAAGAGACTAAACACAAAAAATGTTAGACGAAGAGACGGTGGGCTGTCAAGCCAATGCTTGATCCCTGAAGTACGAAGACTTCCTTAAGGGATATCAACCCACTAATAAAAAATAGAATATTTGACTGAAGTAGAAATAATGAAAGATGGAATGAAAGCAAATAAAATACAAAAAGTAGAATGCATACCTGATATGCAGCAAACTACTCTGCACAGTCACTGGTGTCGGTCTCTGTGCCGGCGTCGATCAAGAAGAATGTTGACGTCAGTTAAAGTGCTAGCATTGGTAGGGGTAATGACTGACATCAATTGGGGCAATAGCCTTGGATAGATTCTAGTCAGGTCTGGACAGGGTCTTAGGATTTTTAGAAAGGTCTGATGTTTTGTCTGAGGGTTCAGGAAGTTGGTTTAGGAGTCAGAGGGATTGTTTGAGGGTTTGGGAAGGTTCTGGACAGAGTTACAGACTGTATTTTCTAGATAGGGTGGATAGAGGTGGTACGAGTGGAAATAAGGTCAGGGCTATAGTCTGAATCTAAATCTGGGTAATGATAGTAATTAAAAACAATAACCAAAGATCAGAATAAAAACACAGAACAAATGCTTACCTGTTACGCACTAAAGATAAAAGTTGGAGACATGATTGATGTTGTTGCTGTGTCACAGAAGTTCGATGTAGCAGACCTCTAGCAAGATGACTGAAGCAAAAACCTATACCAGAGAGAGAATGTGAGAGATTGATTGCAGATTGGTTGGATGCAAGAATTGGTTCCTCATTTGAATGAAGAGGTTCTGATTGATACGAAGGAAGGTCTGATAACCGATCAAGAAATGGATTGGCAACCAAATTGATAATGGATAATGGATAACGGTTCCTACGTTTGGGTCGAGAACACAGTGCTAAGGATAACCGATGCTAGCATGACTGCTGATATCAGCCGATAAGTGACTGATGTCAGTGATGTCGGCCAGGTAGTGACCATCGTCGGCAGATGCAGAATGGGGACAAAGGCTAACTTTAGCTCTCTACTCATTTTTACATGCTGCCAGAGTCAAGGCTTGTAGGAAAATGGTCGAAAGGGGTTAAATAGGCATGGAAAACTAAAATGGGGGTTAAGGGGAGGATGACAAGGGTTAGACACAATTACGGTGTCTACATTTTCCCCTTTTTGTCTTGTTGGTTGTTCTGGACAAACTGCAAGACAAAAAATAGGAGTTGGTTGCCCCAAGTGTGGGATAAGGTTGATTCTATCTTATTGGTTGTTCTGGATGAACTGCAAGACAAAAATAGGAGGGGGATTAGTTGCCCTGATTATGGATGAGGTATTCCCCCTCGAAGTAGGAGTCGAGAGAAGGGAACCTGGAATCGAGTGCTGATTTGACAAAGATTAGATGAAAAAGGGGTGAAGATAGAGTGAGAACACTGTAAAAGTCATGATTGTATGTACACCACTTCACGAGGATGGTTAGGTCAAATTGTCGTAGGTTGAGGGTCAAGGAGTGCTAAAATTGAAGTAACTAGGCCCTAGCATTTAGTTGTCTACTAATTAGGTTATTCAATCGAAGTTGAAGCTCTAAATGGCCATCGTGTTCTAGGTATCCCAAGCTCAGGAAGTGCTCCTGAAAACATGAAAATGTCACAAGTAGTGGGGATCAACTGGCTTGCGATCCTATACTTGTGAAGGTCAAAAGTGTGTGCACAATTTTGCTAACCAATCATGAGGTAGCATACATGCAAAAATAACCAAGGCAAAATCACTTTGGAAGTAGTCACGATTAGAGGAGATGGTCATGATCTCCAAGATCTGGTGGTCGATGGATGGAGGCAAAAGTGATCTCAAGTGTGCCCCAGGGGGCCAAAATGACTTGTACTGGAGGGCTAACTAATTGAGGGCATGATTTTGGGGCAATGTGATGAAAAAAGGAGGTTGGAATGTTGTTGACGTCAGTGATAAAATTGACGTCAAAGACATAAAGGGACCGACGTCGGTAGGATAACGGTCGATGTCAGCAGTATAGGGCACGTCGATGCTGATGTCGATGGCCTATCAAATCCAACAAAACTGGATTGGCGGCCCACCAAAAGTCATTTGCTATTATTGACTGAGAGAAAAGAGCTCTAGAGCTAAGTGAGTGAAAGTGACCGAGAGTTAACCGAGGAGTAGTGTGAGGTGTCAAAGAAGCATTGGTGGAGAGAGAGAGATGCATGGAGAGAAATTGGAGGCTATAGAGACATGTGTGGGCCAGGAAAAGCTTGACATAGAAGTGATGGCAGAGGGCAGTAGAGGACCTGTGGGAGGTCCACCACCAGTGGCACCCATTGTGCCACCATGCCAGTGACGTCGAGATGAGGTAGGAGGGTCTCTAAGCCCTATTTAGTTAGATGTTTGTTTTTATTTGTTTTTTGAAATTTTTGATTGCTTAGGTAGAAATTGAGGGGGGGGTAGCTAGGAAGGTGGGTAGGAGGTCTATGATAGATTAGGAGTAATTTAAGAGTGATTTGGGGGGTTAGGGAGTAAATAATGGGGAAGCCCTAAATTTAGGGCTCACCCCATTCAGCCCTAGGGCCGAACCAGTCATCGACATCGACAGGTTCGCCAGCATTAGCCAACTAGAGACCAGCATCAGTCATTAACCTATCGATGTCAGTCACTAAGTGACCACCGTCAGTTAGGTGAGTGCCATCGTTGGCATGATAACCGATGTCGGTGGCTGCCTGGTCAAAAGGAGTGATGAAAAATGGTCAAATCGAAGGTTCAAGGTGATGCCAAGGGCTTCTTGGGTGTCAAAATAGGCATAGATGGTCAGATAGGTTGGTTAAAATAGGAATAGGAGGAAAATTTTTAACATGAGATTGACTTGGGTGGATGCAGCCGAGATAAACTCTGATGCTGTGGGATCACCTCCTAACTTTGCTGACGTAGATGCACAAAGGTGTGACGGTCGAGGAGTGGACACAGATGAGTGCAATTAGACTAGGTGGGTTGAGATGCTACTACAGAGTGGCATGAGATGTGAGCCTAATGGTGGCACTGATCGAGCGGTGGGACCATTCCACCAACACCTTCCACCTGCCCATGGGTGAGATGACGGTCACGGTCGAGGATGTATACCAGATTTTGCAGCTACCGGTACATGGAGCAGACATATATGCATGCTCACGAGAGGTGCATGATATTCAGATGGTTACGCTATTTGGGGAGCACATCACTGAGATGAGCTACCACTCAACAAGTTTTGCTTATGAGCCTCTGTACGCGGTAGATGAGGATGCACATCAGCTGGCTATCTTGATGATGATCGAGATTACAGTGTATGCACTCCTAGATGCGAACAGAGGTAGGTTTCTAGTCACCATGACCAAAGTTTTGATAGACATGATTGAGCGGCAGACAATGTTTGCCTGGGCACCAGTCTTTTTGGCCCAAGTCTACAGGGAGCTGTGGGGCATTAGTTGGTGGTGGTGGTACAGCTTGTGCATGGGTCACCTTCTGTACTGCTGGGCATATGAGCACATCATGGTGACATGACCTCTCAGCCTCCCATTGGCTATCCCAGCCTGTTTCAGGGTCAGATTTAGGTGATGGTGTGAGGTGATGGCACAGACATGGGTGGACGTAGTGGTCAGGGATATTGACCACTATCGAGGGGTACTAGAGGCCCTGATACCTATAGATATCATTTGGAGACCATATCTAGTGTATCTAGCATTTAGAGACTAGGGGGAGTAGTTGGTTGGGGTACAGAGCCTGAGATGGGTCAGGGGCAGGTGAGCCGATGAGCTCGAGAGGATTCCAGCAGAGAGAGTGCAGTGCCAGTATAGGCTGTTATAGGATGTTCCTCCTGCATTTTTGTAGTATAGGAGGGATGATATAGAGGCACTACTCCCACTGCCAGAGGAGACAAAGGAACCGAATTATGAGGAGTTGCCGACAGGACCTGGGATAGCTGACCCAAGTTGTACAGAGGCCTACACAGCATGGTGGGCAGGGCAGTACATAGGAGTTTAGGCAGGGCCACAGCCAGATTTATAGGCTATCACTAGGGAGTGGGATGCAGCCCGTGAGGAGAGAAACATAGTGTGGTAGGAGAGGGACATGGCACAGGCCCAGGTGATAATTTTACAGGGATAGGTTATGGTTTTATAGGGGTAGCTAGCGGGGGTGACAGGACAGGTGGTTGCTTTGACAGGATAGGTCACTATGTTGTAGGGTCAGCTGGCCACAGCCCAGGTATAGGCATCAGTAGGACAGGGCTTGAGGGGATAGGGCTTGATGCAGTAGCCATTTTAGTAGCCTATTCAGTAGCCCACACAGTCAGTGTCAGTGCAGCCAGGGTTTTCACAGCTGTAGGGCACGACAGCAGGATAGATGGGTCCACCACAGACTGTATCTCTAGTTAGATATAGTGATGCGCTAGATGAGATTGCGTATTATGAGAGGGCCAGTAGGGGGTCCCCTTAGATACAGTGATACTCTAAGATGAGGGCAAAGCAGAGTCAACAATGTTCTATGTCACTAGCGATTGCTACAAGTTCATACAGGCGGCCTAGATTAGAGGTAGGAGAGGATACAGCGTCTTCTCAGCCACCGCCACCACCACCATAGCCATAGCCTTGAGGGCAGAGTATGAGGTTATTTTTGATGTATATACCGGCCTGTGTGCTGATGATGTGAGATGTATTTAACTTTTGAGAGAGAGAGATGCACAGATTGTGCGATTGTATAGAACATTATTGATATATATGATGAGATTTTGGATCAGTGACCTGTGTGATGGATGTTTTATAAATATGTGTTTAATGTTTATTGCATTTTGATGTGATGCATTTTGATATTATGGTTTATGTGTATGATGCTAAATGAACTGGTTATATGATGTTGTTTAATGATATTGATGTTGATGTTTGATGTGAATGGTTATGATTTTTAGATTAGATGGTGATGCTTAATGACTATGGATGGACATGATGAAAATGATTATGCTAATGATAATATATGACTAGCTGTGATGTGATTGACAGGTGACGAGAGAATGGGATGGAAGAAAGTGATGAAGAGGATGGCCGAGCTAACCCCAGAAGACCCCATGTGAACTGAGTGCTACCTACATAGCCCTTGTCCTAAGGGCCTCAGGCCAATGTAGTTCTCCCAAAGAGGGAGGAAAAGGGTTGAAGTGATTGATTGCTTGTGGTCAAGGTCAAAGAAGATAGGGTTTGTCCATCAGATAGACGAACAAATGAGGGTGGTCGAGCTAACCCCAAAAGATAGTCATGTCATCTGAGTGCTACCTACATAGCCCTTGTCCTAAGGGCCTCAGACCAATGTAGTTCAAACTAGGAGACAAAGCAGTCGAGAGTTGGTCTAGTCATGAGAATGGTCTAGCACGTTCATATGTCTGAGAGAACATGCTTGAAATGATGAGAAAAAGTCAAGGTTTTTTACCCCTAGCAATTACCCATATTAGGTGATGGACATATGCCAAAAATGAAATGAGCCTATTTATGCATCAACAAATAATGGTTTATGCTGGACATAAATTGAGTGGTCTACAGTTTCCATGTGTATTGGTGTCCATAGAAACCAGTGTGAATAGGCTAGGTGGTTGGTCAGAAAGAGGGTTGAGCTGATTTAATAAATGACAAATGATTGGGTGTGACCAAAGTGTAAAAGAAGTGAAAGGCATAATCACCCTTTTATTGACAAGGACTAGAATGACAGCATAGATAGGGGTTGTTAGAACTAAGAGCCCTATTCATGCATTACGTCGTTGACCAGAGGTTGTGTTAGAGCGGTAATCGAATCACTTTGACACTAAAGTGAGCTTGAAGTCCCTTGAGCAAGTGTTAGGATAGGAGGATATAGGGTAACCTATTTTAAGAGCATAGATAACCGTACCCCTTTTTATAGGAGACCTTGAGACAACTATAAGCCAAGTCCATGACCCATTTTTTTTTGATGCAGACAGATTGATACGATAAGTCTGCGGAGAGATGTCATTTTGCTTGGTGGTCATTTGTGAAGCTGATCGATGCAGGAAGCATCTAAGAAAAATTGTTGTTTGTAGCAAGAGTTAGTCATAGCCATCCTTCGAGGGAGTGGTCTATATTTTGCTTTATATATAAGGGCTTTGAATAGTTGTCCTTTGAGGGAGCAGTTTATTAGCTACAGTAATGATAGTACAGCTGTCCTTCGAGGGAGCAGCCTACCTTTTGATGCGATTTGGTGACCTTGGATATTTTTGACATCTTAATTTGTTTTGACAAAAATGTGAGTCATGGACCAGACTATAGAAGGTCAAGGGTTCCCTTTTATTAGGACAAAGCATCCATACTGTATAAAAGGGGTATATAGGATTTGTTAAGGGGAGTAGGGTTGAAAGGAATGAGGACTAAGAGGATGTGGATTACTCAAGGGATGAGCTCAAGATAAATTTCAAGTGGATGAGTACTCGACTAACAGTAGAATGGTCATAGGTGCAACGCATTAAGAGGCTTAGGTTCTGGTCGTCCGTCGAGAGAAGACAAACGATACGTCCCTGATCCATACTTGTGCATGATAATGAAAGGTATGATCCAATTAGGGGAAAACTTGTCTCGTTTACTTTGCTCCATATTAGTCACGTGATGATTCTCTTTGAGGATGAGGTCTCTGATATTGAAATCTCATTCTCACAGATTTTTGTCATAGGCTCGCTTGATGCGATGTTGATAGACATGGAGATGGTTGAGGGCAACAAGATAGTGCTCGTCAAGTAGCTCAAGTTGAGCTAAGTGATCTTGATGAAAGTCATCGTTATAAATAATGTCATGGAGAGAGATGTGGAGAGATGGGATCTGTACTTTGAGAGGTAGGACAGCCTCTGTTTCATACATGAGAGAGAAAGGGGTAGCACTCATGGAGGTTTGAATGCTAGTGCGGTAGGCCCACAAAGTGAAGGGAATGTGAATATGCCAATCCCTTCCAGTGTCGCTGACCACCTTCATGAGAATTTTAGTCAAGATTTTGTTGGAAGCCTCAGCCTACCCATTTGCTTGTGGGTAGTAAGGCGAAGAGAAATTGAGCTTGATGCCAAATGAGTCGCAGAGTTTTTGGACAGTCTTGTTTTTGAAGGACTTGCCATTGTCGGTGATGATTTTATGAGGGACACCAAAGTGGCAGATGATGTGGCTGCTGATGAAGTTGACAATCTTGTCAGCTTTTATGGAGATGAGAGGAATGGCTTCCACCCACTTAGTGAAATACTCAGTGGCAGTGATGATGGATTGATGATGAAGAGACGAATGAGGGTTAATCTCACCGATGAGATCTATGCCCCACTGAGAAAAAGGCCAAAAATCTTGAGCGACTTGTAAGGCATGACTAAGAAGATGAAGCAAGTTAGAGTGCTACTGATACTTGATGCAATGCCGAACATAGTCGCTACAGTCTTGATGAAGGGTGGGCCAATAATAGCCCAGACGAAGGATGCGCTTGGCAACTGAATTCCCACTAAAATGTCTGCCACAAATCCCATCGTGGACTTGCTTAATGGCCTGAGATGCTTCAATGGAGGTGAGACAGCGAAGGAGGCTGTCAAAGCCTCACTTATAGAAAAGACCCCCTAGCATGGTATAGTGAGTGGTACACTTGATAAAAGCTCACTACACATTGTTAGAGAGGTTGGGAGGAATGACAGACAAAGATAAGAAGTCCACAAGTTGCTTATACCAAACATCTCGTGGGATAGAGTCTATGGTGTTGATATGATTAATGTTAAGAGAGATATAGGAAGGCAATGGCACATGATACATCATGACAAAAAGTTTGGATGTAGATGAGGAAGATGGGATATGCGAAGTGAGAGAAGCCATGGTGTCAACAAACTTATTCATGGATCAAGGAATAGTCTATAAGAGGTAATGGTCGAAAGACGTAAGGAGAATGTCAGCACAGTTTTTGTACCTTTGCAAAATTTCATTTTTATAGAGGTATGAACCACTGACCTGATTGACAACAAGCTGCGAGTCGCTGAAGATGTTGATGGACTTGATGCTGAGAGAAAGGGTGGTCTGAAGTCCCAAAATTAAGGCCTCGTATTCAGCCATATTATTGGTATAATTAAAGTCAAGCTTGAAAGACAAAGGCATGGGCTCACCATCGAGTGGGATGAGAATGACTCCTACACCCCCACCAAGTTGACTTTGGAGCCATCGAAGAACATGGTCATTTGGTAGACAGTGTCATCGGTGGAAAGCACAGTGATAGACTCGTCAGGAAACTTGCACTGCGAAGGTTGATTGTTGGGAAGAGGGGCATCCACCAGTTGATCAGCAATGGTTTGCCCCTTGATAGATTTCTGTTGGATGAATTTAAAGTCAAACTCAGCAAGCAGCATGAGCCACCGAGCCATATGTTGATGTTGATATGGCTTGGAGTGCATAAACTTAAGAGGGTCAGTGTGAGTGATGAAAAAGGTTTTGTGATTAAAAAGATAGTGGTGGAGCTTGGTAGCGGCAAAGACTAGCGCCAACAGAGTTTCTCGATATGAGTATACCAAGTTTCATAGTCAACCAGTGTTTGGCTGATATAGTAGACCGCTTGCTCATGGTGATGCTCATCTTGATGCATGATCATGGCACCTAACGAATGGTTGGTGATAGACATATAAAGGTAGAAGGGTTGATCATTTTTAGGTGGAATGAGGACTGGTGGAGAGACTAGATAGCATTTAAGGGCTTCAAAAGCCTCTTGACAGTCCTTATCCCATGTAAAAGAGACATCCTTCTTAAGGAGATGATGAAAAGGTTGGCAGCAGTCAGAAAGCTATGAGATGAAATGGTGAATGGACTGGAGCTTCCCTTGTAGACTACAAAGCTGCTTGAAATTGGTCGGGGGCGGCATCTCGAAGATAGCACGGATCTTGGTGGGATCTATCTCGATGCCACAAAAAGAAACGATAAAGCTAAGAAGCTTACCGGAGAGGACCCTAAAGACACATTTCTTGGGGTTAAGGTAGACATTATGTTGAATAAGGCGAGAGAAGATGATTTTGAGAATGGTCAAATGGTCATGATGAAGCTTGGACTTGCCGAGAAGGTCATCCACATAGTCTTCCATGATTTTATGGAGGAGATCATGGAAAATGTAGGTCATGGCATGTTGATATGTGGTGCCTACATTCTTCAAGCTGAAAGGCATGACTCGACAGCAAAAAGTCCCCCATGGGGTAATGAAAGTGATCTTGTGCTGATCTTTCAGAGTAATCAGGATTTGATTGTATCCTGAAAACCCGTCCATGAGAGATAGCATCTCATGGCCAGCTGTGAGATCAACAAGCTGGTCAATGTTAGGAAGAGGAAAGTCATCTTTGGGATAGGCTAGGTTAAGGTCATGATAGTCCATGCAGATCTGGATCCCCCCAATCACCTTGGTGACTGGGACGATGTTAGAGACCCACTGTAGATAATTGATGGGCTGGATGAAGGAGACAGAAAGGAGGCACTAAAGCTCCTCTTTGATAAGGAGGGCAACATGAGGATGCATCTTTTGAAGCTTTTGCCTAACAGGTTTAGCCTCTAGTTTGGTGATAATGTTATGGGTAGCGATGTTGGGGTCGATGCCAGGCATGTCACGATAGGTCCAGGCAAAGGCCTTGCTATGGTCTGAGAGGAACTGGGTATAGTCAAGCTGCTCCTGAGCGTCTAAAGATTGTCCAATCTTTAAGACATGAGGAACATCAGAAGAAGAGAGCTTGATGTTAATGGTTGATTTATTTAACATAACCTGAGTCTTAGAAGGGAAAGAGCGCTGGATGAAAGAGTCATCGGCACCCATGTAGGAAAGAATGGTGTCGTCATCAATGCAGTGGACAGTGTGAATGGTTGCCGACTCATCTTCTACCATGCTGGGAAAAATGAGAGGGAGAGACTTGGACACCCCATTGAGCTGATAAGTCAAGGGTTCCAGGTGGATGGTGTTTATGGAAAAAAAAACTAGGAGGGATGGAAACCACCAACTCTGTAGGTGAAGGAGGAGGAATGGGTGAGCCTTGAGGAGATTGGTCAATGGTTGGTTCAGTAAAAAGGTCTATAGGGGTCTGAGTGGGGTCATGATATCCTAGGCCATACCATTTCTTGGCATCGTCATCATTGAGCAATTTGATGGGCTAATTGGAGCCCTGCTCATAGCATCCAAAGCCAAAACCCTTCCATGCACACCTGTAAAGGTAAATGTGTGCAAAGGTGGGGTTGCCAAGAAATGAGAAATCTGATGTGAAAGGTTGAGGTGAAGAAAGAGGATTGCAATTAGCAGGAGCTTGATTGAGCCCCCCATAGACAAGGTTGGTTCGGAGGTGAGGAGGACCATAAGGCATGATCATCTCGATCTGATGGTCATAACTAGGGCTGTGATGAAGGCATCCATACTCTTGTGGAGTTTGGAACATGTCTAAGGCCAGCAAGTGATATTCCCCCTAAGAAAGTCTTTGGAATATGCCTTCCATGGGATCTGTGGTCGTCGCTTGAAGGGGAGGTGTGAGGGTGACCACCGGTTATGAACTGGTTGAAGCTTCTATGGATGGAGGTGGTGCCGGGGTTGATGGTTTGATAGGAATGAGAACGTCATTTGGACGGTAGGTGGTGTTACAAGTTTTGAAGGGTGAAGGGTCAGTGGGAATGGTATGGACTTGCCCATCATGCTCAAATTTCACACAATGGTGCAAGGTGGAGGGGACACAGGCCATGGTACAGATCCAGGGTCGGCCTAGCAAGATGTTGTATTGAAACTCTCCTTCGATGATATAGAAGAGCTCTGAGACTGTGCATGGACCAATGTGAATGTGAAGGATGACTGTGCCAATGGTCGTGGTAGTGGTGTCATTAAAGGAATGCAAGATTGCATCAGTTTTAGAGATGTGATTCTTGGGAAGAGCTAACTGTTCAAAGGCATGGGTGGAGATAATGTTGATGCTGGTGCCTCTGTCGATCATAATGCATTTAATGTGTGTCCAATCAACATAGGCAGTGATGAAGAGGGCGGCATCCTGATCTTCCATGTTGGATGTGGGAATCTCAGAATCGCTGAATGTGATGGAGGCAATAGGGGCTAAAGAGTGGACAAGGGCAGCAAGTGGCTGGGGGTCCTTGAGTTGAACGTCCACTACCTGTAGGGCTCTGATGAGGGCTTGATGATGCTGGGGCAAGGTTTGGATGAGGTCATAAAGAGACATCTTCACAAGTATCTGGTGAAGTTGTTTCAACATAGAGTCATGAATTGCCCTTGAAGAGGAAGAAGAAGAGGGTTGAGGCGCGCCAAGGATAGAAATCTTAGGCTTGGGCGGTTGAGGTGGCTAGATGAAAGGGTAGGTCTAAGGAATGGTGGCTTTTTCCTTCACCTTGTCCTTTTGTGACCTGGTGGTTATGTGAATGGCATTGATTTTGAAGATAGGGTGTGAAGGAGATGAAGGGGTCATGGTCTGCTGATGAGATGTTGATGGGTCTGAAGAGGTCAGAGGGTTATGAGAAGGAGTCAGGGGTCAGTCGAGAGTGTCCTCAAATAGAAGAGTGTCTTTCTCTAGATAGCGGTGAATGACAGTCTTGAGGGCACAGCAAGTCTCGATATCATGTCCTGGTGTACGATGATATAAGCAAATATTTGAGTCATCAAACCAGGAGGGCTTAGACTCAAGAGGCTGGAAAGGCCTGATGGGTGGAAGGGTTATGCTGGAAGTCTAAAAAATTCAATGTAAGATCAAAGAGTATGAGCCCACTAAAGGGTTCGTGCTCGTCGATGTGTGCGATACTGGTGATTTTTGCTTGGGCGGAGTCGGAGGAGGTTTTCATACTACCTTTTGGATTGATGGTGCGGTGACAAGTGGAGATGGCACTTTCTTTGTGAGAGGTACAACCTTTTTGGGAGAGGGCAGGCTAGAGGTAGGTAAAGGAAGCAAAGGAGGCAACTGGCTTTGATTAAAAGTCAGAGTGGGAAGGACTCTGGTCAGGGTCGAAGGATGGGGGCCCAAAATGGAGGGCAATGATGACAGAGGAGGAGGCATTCGCCTCTATGGTTTAGCAGTCTTCTGTGACCTGGGTTGAAGACTACTATTGGTCGAGGTCTGGTCTAGGTCCACCTTCACTTGTGGATGAGTGAGGTTAGAGACAGGGTGAACGTCAAGTGACTTGATAGGTTTATATGGGGTAGATGTGAGTTTTGGTTTTGATGGGGTTGGTTGAGGCTTAGAAACGGGAGTCTGGTTTTTGTTAAAGGTCTTGGGAGATTTCACCATGGGAGGATTAGCTGCATGAGATGAGAGGGCACGGGCATGTTGAAGAGTTGTGAGATGCTCCCACAATCCCTGATGCTCCACTTTCCTAGAATGGAGAAGTTTGAGTTTCTCCACTAGTCGGGAAAATGGCTAAAAAGATGTGGGATGAGGTTTGGGTTCTTGAGAAGATGTGGATGGTTGTGGGGTTGAAGATGAGACTGGTGTAGTGGTCTCAGACCCAAGGCATGATGGAGTCATGACAGGTTCGTCTGTGGTTGGAGATGAAGGAGAGGTAGGTTCTTCCCTGGGTGGAGAAGAAACCAGAGAATGAGGCTCCTCAAGCGGGTAAAGAGCAAGGATGATTGTGCCCTCCACTTGTGGTCGAGGAGTACGAAGGGTTAGGTCCTCCATGGGCAGAAGGAAGGAGGATGGTGAAACTGGTGGTGCTGGTAAGGTTGAGGCATCCTCCAAGATAAGAGAGGTTGACGGAGAACTAACCGGAGAAAGAGGTTCGTCCACATGTGATGGATTGATGGATGGACTCACCTCTTGAGGTTGGTTGGAAATGAAGGGCGAGACCATATTGACTGTTCGTATATTGTGTTCGTGAATGTTGTCAGTCAAGGTCTGGATATTGTTCTGAGTTGGTGGATGATTAGGGAATGGTTGCTTGAAGATGTCGATGCCCTGATTAGGTGGTGCATTGGGATTGTCGAGGATGAGGTCACCCTTTTCCAGCATGACTTGGATGATGTTTTTAAGGGTTTTACAGTTGCCTGTGTCATGTCCTTTAACACGGTGGTAGTTATAGAAGTCATTTTCCCTATACCACATAGGGATGGCGTGTGAGGGATCAAATTGTGGAGGTGGTTAGATCTGGGGGAGATTGAGGACCCTTATTTGACAAGTTTTTCCAGCACAAACGCGTATGATTCTTCGAGTGGAGTATACTATCGTTGTATGTATCTCTGCTAAAATTGGCAGGTGGCACTCTGAGATGTGGATGGCTCAGGCTGATTAGTTGAAGGCAAAGAGGAGGAAGATCTAATGACCATAGCATTTGATGAAGCTTTAGATTTAGGATTGGAGGAGGAAGGCTTAGAAGAGGGGTCATTGGTCTTGGAGTTGGGATTCTTGCTCTGCAACTTGACTTTTTTCTCCTCAATGGCACGTAACTCAAGTTTATGGGCCATCGTGAAGGCTTTGTCAAAAGTGCGGAAGGTCTGAACCCTCAAGGTGGAAGAAATATGTCTGGCGCAGGCTTGGGAGAAAAGTTCAATAAGCTCAGGTTGGGGTAAAGAAAAGGAGAGTTGATTGATAAGTCCCCTCCATCGAGCAATGAAATCAATAATAGATTTGTCCTCGAATTGGCGGATAGAATAGAGGTCTATGATTGAGACCTTCTTGGTGATGTTGATAGAGAAATGATCGAGGAAGAGCTAGGCCAGTTGAGTGAACGTGAAGAGGGAATGGCTGGTAAGGGAGTTGTACCAGTCAAGCGCAGCACCTGAGAGAGACATAGGAAACGTGCATAAAAGCAATGCATCGTCATGGGTGATAAGGTAATAGGCATGTCTAAATGCCTGTAAGTGTTGTTATGGGTCTTCCTTGCTTTAAAAATGAGAAAACTTAGGAAGTTCCCACTGACTGGGATATGGTCAGATCAGGATGGAAGGATGGATGGGCTCGTTCCAAATTTGTTCGTATGAGAGAGTATTGTGTGAGCCAGAAATGGAGGTCTCTAGGCTAGACATCTTGTCCATCAGCATTTTGATGATGTCTACTAATGGATTGGTGGGTGGAGCACCCCCTGGATTGTAAGGTGCTTGGAAGAGGCTAGAAGAGGCATACGACGTAGTCGATTGTACCAGTAAGGGCGCAACGTACGGATGACTAGTCGTAGGGATAGAAGAGAAGACTAAGGATGGTTGGGTAGAAGGCACGGCTAGGCTCAATGTTGCCATGGGGGGTTGGTTAGTGGTGACATGGGCCAATGGATAGGTAGCCACCCTGGTGTTGATAGGGGCCAGGGTAGGCAGAATAGAGACGACCATATTCTGAAAGGGGGTAAAAAGTGGTTGAGTGGGCTAAGGTTGATAGGGGGCCAAAACCCCAGTGGAAGTGGGCCCAAAGATGGAGGGAGAGGCCACACTTGGATGGTTGGTCAAAGGCTGGTCATTGGTTGAGGCAATAGCCTAGGTGTCAAAAGGTTGAACTACGGATGCTGTTGATATGGCCGCAGTTTTGAGAAGAGAGGTCGACATTCCGTAGATTGGATTGCCCAAGGAGTCTTGCATTTGGCTATTCACGAGATAGTGCTGTAAGGCTTTGACGTTGAGGTCCAAGAATCATGCAAAATCTTGGTCCCCCTCTGGGACAATAGGCATTTGGGTCGGTGATGGTCTAGTAGGAGTTCTTTCAGTCTCTGAGTGGAACTCCATTATAGGACTAGTTATGGACGGGGTAGACGGAAGCGGGTGATGCCTCGCGTGATCGACTAGAGCCTTGGCTTGACTATGAGTCAAAACCATTCAAGGCAAGAAAGAATGTCTTCACAAGCTCAAACAAGCAAATAAGAATAGAAAAGATGAAGAACACAAGCAGATCCTAAAACCCTAAGAGTAAATTATTAGGATTATAGTGGCTTATGCCTTAGAATGTGTGTAGAGGAAGATTAGCTTTTGAGTCAGGTCCTAGAAGAAGTAGTCTATGGATGGTTTTGGGTTAGTTATGGTGCTCAAGAAGTCTGTGTTAGGTTTCGTAAAAGGCCTGGTGCTAAGGAGCAAGCTCCCCTCACTTCACGAGTCCAGTGATAAACTGGGCCTGCTTAGCCAAAATATACTACCCCTATAGATTAGACTCTGCCAGAGAACAGAGTGAGCTTTCCCCTTGGTGACGAAATCCAAGTAGGATCATCGGGATGGGTAAGGTATCCACTAGGGGATGAAATCCCAGTCGGGCCTTGTCTCATGTAAGTTAAGATGTTTGTTTTGTGTAAGTGGTTTGGCTGTGTAACATCAAGTGGACTAGATTAATTCAATATGCATTTATTAATTACTAAGTGTGGTCTAAGAAATGCAAGCAAATAGAAATGAAAGTGCAACGTGTTTTAAGCCCAAGTCAAAATGTTTGTTCGTATGAAGATGAATGGAGAAAGAGTTGAAGAATATGAGTTTTGACTAGTCTAGAAGTGCAAGAAAGAAAAGAAAAGTTCTTTTTATTCCTGCTTATGATGTCATTTAGAAGAGACGAAAGAGGCAAAAAGGAAGGAACCTAATGCACCTATATGAATGAAAGAAAGAAAGAACCCAAGGAAGGCCCTAGGGTCCCACTGGGCATGCCAGAATGTTTCTACGCTAATTTCGCTTTCACATTCAAAAGATAGAAATGAGAAACTAAGAGATGGTCTAGGGTTAGAAGATACCTGGATATAGTCGTGCACACCGAAATCAGATGTTGGAAGGTACTCCTCTTTGGCTGTGGAGGAATGACACCTACGAAGAAAAAGAGACTAAACACAAAAAATGTTAGACGAAGAGACGGTGGGCTGTCAAGCAAATGCTTGATCCCTAAAGTACGAAGACTTCCTTAAGGGATGTCAACCCACTAATAAAAAATAGAATATTTGACTGAAGTAGAAATAATGAAAGACAAAATGAAAGCAAATAAAATACAAAAAGCAAAATGCGTACCTGATATGCAAAAAACTACTCTGCACAGTTGCCGGTGTTGATCTCTGTGCCAGCATCGGTTAAGAAGAATGCCGACGTCAGTTAAAGTGCCGACATCGATAGGGGTAATGATCAGCGTCAGTTGGGGCAATAGCCTTGGACAAATCTGGTCGGGTCTGGACAGGGTCTTAGGATTTTTAGAAAGGTCTGATGTTTTGTCTGAGGGTTCGGGAAGTTGGTTTAGGAGTCAGAGGGATTGTTTGAGGGTTCAGGAAGGTTCTGGACAGAGTTACAGACTGTATTTTCTAGACAGCGTGGATAGAGGTGGTACGGGTGGAAATAAGGTTGGGGCTATAGTCTGAATCTAAATCTGGGTAATGATAGCAATTAAAAACAATAACCAGAGATCAGAATAAAAACATAGAACAAATGCTTACCTGTTACGCGTTGAAGATAAAAGTCAGAGACATGATTGATGTTGTCACTGTGTTGCAGAAGTTTGATGTAGCAGACCTCCAGTAAGATGACTGAAGCAAAAACCTGTACCAGAGAGAGAATGTGAGAGATTGTTGCAGATTGGTTAGATGCAAGAATTGGTTCCTTGTTCAAATGAAGAGGTTCTGATTTATATGAAGGAAGGTCTGATAACCGATCGAGAAATGGATTGGCAACTGAATGGATAATGGATAATGGATAACGGTTCTTGTGTTCGGGTCGAGAATGCAGTGCTAAGGATAACCGATGTCGGCATGACTGCCGACGTCAGCCGATAAGTGACCGACATCGGCGACGTCGGCTGGGTAGTGATCGTCGTCGATAGATGCAGAATGGGGACAAAGGCTAACTTTAGCTCTCTGCTCATTTTTACATGCTACTAGAGTCAAGGCTTATAGGAAAATGGTCGATAGGGGTTAAATAGGCATGGAAAACTAAAATGGGGATTAAGGGGAGGACGACAAGGGTTAGACACAATTACGGTGTCTACAGAGACTCTATATATTCCACATGTAAATGAATATCCAAGGAAACATGTAGTAATAGAGTGGAAATAAACTTGTCACAAGTATTAATCCAGTTATCAAACTAAACATGATCAGTGGGTACAAGAATCTATCTATATAAGAATGAAATATGATTCTTATGTGTGAGCAAGTGTTCCATGTAAGAATGCCATGAACCATAATTTTCATTCCCAAGAAGTATCACTAGATATGAAATAACTATCATTATTTGGATTCTCTCAAATGGGGTTGACATTACTAAGAGAAAACACTAGGGAAGTACACAACTACACAAAATACTCTATAATGAACCCCTAAAGCATGCTCATGAAAGGGATGTCAGGGATAGCTAAGAATGTATCTAAGTGATCAATCAGTGCTAGAATGGGGGAAGACAATGTTGTATGGATGCTAGAGTGCTAATGAGATAAGAATGGAGTAGATGAAAACATGGATCTACTAGTGTTTATTATAAGGTGCAGGAAAATGATAATAAACCACTTAAATCTCAAAGAAAATAATGAGGATCTCACCAAGAATTTGAGAAAATATGAATGACCATTGAGTAAGGCTCTAATACCATGTCATATTTTTCCAATACCTCTAAACAAAATTAAATGCACACATGAACACTATGGAATAGATGAGAGAGAAAGTGCAAAATGTAACAATGCATAAACATTCCTCATTAGCTCTAGATGATGAATACAAAGGGAGAGAGGTATATATAGGTGGAAGATTAGTCCCACATTAATTGGAATATGGGGTTTCACTCTATCTCTCAAATATATATGTACCTCTCTCCATTTTTATTAATAATCCAAAGCTAATGAGGAATGTTTATGCATTATTACATTTTACACTTTTGCTCTCATTTATTCCATAGTGTTCATGTGTGCATTTGATCTTGTTGAGATGTCTTATAAAAATATAGCATGGTATCATAGCCTCACTCAATGGTCATTCATCTTTTCTCAAAATTTTGGTGAGGTCCTCATTATTTTCTTTGAGATTTGAGTGGTTTATTGTGGTTTTCTTATACCTTATGAGAAACACTTATAGACCCATGTATTCATCTACTCTATTCTTCTATCATTGGCACTTCAATGGTTTTAAAACATTGTCTCAGTCTTTTACATGTTTTTGGGTTGTGTTATTTTTCTTGTTGTAGGTTTTCAGTGGTTTACATGGCCTGATATTGATCTCTATGACTTGCGAGTTAGTTCTTTGTGGTGGTGGCTTGCTATTCTAATTTTTGGTGTGATTTAGATCTAGTTTAGTGTTTTGGCTCATTTTATTTAGTTTTTTATCTCTTGCCTTTAACCTTGGGTGCCATCCTATTAGGTTTCTACATGTTATTCTAGCTCTTTTATGATCTATGCTAGTTCACTTTACTCTCATTAGTTGAGATATATGGTAGATCTAAGAGTTATTTGATATCCATAACTAGTCATAATAATAACCATGACTAGTCTATGCTATGAGAAGGCTATGTATTAAAAAAGATACCCTCTTTCATGCTTTAGAGATAAGGTGAGGAATTTTCCCACCATCTCTAGTGTCAAAATCACTGACTCGAGTGAAATTTTGGCCTCAAGTATTTTTTGTTGTCATGGTAGATTCTTCATACTCACATTTTGTATGGCTACCAATGTTATATCACTCTTAGAAGTATATAAAATTCCCTTTGAATATGTATACTATTGGTATAGATCTATTGAGACTAGAAAAATTTAGTTGCAAGCCGTGTGAAGATAGTTTGGGTAGAGGAGGCAACATAATCTATGTAGGAGTAGAAGTCAATTCCAAGCTATCACATAAGAAGTGTTCAAGGATGGAAATATCCACATTAAAAGAAAGCACTAATTAGGGGAATGATGCCCCAATCAAATTACAAAGAGATATAATCATCATTTGTGATCATAGCTTCAACATCATGTGGATAATAACATGATACACCACTTATATTCGGTTAGCATCCTCCTCCTTACAAAGCCAAGTCGACACTATAGTGCATGATTTGGATTGAAAATTTGTGTGTATACATCCTACTTCCAAAATAGACTTATATGGCACTTTACCTTGAGGTGGTAGGGTTTTCATGATTAGAAGCTTTGACACCTCAAAACCACTATAGGGCATATTCATTCATTTATGTTATTTGTTTGGCTTATGTCAGATATAACAATATTGTATATGTTTTGTATTGTCCACATAGATTTTTGAAGATCTATTAGAGGGTGTCCCTTTATGGTTTGATGTCTCTCAAATTGTGTTGAATCTTCAATTAGAACATCCAATAATATCTTGATTGACTCATACTCTCAGCCACTAGATTGAGTAGGATGATTGTAGATCAAACCCCCATTACCTATTAAAACATAATTTTGCATGTATATGTTAGCATTGATATCTTCATTTACATGTAGTTGGTAGTGTCATTCACCTTCTCCAACAATCTTCCTTCCTCCATTGGTGGCATGATACAACTTATTTTCTCTTCGCTAAGTCAAAAACTAAAATTGGTTACCCTAATAGTTTTTTTATTATTAAATGATCCCTAAAATAATTAAAGCATGTTTTAATTTAAATTGAAATAGATTTATTAGGTATTTTGTTTAATCAGTTGTGTATTTGTCTCTTAAAGTGAACTTATTTGTTATTTTAGAGCTTATAGAGGTATATAGGGGTATGCCTTTTTGACATTATTTGACTTTAGGAGATCCACAATTATATGTTGGTTCTAAAAAGTAGATGGAAGGATAAATTATCTTATATTTGGTCAAGATTTTTAAAGTTTTAGTGCAAGTTTTATTAAATAGGCCTCATTTATGGGAAATTTATTATGTTAGAACTTTTGATCGGTAACTCAAAATTAAGTGTTATCTTTTGAAAAAGTTAATGTTTTTAAATTTCCCACACATTGGTTTACTATTTTTTTGTAAAATGTACTAAATTTATAAAGTACCATATTTAGGGTGTTGCCTATGTTATGGGCCCTACTACTTTTTTAGCATACTTTGTGCAACAATTGATCTCATCTATATGGACTCATTTTTGGCCTAGTTTGAAGTCCATCTCTAGAGTGAGCACCATTATTTTCCCTCACTCTAGCATTGATTGCTCACTTGGATACATTCTTGATTGTGCTCAATGTCCCTTTCATGAGCATGCTGTAGGGGTTAATTATAGAGTATTTTGTGTAGTTTTTCACTTCCCTCATGTCTTATATCAGTCATGTCAACCCATTTGAGAGACTCCAAATGAAGAGAGTTGTTTTGTCTCCAATGATCCTTCTTGGGAAGGATAATTATGCTTCATGGTGTGCTTACATAGAACACTTACTACACCAACATTGTATATACTGTTATCAGACTTTACATCACTACCAACATCATCATTTCTATTCATCTATGTAGAAACATGATAAGGTATGTAGGGTCACCCCCCAAATGGTTTAAATCCATTACCATGAGTTCCATTTTACTTGGTTATGGAAATTAGTTAAAGAGTACTTTGTTAAGCTACCTCTAGGTGTATACCCTCATAATCTTGATTATCCATGATATGGTTAGGGATAAGATACCTTTTGTTCTGGTATCATTCAAAAAATTCATCATTATAAACCTAGGAATCATCTTTGAAAAGTGTGTCTTATTCTTAGCTAGTGGTTGGTGTGAAAATAATAGGATTCAAGGCATTAAACTTGTTTTTCTATCACCATTCCATGAGAATTTCCTTATATTTGGGTCTTCCATAAGACTTGGGAACCTGTGGAAGGTTAGCTACATTGAATGTATTATGCATGAGGTATTGCCCTAGGCCTTTTTTAGAGATGGTAAAATTATTTGATATTTTAGGAGGGAACACAGAGGAAGTAGAGGCAAGGCTATAAAGGTCTATTTAATTAGAATCTAGCAATTCAACAAGTAGGTCTTTATCTTTCTTAGGCTTAGGTACTAGGCCAAAATAGTATTTATAAATTTCATACTCTAGCTCTAGATGTTTGAAAAATTATTATGGTTATAGATTTGTAGGAATAATTACTTCCATCCTAGAATGAGGAAAATTGATACACTAATGTAATATGGAAGTTATTGCCTAGTTTTCATGTATCAATGGTTGGCCTAGAAGTAATTTATATGATAAATATAGGTCTATCACATGAAAAAGTGTGTCATGGGTCAACAGCCCAACAATAAATAGTAAATATATTGTTCCTTTTGATTTTTATTATTCATTATCATAGGCCTTGATGGTAATAGTCTCTGGCTAAAGATCAATTATCCTGTATCCTAGATGCTTGACTAATCATAGAGACATAATATTAAGGCCTGATATATTGTCTATGAGGACACACTTAACTTTATGTCACACTATCACAACTTTGATATAAAATAGGTTATTATGGAGAGGGCCTAGGGATGACATATCACTTTGGTTAAAGGTCAATTTTTGGATAGGGGCTAGCTATTTGACCAAAGCTTGGAATTTATCTAGTGTACTGTCATTTGATACTTAGGATTGGTTCAAGAGTTATATAAGGATATTCTTGTGGATAGTAGATGTATACAAGAAATCCATAAAATAAATTTGTGCAAGCATATTTTATATTTGTTCCATAATGCCATAGATTTTCTCATTAACATTGGTAATCATCTTACTCTTAGCTAGTATGGTGGATTGAATGGGCTCATTAGTATAAGGTGGATGTGGGTCTGGGATGGTGACTTTAGTCTTTTGAGTTGTTATTACATAATTTGGATTGGTTAAATGGATATCATAATAAGATTAAGAAGGATAATGCCCTCGGATGGTAATCCTCAATTGTTATTGCACTTTAATATGGTAACAGGTCAAAGGAGGATTACCGACATAAGAAAGTTGATAAGCATTATTAGCTAATGGTCTTGGTCTATGGTTGATTATGATTTTATTTATATGGCTACCCATAATAAAACCTAAAAATTTATTATATTCAAATGTGATGGTGTGATAGGCCTCTTGGTTAGATGGGTCATTTCAACCTTGGTTCTGACCATTATGTTGTTGATGTTAGTGTTCCTACTGCTAGTGTTTTTGTTATTGTTATAGAGGTGTCCTTTATGTTTGTTGATTTTGATTAGTAATGTTATGTTGTGGAAAAGGATCATAATAAATACCCAAGTTTTGATTGGAAGTAGAATCCATATTGTCTAACTTGATTTCTTCATTTTCCAACATGTTTTGTATAAGGTGCCTTAATTTTACACATCGACGTATAGAATGGATTTTAACTTGGTGATAGTCATAGAATTCATTTTATTTATACCAATCAAGGAAATGAACATATTTAAGGAATGACTTCAACATGGGATAAATAATCATATTGGCAATGGCTCATTTTTTAAATACCAACTCAATTGATTCTCAAAGATCACTAAAGACTCTATCCTTATGTCTTCTCCATGGAGGAATTTATTGCATGGAGGAGATGGTAGTGTTTACATACATGGAATTTACTACATTCATGGACTAGGATAAACTTGTGGACTTGGCATGACTCTAGTTACATGTATCTAGTTGGTTATATGGAGCTAGTTGAGTAGACAGTGTTTACACCTTTAGACATGGCATGACTTAGTAACTCCATTAACAACAGCATTCTTATTATGGTTATAGGTCTTGGGTTTTTCAAAAGTTTTGGCCTAAGGTGACATAGGATCTTACATCTAAATTAGACTTTGGGTTTGGTTTTGGCCTTTATGCTGATTTTGACTCTAGTTTTTATTAAGAGAAGACAATTTTATTATCCCTTTATTAATAAGGGCCTTCTAAATTTGTATACCCTTTTCAATGATCTTCTAAATGTGTGAACACATTAAAGCTCAAGATGATAAGATATCTCATAGTGAAAGTTCTTGGTAAATACAACTTTCAACTATTTATCAAGTAAATATTGACTAATTTCTAGTCCCAAACCTATAAAGGGGTCAACTTAATTCCTTGAGTCCTGATCTATTATTAGTCTCATTATTGTATCTTGTCCTTATAGGTTGTGAGGGTTGTTTGAATATTTCACTATTTTATCATGTTACATCTTTGCTTTATCAACACTAATTCCTTCTATCCAAATTAAATAAAGTATATTCATGATGATAAAACATGCTCATATGGTCCTTGATCACTTTGATGAGTCTCCAACATGTGAAAGATACCATGGTGAAGGTGAACTAAGGAGGTAGTTTGATAGAGGCTCATAAACACATTGGTTCTTCCTGATAACATGAGCTAAGTTTACTTTCAAAATTTCAAGGAACATCATGTAAGGTGTCTTAAGGTTAATTTGAAGTTTCAAATATGTCATAAAGGTATTTTATATGTATTGACATAATAATTCAGTTGATATACCTTTTTAAGGTTATATATGTGTGCAAAGTCAATGTTTTTTGTCATAATGAGACTTAATCTAGCCTTGATAGACCACTAAGTCACCCCATATGCCTCTTATGAACCTCATAAACCTCATAAATCCATCACTAAACCATTTCATACCTTATTAAACCCATTATCACCATGGTCAATGCTTAATTTCTCTTAAATAGGCCCCACACATGTTAAATAGTGACTTTTATACTCCCTCAATTCATACCATCAAGTTAAAAGTGTCATATGACTCCAATTATCCATCCAAAAAAATTTATAATGATTTTTTAGGTATAAAAAAGGAGAATTATAGATAAAATGGTAGGTTATAGAGGTTTCTCAAGTAGTACAGATTCATATAGTATAGACCAACTTAGGTAGAGTGATGGTTTTTTAGAGAGAGATCAGTAATGTCAAGTAAAGGAAAAAGTAGTGTTTATCAGTGCCATAGAATCCAAAAACCATACCATCTCTCCCCTAAACTCATTGGCAAACTCAGATATCTCCTCAAGTTTATGATTGTATCATATGGAGGAGATAGAATGGGGGCCCAAACTCATAATTAGAGAAAGTAAACTCAGGTAGCTTCCACCCATGTGAATTTATCTAGGAATTGGTCTCATGAACTTTATGAAAATTACTTAAGAATATAATTAATTTATATGCCCTTCTCATTTACATAGGCTAAGTTGGGCTAAATGGTTTTCATGGGTTTTTGTTTTGTCTACTCAAACCAATGATGGAAGTTGTTTCCTTGGGTCTTGAAGGATCATTCCATAGCATTTTTAGAACTTGACTCACATATGTGAGCTCATATGACTATTATACCTTCATAACTAGATCTTGTGTGTGATCTATAGACAATCATGTGTAATGGGCAAAGGTTTAATGTCTTCATCAGAAGTTTTTGTAAAATGTGATGATATGATAGGCCTCTTGATTAGATGGGTTGTTTCAACCTTGGTTCTGACCTTTGTGTTGTTTATGTTATTATTCCTAATACTGGTGTTTTTTTATTATTATACAATTGGCCTTCATGTTTATTCATTTTTATTAGTAATGTTATGTTGTGGAAAAGGATCATAATAAATACCCAAGTTATGATTGGAATTAGAAGTCATGTTATCCAACTTGATCTCTCCATTTTCTAAAATGTTCTAAATAAGGTGCCTTAATTTCACACATCAACATATGAAATGGATTTTAACTTGATGATAGTCATATAATACATATTATTTGTACCAATTAAGGAAATGGACATCTTCAAGGAATGACTTTAGCATGGGCTAGCTAATCATATTGGTAGTGGCTCATTATATAAATACCAACTCAATTGGTTCTCAAATATCACTAAAGACTTTATCCTTACATATTATCCTTAGAGGAATTTATTGCATGGAGGATATGGTAGTGTTTTCATACATGGAATTTATTACATTCATGGAATAGGATAAACTTTTGGACTTGTCTACATATATAGAGTGGGTTGGTTATATATAGCTGGTTGGTTATATGGAGCTAGTTGAGTAGATGGTATTTTCACCATTTAGACCTGGCATGACTTAGTAACTCCATTATCAACAACATTCTTATTATGCTTATAGGATTTGGGTTTTTTTAAAATATTGGCTTGATGTGGTGTAGGATATTACATCTCAATTAGACTTTGGGTTTAGTTTTAGCCTTGATTTAGATTTTGGCTCTAGTTTTGATTCGGAGAAGACAATTTAATTATCCCCTTATTAATAAGGGCCTTCTTAATTTATAAACCCTTTTCATTGTTCTCCTCAAATGTGTGAGCACATTAAATCTCAAGGTGATAAGATATCTCAAAGTGCAAGTTCTTGGTAAATATAGCTTTCAACTATTTATCAATTAAATGTTGACCACTTTCTAGTCTTAGACCTAGAAATGGGTCAACCTAATGCCTTGATTCTTTATCTATTATTAATATCATTATTGTGTCTTGTCTTTTTAAGTTATGAAGGTTGTTTGAATAGTTCACTATTATATCATGTTACACCTTTGCTTTGTCAACCTTCATTCCTTCTATCCAACTTAAATCAAGTAGTGTCATGATGATCAAACATTCTTAGATGGTCCTTGATCACTTTGATGGGTCTCCAACATGTGAAATATACCATGGTGAAGGTTAACTGAAGAGTCAATTTGATAGAGGCTCATAAACACATTGGTTTTTCCTAATAACATGAGGTATGTTCACTTTAAATCTTTCAAGAAACACCATAGAAGTTGTCTTAAGGTTCATTTGAGGTTTCTCATAGGTCATAAAGTTCTTTTATATGTTTTGACAAGATAATTTAGTTTATATACCTAATTAAGGTCATATATGTGTGCAAATTCAATGTTTTTGGTCATAATGAGACCTAATCTGACCTTAATAGACCACTAAGTCACCACACACACCTCTAATGGACCTCATAAACCTTATCAAGCCATCACTAGACCATTTCATACCTTAATAAACCCATTATCACTATGGTCAATTCCTAATTCCTCCTAAATGTGCTTTAGACATGTTACATATTAACTTTTCAACTCCCTCAATTTATACCATCAAGTTAAAAGTATCACATGACTGTTATTTTCCCTACACAACACTTTATAAATATGTTTTAGGTCTAAAAAAATGATAATTGTAGAGAAAATGATAGGTTACAGAGGTTTCTTAAGTAGTATAAATCTATATAGTACATACCAACTTAGGTGGAGTCATGGTTTTGTAGAGGGAGCTCATCAATGTCAAGTAGAGGAGAAATTAGTGTTTGTTAGTGCCATGGAATCCCAAAACCATCCCATCTCTCCCTCAAGCTCATTGGTAGACTTAGAGATCTCATCAAGTTTATGCTTGTATCATATGGAGGAGAGAGAATGGGGGTCCAAGCTCACAACTAGAGAAAGAACACTTAGGTAGCGTACACCCATGTGCATTTATCTAGGGATTGGTCTCATGAACTTTATCAAAATTCCTCAAGAAGCTAAGGAATTTCTATGCCCTTCTCATCTACATAGGCTAAGTTGGGTTGAATAGTTTTCAAAGGTTCTTGCCTTATCTGCTCAAACCAATAATGGATGTTATTTCCTTAGGTCTTAAAGGATCCTTTCTTAGAATTTTTATAACTTGACTCACATGTGTGAGCTCATATGACTAGAATGCCTTCATGACTAGATCTTATGTGTGATAAATAGACAAGCCTATGTAGTGGGTAGAGGTTTTATGTCTTCATTAGAAGTTGTTAACTAGATTAAAGAGCTGATAGAGTGTTTGATGGTTTATAATTCATTCTTGATTATGTTAGAGATCTAATGAGCCTTTTTCACCTCAGAATATCTCAAGGGAAAAGAGCTTGTGCATACTTTAGAACCACCATATGATGAACACTATATGTGGCTAAATGGCATCTACAAAACATAATATATAATTTAAAAACATGTAATAGGGTGTTGGAATCATGGTTGAGTGTCATCATAGTTTTAAAACAACTTTCTTAACCTTCATGGTGGCCTCACAGGTATAGAAACCATTTCCCTTGTATGCAAACCCGCACGGTCACTTTTAGTAAAGTTTAAGGTCTTTTCCAAAAGTTAAGGTTTTTTGAGTTTATGAGGTTTCACTTTAAGGGATGTATATGCTTCATCTATGTCTCTAAATTTCCATATTTTCTTAAGTATATGTAAAAGGTCTACAAGCTTCATGTGGTTGGTTTTATAAAACTTCTTACCTTCCATTTTACATCATTTTCATGCTCCTATTATTTCACTATGTTTTTACTACCATTCACACTATGTTACCCCTGTTTGTAGGTCCTACAGTCCATATATCTCCGCTAGCACCCTCCTCCAATAATCCACCATCCACTCTAAGTCTATACCATGATATAGATCTCCATCCTCCCTTAGAACCATCAAAATCAATGAAACCAAAATATGTTGTACTCATATGGTCATATAGTGAACTAAGGAGGCAAATAGACACCTACAACTAACCCTTTTAGGCCTACTATAGCAAGATCTCCCAAAAAGGAACTATGTGTATCATTTAAGACATGGAGATTAATGTGAACATGATACAATATGAATTCCAAGAGATAAGTGGAAATATGAATTTGTCATTAGGGTTTGAGAAGCTATTGATCACTCTTCTCTTGTATAAACATGATACTCAGACCCTGTATACAACAAGCATATATGAGTGTAGACATAAAATAGAGTTGATGCATGTGAAGAGCCATAACTTGCTTGTGGTAAGAAATAAATGGTCAAGCACAGTAAATATCAAGTTTCATAATACTATAAAAGGTAAAATTTTATGGTTATCACCACTAAGAAGGTAGAGTAACACTTAAACAAGATTGAAACCAAATAGGCATATGCAAACTTCATCCTTAAGCATGAGGAGGGTAAGGTGTACAAAGGAATAAAAATTGGTGAATCATCACTTGATCATGATAATAGACTTTAGGAATGTGATAGCCACATGTATGGTCATAAATATCTCAGGAGACAATGAGAAGGCCATACTCAAAATGTCCATTCTCAAACACATAGTCAACAGGCAGTTTACAGCCAGTCTGAGCCAAAATGGTGGTTTAAGGCCTTTATAGGCATAGACAAGTATTAAAAATTAGTAGGAGTGGTCATCATGACCTATTTAAATAACTCATATATTCACTTTGGCTATAAAAATAGTGTTTATACCCACTATTTTTTCTTAGACCAAGCCTTGTCTATCATAGTTATTTTATATGTTGAAAGGTAAATCCATGATTTGAAGGGTCTATAGGTAGTTTGGGATCCATAGAAGGTTTTTTTTAATGATATATGATGGTTAAGAGATATTATATATCATCCAAAGGTTTAATATTTATATTTTTATTCAAGATTCTTGGAGAGCCAATACAATCAAGCATTCAAGCCTACTCAAAGACCTTAGTGTCATATTAAGATACCTCCAAGATCTTGTAACAAGTTAGATGGCCAAGGTGAGGTATATGAATATGTTATACATAATCAATTAGAAGACCATATTTAAATGATCATCCACTCTACCACATGTATTCTTAGGGCCAAGACTCATAGGGATGTTTAAGTCTCCCTATGGAATAAATATTAATGAAATATTATATATCTATTCTCTCATCTCATCTGACCTAACTTGGAATTTTGGGGATAATATTTATGAATGAACCTTAATAAAATAATCACTCAAAATTTCTTGTAGACAACCCTAATGTCATCTTCCAACATTCATATCTCTACACATTTTTTACATGGGAACCTAGCCCATTCATGGAAGGTGAGGACGTCAATACCCTATAGATTCATGGCATTTTTTTAACTCTTATACATTCATATGCTATGAACCATCATTAAGATGGTGGACATCTCAAACCCTACACAAACCCAAAACTGACCCAATGGTGGAGTTTGGCCTCAAAACCCATCTAGATGAGATAGTTTGACCATGAAATTACCTTTAAGGTCCTTTGATCATCATAGTGACTTAATGGTTAGCATGTGAAAGAGTCAAATTGTATATAACAGGCCTAGAAGTGTCAGTTTAATCTCAAAATAAAATATATTGGGATTTTTTTGTGAATAATGAATTTGGGGAGGAAGAATGAGTCATATATCATCTAAACAATCCCTCTAGTAGCCTCCATGTTGACCTCCATGACTATTTCAGTAGGGAGATAAGTACAGGTGTTATAATTCATGATTATGTGCATCCAAAGGGGGTTAAATGATACAATCAAGACTCTTATGCTACTTCCTAAGGTATACAAGGTGATGTTAAAGTTATATGTGATGCAATAGTGCCTTTTAACCTTAGGGTTTAGGCCAATATTCATGATTCATGTTTGTAAACATATCGATCTATGCATCTCACTATCACTGTTTCATAAAATAATGAACTAAAGTATAGTTTGGGGAGAAAGAATGCTTATAACATTTTTAAAGAAGGCCATTACATTGTTTTAAATCCCTTTGGCTAATTTGAAATCCAATAAAACCCCTATGGTTAGCTATTTTTCTTGCAAATATCTAGAGCCTACATAGAAGGCATGTTCCTCCCATTAAAAACATCTTTAAATGCTCATCATAGCTTGTATGATATGCATGGTGAGTATAACATTTTATAAAAGGTGTGGAGGTCCATTGAATTTAATTTGGCATAATTGGTTCAAATATCTAAGCTTTGATCTTATGAACCATCCCTAAGACCCCAAACACTCATAAACCTCCCTTAAACCCTAATGGTGACTTGACTAGAGAGATTCAATGAAAAATGTATTCAAATTATAAAGACTTACTTATCTAACACTTGGATTATGTTTTTGACTCAGAGGGGCTCATGTCCATAGCTTTTTATGGTACAGAAATTATATGGTCACTTCTTGGAAATGAAATGTTTTAGGGTTTTGTTCATAATATGTGTTGAAAAGCCTAACTAGAAGTTATAAAATAGGGAAAGGGTAAGATCAAGACTTATTATACTCATTCAATGCCAATATTATCCATGAAATTGATTAAAAATTTCTTTATTATCTCTCTCTAAATTAATAGTTTGTGAATTAGTTCAAGTGGCCTAGTCATGTAGGGCTAATGTGTTTGTAGGTAAAGAACACTTTATAGATTTCAATTCCAATGCATAGGGGTCAATCCAAAGATGATATAAGTCTTCTTAGATGATTTTGGATCTTATTTCTATTTTTTAATCATTCAAGCAATGAATATGAACATAAAGATGAAGGATAAGAAGAATGGATCTACTTGTCTTACAAATAGAAGAGTCAACAGGCAAAGAATGGTGTGGTAGCATTGTTGAACCATCTTAAAGAATTTTTAATTTTCATACAAATGAGAATATCCCAAAATGGAGGCCATTATGATAGTTTAGAGGTAGTTTCAAGGACCATTCTACATGCACATTGAAGGGAAGCTACCCAACACCTCTTGAAGGCTTATCCACACTCTATTGGCATTATGTATCTACCATTAGAGGGAATATTGGGATATTTTAAGCATGTTTAAGTCCTGAATAAAGTCAAATTTTAGAGTTACAATCTTCATGCCTGGTCTAAATGCCAAAGTAGACTCATTGAAGGCATGTCAACACTTAAGGATGAAGAATAGGCTTATTGTAACTACCATACACCACATTGGACTCATTAATGGCCTCTCCCACACCTAAAATCTTACCTTTTATCCATGAAAATCTTTATTTAAGTAGGCATTGAACTCTTACTTTGGCATCCATTGATTGGGCATAGTAAAGCTCTACCAAAATTGCCCTGTACTCATTTGAATCAATTAGAGAATACTTTCAAATTTTTGTTGAATGCTAGTGTACTCAATGAAAGTTTGATTTTAAGAATATATACATTGTGTGATCATATCTAGGTCCTTTCATGTACTTAACTTTACTATTATATTTCATGTTATATGAAGTGTTAGCAAGTAGGAGTGTTCTTGAAGTGTCATAAGTCAATAGTATCTTGTAAAGATCTAGGCCTTTATCCTTCAATTTACATAATAATACTCAACCTCAATATGAAATATTCATGATTATAACACCATCAAGAAGTATGATCAATTGTATTATCCATCAGGTTCATTTTTGGTTCCAAAAAAAATGACTAAGAAAGGATCTTTAATCAATTAGTGCATCACCACTTACAGTAGGTTCTTTCATCTATTTTCATCTCTTTTCCCTTTTCATTGTGATAAGATTAGGTATTACAAAGAGTTAAATTAAAAAATTATGGGAGATATCCCCATAAAATCTAGAGGTTTGACCTACATATTAAGCATCCCACAGCCTATAGGTCACTCCAATGTTGGTCTAGGTTTGAGATAAACATGATCAATCTTCTCCTCAACAAGGGTGTAACCTAGATTACTAATAGTTATAACACACCTGGTGGGACCAGATATCAAGTGCCTTAGAGACATTATTTGACAACATTTGAATATATTTAGAAGGCTAAGGACAATTAGTGGCAGATTGAAAGATAGTTTCATGCAAAATGTGTCCACTAGGTCAGCTTCAAAAGGTAAGTAGATTGAGTTTGTTAAACTATCTTTAGATATTTCATGAATAAATAGGTTTCCTATATTTAAATAAAACCCCATACCCCCCAATTCTCCCAAGTCTCCTAATTCTACCAATTTTTTCCATACATAACCTACTTTAAGTCCCCTAATTCTAATGATAAGGCCTAGATTGTAAGCATTTGTACCCTTTAATGGTGGTCTCCCTTTAAACATTAACCAATTTTATGATATCCCAATTTTTGCCTTGAAAATTTTTCCATACTTCATAGGGGAAAACTCCACCACTCTTATGGATCTTATAGCTAATATAGAAAACCTATGTTCAGTACACAACATTACACAAGAAAATTTAGCCATGAGACTATTAGTAACTTCCTTAAGAGGCAAAGCTCTTTAGTGGTATAGAGGTCTTACTCCTACCTCCATAAACAATTAAGATGAATTTGGTGAGTGAATTAGGAAACACTTTTAATATAAAAGTGATCATGTGTCACTAGTTGAGTAACTCACCTCAATTAAGAGGGCACCCCAAGAATCTATGGTTGATTAACTATAGATTTCAAAAGATTTGGGATAGGATCCCTATCATTATCAAACCTACACCCAATTATGCCTTTATATATCATGTAAAGGCCTTGAATTATAATAATTTTGTAATTATATAGTTCATGGGTGGGACCACATTACTAGAGGCATATGAAATATCCATTAGAGCATAAAATTATTTGATACAAGATAGAAATTTGACTCCTAGACCCCTAATTATTTGATTTATTGAGTTCTAACATACTTTCCCCATCATTTATCCATTGTCAACTTCAAGTAATCAGGACTAATCTAATAGAAACCAAGTAGATAGGCTTGGAAATATTAAAAGTTTACTAAAAGAACAAAACAATAAATTATTAACCTTAGAGAGGTAGAACCATACTTATTATAGACCCTATCAACCCCTCTATTAGGATCCATATCCATATTATCCCTATAATTTTTTTTCCCTTATCCACCCAATCAACAATCCCAAGGTTAAATCACATAGGCCAAACCCTACAACAGTTATAACCCCAATGTTTTAAGCATCTCAAGGGAATTAATACCAACACAAAACAATCTTGCATAAGAGGGTCAATGGTCTACTCCATGGGGGAAATTAAGTGAGATGGTGATATCTAAAAATGGGAAACCATATCAAAATTCTTGTTTGCATCAAGCTCCTAAATTTAAACCTCATGAAACCATGTCTCTTATACAACAAGGTCCTCTAATGCCTCATGGTGATATGTCTACCATGACACTAGAAAAAATTCCAAGACAACAAGGAGGGAGTGTGAGTTACACATATTGATACCACATTTGAAAAATTTCAAGAAGGTGAGCACACTTTTGAGAAAGTGGAAACAAACTTGTGGTAGAATGTAGTAAAGTCAGATGATTCAGTTGCAGTCCACACAAGGGATAAAAGGAGAATGAATTATGATAACTTAGGAAAATATAAAAGCACTCCAACACATCTTCAAGTGACTCAATAACCTACCACTCAATTTACAATCAATAAAACCTCTTCAACTTAGTAGACATCTCAAACACATGGACAGTAGTAGAAGAGTCCATTAATTCCATAAATTACTCAAGTCACAAGTGATGCTTTCACTTCTAATTTTCATCTCAAGAGTGCCAATTTTACCTTCAAAATTGTAGACTACATTAAGAAATAAAATGTTAGAATTCCTATGTGGGATGCTCTACTCATTCCAAGGCAAAAATACCTTCTCTAAGAAGTTTTCTCCAAGCTCTCTCTCATGAAAAAGTAAGCTAACAAGGTGAGTACATTTTATGTTAATTATAGTTAGCCTAGTGAAGTATAAGTTTCTAAGGTATTTAAGCCACCTCCATACTACTTATCAGTCATAATAAGAGATTGTCTTGTCCATAATTGCATGATAGATAGTGGTGCCTCTACTTCAATCATGTCAAAGGCCATAGGTGATAAATTGGAGCTCAAATATGAACCTAATGAGAAAGGATTATTGAAATTATATGGATCTCCCAAAAATAAAATACATGTCTTAAAGGATCTCAAAATTGTGTTGGTAGCCTACCCCAATTTCATTATCTCACAAGATGTCATGGTTGTTGATATACTTCCATACTTTTCCCTATGCCTATCTAGGGATTTCACTACAAATATTGCAGGATACCTTTCATATAAATGGTCATAAATGGTCTTTAGGACTAGATATGTTACAAGGTTCACTATTAGGTTTGAACCTATTCTAGGTTCCATTTATAATGCTATATTCCCAACTTATCTAATGTAAACTAAACTATACTAGATGAGGATGAGAATTCAGTGAGTAAAAACCCAAGGATCATCTTGAAGGCACTCAAATATGCTCCTGGATGAATGGTAATTTGACAACAATATATTTTACCCCTATAATACCATTGAAGAGGTAGGCTTAGGTGTATACTACATGCATGAGGAAGGAGTTGTTGTTCCTAGTCTCACAAGCCCAACTCAAGCAAATGATGGTATATGGACTTTGTTCTTTGATGGATCAAGGTCAAATAATGGTAGTGGGTCTAGAATAATGATTTTTTCCCATTAAAATAAAAATTATTACTTAGTATTAAGGTTCCAATTTAGTTATACTTCAAACACAATAGAGTATGAAGCCTTCATACATTGGCTACAAAAAGTAAGGAGAAGAGGTATCAAACTTCTGTAAGTGAAAGGTGATAGTGAGCTTGTGGTGCAGCAAGTGAGGGGTGTTATTTCAGTCAATAATCATCTATTTAATGCCTAAAATCACTAATTATGGTACATCTTAGAGGACTTCTTATCATTTGGCATCCTTTCCATACCAAGGGAGTCCATTCGTCATGTAGATAGACTTACAACCATTGGTGTGCAATATGACATTGTAGATGGATTAAAGGGTAGTAAAGGACAATAAAAAATCAATATCATATACAAGACATTTATACCTGATAATGAGGTGAGTTGGTCGGTCTTTGACAGTGATGAGCAAATTGTTTTTTTCTCATGCAAGAGGTAGAATTCTATCATAAGAATCAAGCTAAGTTGCAGCATTAGTTTGATGACTAAATAGAGAAGTTGAGAACTAATATTCATAATTTATTATTTAAATTATATATTATATTCAATAAATATTATTAATTGAGAAAGGATAAGGTGAGTATCTCAACTAAATAAGAATATTATGAGAAGATAGTCATCTTTAAGGATAAGTTACTTAAGTTGGAAAAAGTAAACATAGTAGAAGAGAGAGTTACCTTACTTAACTTATGTAAATAATATGTTGAAGTGTTTATATGTTAATAACATGATCTAAAGGGATTTGAACCCAAGCTATCCCAACACACCATAGAGTTGGAAAACAATGCAAAACTAGTAAGGCAAAAGTAAAGACTAGTCAACCCTAAAGTGGAAGAGCTCATGAGAAGATAGTTATTAAAATTGGTTGAATATAATATCATATTCCCCATTAATCATTCCTCATGGGTAGAAAACCTTGTTTCTATGAGGAATAATAATGGAGAGATATGCTTATGTGTTGACTTTAGAGACCTTAATAAGGTGTCTTTAAGGGACCATTTCCCACTAACCTCCATGGATCAAGTCCTTCAAAAGGTTGTAATATTTCAAAGGTTTTATTTTCTTGATGGTTACTAAAGACATAATAATATCTTATTAAAGGATGAGGATAGACATAAGAATACCTTCACCATAAAATGGGGCACCTATGCAGACATGAAAATTCCCTTTAGACTATCTAATGTAGGGGTAACTTTCTAAATGGTAATGGATGTTGCCTTTGAGGGGTTAATTAATGATATGGTGCTCATATATATTTATGACATCAATATGTTCTCAAAGGATCCAATAGACCACATGACACATTTGAATTTGATATTTGATAAGTGTAGGTAGTTTAGAGTGTCCCTGAATCCCAAAAAATGCATCTTTGTTGTTCATGAGGGAAAATTGTTGGGACATGTGGTGTTAAATGATGGTATTTATATAAACCCTAAGAGGTATGAATCAATCTTAACATTACCCTTTATCAAGTACAAGAAAGGTTTGTATAGTTTCTAAGGGAAAATAAAATTTAAAAGGAGGTTTATCCTAGGTTTTGAATAATTGGTTAAGCCTCTTACTCACATGCTTAGGAATCACAAAGAGTTCACATAGAGTAAGGAATGAAAGAGGATATTTAAGATCATAAAATAGTCCATATCTAAACCCCATAAACACTTTAACCTTGAATTTGATAGAGAGTTTCTCTTGTATGCATTCTTTACATCAGATGCAATTTACATTATGCCTATGTAGTAGAATGATGAAAACTTAGAATAACCAATTGCCTTCTTAGTTCAAGTCTTATAAGGATACTAGGAAAAATATAAATTTGTGGAGAATAATGTGCTTTTTGTTATGAGATTATTGAAGAATTTTAGGCACATGGTGTCTAAAAACAAGGTCATAATCATGGTAGTACACCCAAGAATCAAAGAGTTTATAATCAACAAAGACTTGAATGAGAAGAGAGATGGGTGGGTAAAAAGTTCATGGAATATGTAATTTAGGTGAGAGTGACCAATTTGATTATAGGTAGAGGTCTATGTGAACATATTTCAGTAGAGGTAAAGGAAGTCAAATATAAATTGTTGCCAGTCCATGACATTCAATAGGTAGTTACAAGTACCACTCCCCTCATTTAGACCAATGATGTGGTCAAATTCATTCAAATAGGCCAATGTCCTATGGGTTTGGATAGGAAAAAAAGAAGGAACTTTATATTTTATACCATACCCTATGTCTTGATAGATGGAGTTCTCTTAAATAAAGATGTAAGAGGCATGATTTTGAGATGTGTTGAATCAAGCTAAGTTGACAAGCTACTTGAGTAATTCATGATGGCCCTACTGGTGGTCACTTTACTTCCAAGACCAAAACATCCAAAATCATTAGATCTAGATAATTTTGGCCCACATTATTTAAGTATTCACATACATGGGTAAGAAAGTGTTTAAAGTGCACCATGTTCATTGGCAAACATATGTTACTTACCCTTCCCTTGAAAGTAATCCAAGTTGAGTAACCCTTCATGCAGTGGGACTTAGATTTCATCAGAATGATCCATCCCCCTTATAATGCTAGACATAGTTGGATCATAATAACTAATATATACTTCAAAATGTGGGTGGAGATAGCTGCACTTAAGGAGTCCAATGAAAACTTAGTCTTAGAACTCTATGATAATTGTATGACTAGATTTGGTGTACCTTCAACAATTATCTCTGATAATGGCTTGGAATTCAGTAGTAATAAGGTATGTGAGTGGGATATTATACATGTAATTTACTTCAAGGCATCCTTGAACTATTACCCATAGGTAAATAGACTAGCAGAGTCCACAAGCATAAATTTGATAAGGATCATTAAAAGAACCATGGAGGATAGTCAAAGAGAGTGGCATACAAGGTTGAGAACTACCTTGTGGAAAGATATAGTTACACCTAATAGGTCTAGTATAAACTCTCCATACCTCCTTATCTATGTTATGGAGGAAATGTTTCCTATTTCCCTTGAAATTCCTATCTTAAAACTTGATCATCAGCTTGAGCTCTTAAAAGATGATGCATTGCAAGTGAGGATGAATGAGCTGAGATTGTTAGAGGAGATAAAGGATAGTGTCATACATATCATATGGTTTAATCAACATCAAGTCAATAAATAATTTTATAAAATTTATTCATATAGGACATTATAATAGGGATATATAGTCCTCAAATGGGATGAGGACTGTGAAAAACTAGGAAAACACTCCAAGTTTGATAGCCTTTAGAGTGGACCTTAAATCATCACCAACTGAAAGGAAAATAATGCCTTTTAAATTTATATATTTAATGGTGGTAAACTCCCCATCCATATCAATGGGATTTTCCTCAAGTTCTATTATTCATCTCCTTCATGATCCTTTTGTACATAAGTAGCTAGATTTGTCTTTTCCCTCCAAGTGTTTTTGCACATGTGTTATGCTTGTTGCTTAGTCATGTTGTTTGTATTTTTGTGTTGTATTTTATTTTTAATCTTTGTTTCTTTGTTGTGTCTCATTATTTCAAAGTATTCAAGGTATAATTCAAAATCCACATGTAGTCATGCTCTATATGTTAATCCATCAAGAGTAGGATCAAAAAAATTGAGTTCTTTGACTAGCAGGCTAGTCAAGCTAGTTAAGTCACTAGAAATGTTAACCACTTTCTTGTCCTAGACCAAGAAAGGGATCAACCTAATGCCTTAATTCATGATTTATTATTAGTCTCATGATTACATATTATCCTTTTAAGTTGTGAGGGTTGTTAGAATAGTTTATTTATTTTATCATGTTACACCTTTGCTTTGTCATCCCTCAATCCCTATGTCTAGCTTAAATCAAGTAGTGTCATGATGATCAAACATGCTTAGATGGTACTTGATAAAATTTATGTGTCTCTAACATGTGAAATATTCCATGGTGAAGGTGAACTAAGGAGGTAGTTTGATAGAGGCTCATAAACACATTGGTTCTACCTGATAAAATGAGGTATGTTGACTTTCAATCTTTCAAAAGACATCATGGAATGTGTCTTAAGGTTAAGCTAAGGTTTTTCATAGGTCATAAAGGTATTTTATATGTATTTACATTATAATTTTGTTTATATATTATTTTAAGGTCATATATGTGTGCAAAGTCAATGTTTTTAATCATAATGAGACCTAATCTATCCTTGATAGACCAATAAATCATTTCACATGCCTCTAATGGACCTCATAAACATCATCAAGACATTACCATATTGTTTCATACCTTATTAAACCTATTATAACCATTGTCAACATGTATTTCCTCCAAAATGGGCCCCATACATGCTACATAGTGACTTTTCAACTCCCTCAATTCGTACCATCAGGTTCAAAGTGTCATATGACTCCTATTTTCCCTCCACAACACTTCATAATGATGTTTTAGGTCTGAAACAAGGATAATTGTAGTGATAATGGTAGGTTTTAGAGGTTTCATATGTAGTATGGATCCATATATTATAGACCATCTTATGTGGAGTCAAGGGTTTGTAGAGGGAGGTCAATAATGTCAAGCATAGGGGAATTCCATACAAGCCCAAAACCATCCCTTCTCTCCCTCAAGCTCATTAGTAGACTTAGACATCTACTTAGATTTATGATTTTACTATATAGAGGAGAGAATTGGGGCCCAATATCATAACTAAGGAAAGTAAACTCAAGCAACCTACACCCATGGGTATTTGTCTAGGGATTGATCTCATGAACTTTATGAACATTCCTTAAGAAGCTAAGGAATTTATATTCCCTTCTCATCTACATAGGCCAAGTTGGTTTAAATGATTTTTAAGGGTTATTGCCTTTTCTAATAAAACCAATGATGGATGTTATTTCCTTGGGTCTTAAAGAATCCTTCCATAGAATTTTTAGCACTTGAACCACACTTGTGAGCTCATATGATTAGTAGACCTTCATGACTATCTCTAATGTGTGATTTGTAGACAAGCCTGTGAAATGGGTAGAGGTTTGATGTCTTCATCAAAAGTTTTTAAATTGATTATAGATTTGATAGAGTGTTTAAAGGTTTCTAATGCCTTTTTTCTTAGGTTGGAGTTATAATGACCCTTTGTCACCTTAGAATGCATAATTCAGAACCACTATATGATGAACATTGTATGTGTCTCAATGGCATCTACAGGACCTTAGATGTCACTCAAGAACATGTAATATGGTCTTAGAATCATGATGGAGTGTCATCATAGCCTTAAATTCAACTTTCTTAACCTTTTTGGTGGCCTCATAGGCCTATAAATAATCTCCCTTGTCTACAAACCCACACAATCACTTTTAGTAGAGTTTAAGGTCTTTTACAAAAGTTAAGGGTTTTTTAAGTTTCTAAGGTTTCACTTTAAGGGTTGTATATGCTTCATCTCTATCTCCAAATTTCCATATTTACTTAAGTGTGTGTAAAGGGTCTGCAAGCTTCATGTGGTTGGTTTTAGAAAATTTATTACCCTCCATTTCACATCACTTTCATGCTCTTGTTGTTTCACTGTATTTTCACTACCATTCACACTATGTTACCTTTTTTTTTAGGTCCTACACTCTATATATCTCTACTACAAACCTCCTCTATTTATCCACCCTCCACTCCAATTATAGACCATGCCATAAATCTCCATGCTCCCTTGGAACCATCAAAATCAATGAAACCAAAAGATGTTTTACCCATGTTAATGTAGTAAAATAAGGAGGCAAATAGACACCTACATCTATCCCTTTTAGGCCTACTATAGTAAGGTCTCCCAAAAAAGGCACTATGTATATCATTTATAGATATGGAGATTGATGTGAACATAAGAATAGATGTATTTTATGAGATAAGTAGAGATATAAAGGTGTCACTATGGTTTAAGTAGTTATTGATCACTCTTTTCTCATACAAACATGATACTCAGACCCTGTATACAACAAGCATGTATGAGTGCAGACCTACAATGGAGTTGATGCATTTGAATATCCATAAATTTATTATGGTAAGAAGGTAATTTTCAATCATAATCAAGAGAAATTTTCATACTTCTATAAAAGGTAACATTTGATGGTTATCACCACTTAGAAGATAGAGTAACACCTAAATACGCTTGAAGCCATACAGGCATATGCAGACTTGAGCCCTTAGCATGAGGAGTGTAAAGTGTAAAAAAAGAAACATTTATGAATCATAACTTGAGAATGATAATATACTTAAGGCACATGATATACACCTCCATGATCATAAATACCTTAGGAGATAATAATAACACCATACTCAGAATGTCCATGCTTAAACACAGTCAACAAGTAGTTTATAGCCAATCTAAGCCAAAATGGTCATTTAAGGCCTTTATAGGCATAGAAAAGTCTTAAAATTAGTATTAATTATCATCATGACCCATTCAAGGCACTCATATATTCACTTGGGTTAGACGAATAATAGGTATACCAACTATTTTTCTCAAACCAAGCCTTGTTTATCATAGTTGTTTTATAGGTTAAAAGGTGCATCCATGATTTGAAGGGTCTATAGGTAGTTTGGGATCCACAAAAGGTTTTTTTTAATGAGAGATGATGGTTAATATTTCATAAACCTCTTCCAAAGGTTTAACATTTAGATATTTGGTTAAGAGCTTTGGAGATAGGCCAATGCAGTCAAGCATTCAATCCTATTCATAAACCCTAGGGTCATCTTAAGATGCCTCCAAGCTCTTTTATCAATTTGGATGGTCAAGGTGAGGTTTATGAAGATTTATGAGACCTAAAAATAGGTTTTTAAGTGGAGGTGAGTTAATAAAATGGTTTAAGTGCCTTTAAACCATTCTCAAGCTAGTCTACCTACAAATAGTCAATTTGAAGACCATCTTTAAATGCTCACCCACTCTACCACATGCATGCTCAAATCCAAGGATCCTAAGAAAGTTTAAGTGTCCCTATGGAATAAATATCCATGAAATATTGGTTAGAATTTTGGAGTTAGTCCTTATTAATGATCTTTAATAAAATAAGCACTCAGAATTACTAGGAAATAACCCTAATGTCATCTTTCAGCATTCATATCTCTACACATCCTTTTCATGGGAACCCAACCCATTCATGGAATGTGAGGAGTTTAGTTACATGTATATTCATGGAATTTGTTTCTATTTTTGATGTATATATGCTATAAACCATTATTAATATGGTGGACATCTCAAACCTTGCACAAACCCTAAAAGTGACTTGATGGTGGAGTTTGGCCTCAAAACCCATCTAGATGAGATATTTTGGCCATGAAATTACCTTTAAGGTCTCCTAAGGACCTCTGATCATCATCGTGAATCACTGGTTAGAAATTATAAGATTCAAAATATATATAATAGGCCTAAAAGTATCACTTTAAGCTCAAAATTAAAGAGATTAGTATTATTTATGTACACAATGAAGTTTTGGAGGAATAATGAGTCTTAGATAATCTTAAAAATCCATATAGAAGCCTCCATGTTGACCTTTATGATTGGTTTAGTAGGTAGATATTTATAGGTGTTTGAATTCATGATTGTGTGCATCTAAAGGGGGTTAAATGATAAAATAAAGCCTATGACGCTACTTATTGAGGTATCTAATGTGATTTTCAGGTTATAAATGATGTAATAGTTCATTTAAACCTTAGGGTTTATGCCAACATTCATGATTCATGTATGTAAATAGACCAATCTATGGATCCTACTATCACTGTCATAAAAGAGTGAAGTAGAGTGTAGTTTAGGGAGTATGAATGATTCTAACCTTATTAAAAATTTTCATTAGAGTGTTTTAAATCACTTTGGATAATTTAGAATCCAAGAAAAGCCCTATAATTAGCCATTTTGCCTATAGTTATCTAGATCCTATTCAGAAGGCATGTTCCTCCCATAAAAATTATCTTAAAATGCTCATAATAGCTTTTATTTTATGAATGGGGATATCAACATTTTGGATAAGGTGAGGAGGTCCATTGGCTTGAATTTGGCACAATTGTTTCAAATATGCAAGCTCTGATCTCTATGAACCATCCCTAAGACCCCCAAACACTCCTAAACCTCCCTTAAACCCTAATGTTGACTCAACTAGATAGATTCAATGAAAAATTTATTAAAATTATTAGGACTTAATTGATCATGTTTCCAATTTATAGGGGCTTATGTCCATTTCTTCTTATGGTATGGAAACTATACAGCCACTTCCTAGAAATTAAAGTTTGCAAGGTTTTGGGCATAAGATGTGTTGTACATCATAACTAGAAGTTCTAAACTATGGAAAGGGTAAGCTCAAGACTTATTCTAATCTTTAAATACTAATATGTTCCATTTAAATGACTAAAATTTTCTCTATTATCTCTCTCTAAATTGCTAATTTGTGAAGAAATTCAAGTGGTCTAGTCATGTAGGGTTAATGTGTTGACAGGTGAAGAACACTTGAGAGATATCAATACTAATGCATAGGGGTTAATCCAAATATGATCTAATTATTCTCAAATGAGTTTGGATCATAGTTTATCTATTTTATCATTAAATTAATGAATATGAGTAGAAAGATGAAGGACAAGCATAATAGGTCTACTTAACTTGAAAATAGAAGAGTCTAGTAGGCAAAGAATGTTGTGGTAGCAATGTTGAACCATCTTTAAGCATTGGTAACTATCATCCAAGTGAACATATCCCAAAATGGAGGCTATTATGATATGTTAAAGGTAATTTCAAGGACCATTCTATATGCACATTGAAGGGAGGTTGCCCAATGCCTGTTGGAGGCCTATCCACACTCCATTTATGTTGTGTAACTACAATTGGAGGGAATTTTGGGCTATTTTAGGCATGGTTAAGGCCTGAATAAAGTAAAATTTTGGATTTACAACTTTTATGCCTAATATTAATGCCAAATTGGACTCATTGAGGGCATGTCAATGGTTGATGATGAGGAATAGGCCTATTGTAATTGTCATACAACACCTTAGCCTCATTCATGGTCTCTCCCATACCTATAATATTCTCTCTTATCATTCAAACTTTCATTTTAATTAGGCATTAAGATCTTTCTTTGGAATCCCTCAACTAGGTGTAGCAAAACCCTACCAAAATTTCCTTGTACTCATTTGAATCAATAGTAGAATATTTGTAGATTTTTGTTAAATGCTAGTGTGCTCCATGAAAGTTTGATTTGTAGAATGTATGCATTGTATGGTAATTTTTAGGTATTTTCATGCACCTAACTTTAGGTTAATAGTCTATTGTAGTTATATGAAGTGTTAAAAAGTAGGAGTGTTCTTGAAATGTCATAAGTCAATAATATCTTATGCAAATTTAGGCTTTTGTCTTTCAAGTTAAAGAATCCTACTCAACCTCCATATGAAATATTCATCCTTAGAACACCATCAAGAAGTCTAATCAATTTTAGTCTCTATTAGGTTCATTTTTAGTTCCAAATTAAATGACTAAGATTGGATCTCTAACCAATTTGTGCATTACCACTTAGAGTAGGTTCTTTCATCTCTTTTTATCTCTTTTCCCTTTTCATTATGATAATATTAGGTCTTAAAAAGAGTTAATGTGACAAATTAGGGGAGCTAAACCCATAAAATCTAGAGGTTTGACCTACATATTAGGCATCCCATAGCCTATAGGTCACTCTAATGTTAGTCTAGGTTTGAGGTAGACATGAACAATCTTCTCCTCATCAAGGGTGCAACCTAGATTACTAATAGTAAATTATGTGTGAAATGACTTGCAAGTTCTCTCCACAATTGTAAGTAGCTTGTAAAGCTCTCACCAACCTTTTGTCTATCCTAACCCAAGCTACCATAATAACTTTTTGTTTAATATTATAGGATAAATGTTGTACAACTTTGTCTAAAAGGTTGTCAAATTTAGATACATAATTCTTTAGAATTTTGAGAAACTACTCCAATTCATGTCTAGCTAAAATTATGGGGAAAAGGAGAAGCAAGTAGATATCATTATAGGCCACTAGTTGGTAAGAAACAAATAATTCCTTAAAATTCTATTGAGGGTGACCTTTTCCCTTATATTTATAAAATTTTAGTGGCTTATAACCTTTTGGAAATGGTATTTAAATGTACTCCATGTTGACTGGATATGAACATACTTTATCTAGTTTAAACTTTTTCTTCTACTTTTTGATTTGAATGGTTACAATTACATCCTTAATTTCTTTTAGTTATCAGGATAAAAATATAAATGGTACATTTTTATATGGTTTTTTTTGGGTATCAAAGGTGGATTACCTTGATGAGGATACAATGTAATAATGTGGTACTATGGAATATTGGCTTGGTTGATCGATTGATCCAAAATATGCATGCCTTGGCTAGGATTGTATTATTGATATAATACATGTTATTAGTAAATATTATGGATAGAATTAATAATACAATTCTAGTTTAGAGGTAACTATGGCTATGATGGATGTATTTAGCTTTTGTGTAATGTATTGTACGTGTTAAGTTAAAAAAAACATGTTGATTAGTTGAACCCTATTGTATAAAATTCACTCATTTTTTACTAAAGTTATATTGATAAAGGTATTGCATATTTATCCCTTGATAAATGTGAGGAATTTATTGATAAAAATGCAATGATTTCTTAATGGGGTTAATCCTTATTATTGAGTGAACACTTGTTTCCTATTTATTACTTTTTGAATGTTTGGCATGTATTACTAACTAGCCACTAATAGTTGTTGATTGAATAAGATACATTGTTGATTAAAAAATGTTTGCGATGGATTCACCACTTGTTATGGTGGTACATTAGTTTATCTACTATCTTGGGATTTTTTTAACCACCTATTGGGGTAGAATAGTGTTCACTACCTATTGAGGTGGAGGATTGGTCACCCCTTATTTCACTGGAATGTTGGTCTACATTTGGCTATCTACTACCTATGGTGTAGTTGAGGTAGCAGTTGGTGGAGTAGTATTTTGTTGAATTTGGGAACTAGACATTCTTTCCCCTACTATTTTGAACCACTTAAGGTTTTTTTTATGGAAATTTATTATGAGGTGATCTTTTATATATGCAACCTAACATTATGTGGATTTGGGTACACTTGTATGTTATCTACCATGTTTTACAAAAGGTATTATGTAAGGTCTGTAATTTCTTGCTTAGTGATCAAGGTATTAAACATGTCCCCAACTTGGGTAATTTATATGAATGGGTTTGTGTTTGTATTGATATAGGTTGATGAGTCTTTTTTCACCCTAGTTGATAGAGTTAACTCTATGAGTGGCATATTAGCAATGGTTATTGCATTTAGATTGCTATCCAAGTTAAGTTATGTTTGGTATGCTTGTTGCATTTGTGCCACTTGGTCATTAATTTGACCATTTATTTTTAAAATCATAGCAAGCTCTTTATTATTCATTGGTACAAGGACTTATCTTTGGATAGATGATGCTTATATAAATGGTCTAATGATATGTGCATTACTAGGAACTCTAACTTAGCTAGGTAAATTTTCATGTGGAAAGTTGGCTAGGAATTTAGTACATACTTCTAATAATCTAAAATAGATTCATATATATTATCTAAGAGGTGATGGTCAAATAAGTAAGGATTATAGTGGTATAAGTTGGAGTGCTCACATAGTATGGTTATTATTGTTGGACCTATTCCATGTTAGACGATATGCTAGTAATATATTGTGTAGTTTGGTCTTGATCTTGCCCTGAATAACATGATGTGTTGGTAAGATAATGTGTTAATGGGTCTTATCCTTGATTTGTATAGTTTAAATCATATGTGGGATATGGATCGATTTCATATGTTATGTCATCTCTATAAGGGTCTTGAGAAAAAGGTTCACTTATGAAAATGTTTTCATTCACCACATTATACATGGTTCTACTATGTGTATATTGAGGCATGGTTGAAGTAATGGTAAACATCTCCTAAAAATATTGGTCTATGGTTTTAAATGTTCAAAACTTGGTCTAAAAGGATAAATTGAAATAAACTTGGTCTTTGTCTAAAACTATCATGAAAAATATAATTAACTCTTGGAAAGAGATCAAAACCTAAAACATGAACATGGTCTTGGAAAATGTCTATACTAGGTCTAAGGAAAAATTGTAATATAAACATGAATCTAGTATTTGATAAATGTCTTGGTCTATCTAAAGGTAAAACAAACTTGGTCTATATAAAAGAATTAAATCATGCTAGCTATTTGGTAAAAGTCATAAAGCTAGTCTATTGGTCTAAAACAAATCTAATATGAGGAAATTAGTCTAAAATTTTAAATGAACTTAAATATAAATCAATTGTTTTAAAATAAAGAGTGTACTTGGTCAAGGTAAATTTGAACTAGGTCTAAAGTGAACTTGGTCTAAAAGGAACTTGCAATAAAAAAACGGTCTAAAGTTATTCTAGGCAAACCATTTAAAAATCCAACTTAAGTATCACTAATTAGTGAAAAAATTAAAACATTCAATCCCAATTGGTAGGCAAGACTCAAATGTAAACTAGATATACTTAGAAGCAATTTTTAGAGTTGGTTTTAAAATACAACTTATCTCTTGGCCCAAAGGTTAAAGGTCTATATGAAGGGCATAACCATGCTATATTTGAAATTGACTCCACACTTTTAGATTACCTAAAAATTAGTCTATAGTAACTCTAACTTGTCTATGTAAAAATGGCTAGCATAACAATGTTACTTAGAAACAAAGGGAACAAATGGTTTTGGTCTTATTTTAAATAAGGCAAATAGTTGGAATAATTTTTGTAGTGTGACACTTCTTTGTGCAACATGGTGTGTGTAACATGTTTTTGTTTGATGTTCTTGATTTGGATAAGTAAATTTGGACTCAAATAATATAAGTAAAAAGTAGAACCTAAGTGCATGATCCTACACTAAAATTGACACAAGGTATGAATAGTTTCTACCAAAGTTTCCATCAATATACTAATCTTGAAAGGAATTAATTATTAATTCAAAAAATAAGAGATCACATGTAGTAGATTTTTTAATCCCCCACTATCTCTCAATAACTGATACGTGGTAAGGAACTTAGAGTACTAAATAAACTTGGCATTTGGTAGAATAATCCATGGTAAGTGAGGTCAACTATTTTAATTTTTTTACTTGGCTTATCTAGATGGTCCACAAGTGTATAGAAACACTTGGGCATAAAATTCACATTACTTGGATCCAAACTATCTAAATTGTTATGTAAAGGTCTTATCCTTTGCATAACAACTTCAACCATGTACTACTTAGTAAAGTTTGATCTCTATACTATCACATGGCTTGAGGACCTATTGGAATTATTAGGCTAACTACTCAGCCACTATCTAATCTAATGATATGCCCAATTTATATACCCCACTAGAGAGTGGAGTTAGAATAATTCAAGGAGATGAACCCCCAGTTCAAATTCCTCCTAAAGAACTCATGAGGAGGAGATAAACTCTTGATCACAAGCCAAATAAGAAAATAAATGGAATAACTAGGTCATTTTTGAGTCACCCAAGTCCCTAGAAACAAGGGAAGAGTATACCTGACATTTATTCAGGTTTGACTCAACAAAACATGTAAAAAATGTGTTTTTGGTCACCCAAGTTCTCTAAAGGGGACAAGAGGAGAGCATATGTGCAAGGTTTTACTACAAACAAAATTAATTAAGTACTTTGTAAGAAATGAAGAATAACTAAAAAAATGATCTTAGGAGCTCTAAGTCTAATGTGGTTGTTCTTTTTTAGAGCACCTATTGAAATATGATTAAAGTTTGGCCTTTTTTGAAACTTTGAAACTTGTTTTCAAGGTTTTAAATCACCAAATTAAATGTGAAATGGCCTTAGTAATACTAAAACTTCCTATCATTCACTTAATTCCCTATAAAAATGTTAGAGGATTGATTTGTGTTTGATTAGTTAATGAAAACAACCTTTAAGTTAGCAAATTAGCTACAAAAACTATGAAAAAATTCTCTCTAGAATGGTTTCATAGTTATGTAATTAGTGTAAATTATGAAATTGTAGGTTAATAAAAAAACACAAAAAACTAGAAAATAGAGAAAGAAATTGCATAATTTCATAGTTTCTTGATAATTTCATAACTCACCTCGTTGATTTTGTTATTTTATTTGGTGATTAAGTAATTATATTAGTCAATTTCATTGTTATATTTGTTGAATTTTTAGTTTCCCTCACCAATTTTATAGTTTTCTAAACATTTCAAAGTTGATAATTTGTAATGTTTTCATAGTTACCTAAAACTTGTAAAAACCATAGAAACATAGTAGAAAAATGATTTCATAATTTTGACTATGATTTTGCAAGTAATTGTTCTGAATTTTTAAATACATAGACAAGTCAGAAAAAGTAAAAGTTATAGGAATATTTCATAGTTTACCCCTATGAATTCTTAAAATAGTGCTTAAAAATCACAATTATACAGGTTTAGTCTAAAATAGAGGTGATTTCATGATATCCTAGAATGATCTCATAGTTTCTTAAGATGAATTCATAGTTTATGGCTCTGAATTCATAGTTTTTAAATAGATGAATTTTTATTTCCCCAAGAAAAGTTAAAACATGGAAATTTTAGGGAAAAAGGTAAGAACAAGGTCATTGATGAGTTTTTACTGGCCCCTAAGAGGTCTTAAAAAGCTCCTATGATGAGTGTGGGGTTGGTGGTCCCATTGGGCATGCCATTATGTATGAAATAGGAATTCAATGGAAAAGATGCATTAGTAAATTATTAATAGAATCAAACATCTAAAAACAAGATTGGGACAAAGCATTCCCAAGCTTAGATACTAGGGGAGCTTGATTATAACAAGACAAAACAAATCAAAACTAGAAGGATAAAAGACAAATCACTTCCACCTTCCTTATAGCTCTGAATCACTTATTGTAAAGGTAATTGGCTTACTCGACTTGTGTCTAAATTGGAATCTTCTTTAATTATTTTTATTTACAAGTAGAATTTCCCATTTTTTTATTATGGTTTTGGCTTTGACATGTATTGATCTATGAAGCCTCTCTTAGAAAATAGCTTTTTAGAAAAAAGAGCTTATTGGAAGTGAGTGTGAGACCTTATATTTATAGGTTTCAAACTAACCCCAACCTATATGTAGTTAGTTCTAGGCTAACCTCAATTTATACTTAGGAGTCCAAATGCAATAAATAATGTCTTTAATTATGCATTTATGGAGGCATGGCTCAACATTTTTGATTTGTAAGGCATTTATGTTAATATTTTAGAATTCTTGACTTTGAGGATGATGATGTCATCATGACCTCATTTTCATTTGAATTTTGATTTTTATAAATTATATATTCACTAATTTAACATGGATTATTTAACTAAGCATTTAATTTGATTTGTTTGTTTAATTATTTCTACTTAGGCTTTTGGTCATTTCAATAATTTGATCAAGTGCCCCACTTAATTAGTCTAAAATGTCAGTTTTCTAGGTTGTAACCTAACTAGGGATGAATCCATAAGAGGTTATCATTGTGTACAAATTAATACCCCAAATAAATATTTTATGACATAGTTTTGGGCACTTATGTCAAATGTGTAAACATTTTTTTGTAGAAACTAGTCTGAAGTTCATTTAGACATGGATATGGCCAAAAATGAGATTCTACAAGATCAATAATATTGATGTAGTTAGCTAAAAATTAAATTTATAAATGAACAAAATTGATAAAGTTGATTTAATTAGTCATAAAAGTCAAATAAAAAAGATTAGATTGACCAGTTTGATTAAGTATGTTAAAACTAAAAACTTCACATGTAGAAGGAAGAACTAGGTCAACATGCTCAAAAAATTTAAATATCTTATGCACAAATATCCAAACTAGGTCAATAAACTTGATAAAGTTTAAAAACCTACCCATATAAAGTATAACTAGGTTGATAGGCTAAAATTAATTTAAAAACCTTTATACATAAAGTAGAACTAGGTCGACAAGATGACAAAGTTAGAAAACCTGTAACAAAGTATTAAAATAGATAGATAGGGTCAATCCAATTGACTATAAATATATTTTTTTTAAAATTACAAGTGTTATATTCTTATCAAGTTCTCTATAATGTATGTAAGCTAAATAAGATAAATCTACAAATTATCCTACACAATAATATCCAAGCTCAGAGAAGGTAATCAACTAATAATCCACTTAGAAATATGTTTTTATATTAGGGTCATGACCAATTATAGCTCTTTTAAACATAACTAATGGATCTCTTACCACACAATATCAAATGAGAGGTTTCTAATGCCTCTAGTCAAATGCCATCAAGTAATAACCCTAGCTAGGTCTTATAATATGATAAATAGAAATTAGTTAATCTACTAAATTAACATACTAACTAATCTATTAAATGAACATACAAGCTAATCTAGTACTCACCAAAGCTTTTAGCACAAAGGGGGAAGATAAGAAACAAGAAAAGATAATTCTATTCAAGATAATATAGAAGTAATTAAGAAATGAGATATACAATTCAATCTATTAGTTATCTAATTATCAAATGAATAACTAGGAATACTTACCTTATTGAAGTGACCCTGTTTTGCCTAAATATCTACCTTAGACAATAGTATTTTACAAGAGGTTATTGTGGTTTGGAAGGATCATAAGGATAACTCAGATCTAGGTTACAAGACTTCTCCTATGCATCCAACACCTTCACAAGATGAATTATACTACTCCAAGGCAAAACCATAAGTAATGAAACATTAAAATGATATTATAAGGAAATTTTTGAGTTGTGATGATTCAAAATTAAATATTCCTCTTTTTAGAAATGAACTTAAGGGGGTATATATAGCCAAGGATTAACCCTAAACCCTCTTGGAGATTTAACTAACAAGGTCAATTGGGTCAATCTTTTTTAGTATAAATTAGAGCCATTAGGCCTTGAACTAGGTCGGTTGGGATGATGGAGTTCCATAATGTGTGTTAAATTCCCAACAAGGTCAATTGGGCTAACATAGTAGTAAAATTAATAAAAAGAGGCGTTACTCAGGTAGGGGCTATTTTGAATGGTGAATTACTTAGGGGAGTGTATAAGTTAGTTTTTAGTGCTTAGGTATATGGATAAGGGTATCTTGTATTTGTTTTAAGCAATGGTATAGAGGCCAATAATCTTGTGAAACACCAAAGGTATACCAACCCCTTTCCAAATGCACCCTTTAAAGTGTGCACTCAGAGAGATTAAGATTCAATAGGTTCCTAAAAGAGATAAATCATCATTAAATGATAAAATTAAAAATATTGTCTATATAAAACTATCATCAATGTTAGCTTCTGATTGGGATGTAAGTGTTTGGAAAGTTGAAAAATAGACACGGGTCTAGAACTTGTAAAGACATAAGATAATCAGGTTTATAGCATTTTGGGAATTATAGAAGGCTTGAGTCATCATAATAACATTTTTAGGATAAAGAGATAAGTAACAGGCACAAAGAGATAGTGTATTTGATCCTTTAAATATTGGTAAGGTCTAGAATCTAAAGGTACATCCATAATATCTATTTTTCAAGTGTACAAGATTGAGGTGTTTCATAAATTAAAAATAATATCTATAAATGGCAAGCCTAATATTTTTAAGTCTAATAAAATACATATTCTAACCTTTCTTTGTATTTAAACCATAAAAAATTTAATCAATTGAAATTGTTGATTGAGCCAATTTCCTAAATGTTCATAGCCTACCAATTTACATAATCATCAACTAACATATATGATATGGTGTAAGGGTTCCAAGCTATACCCACTCCCCAAGAAGTGCCTATTGCATTTATTTCTACCATATTAAAAACTTTAAAAATGATTTTCATTGTTGTTTTTAGGAGTGTCTCCTCCATATTTGTTTTTTGAATGAGTAAAATATATGGATTTTTCTCAAAAATAAGCTATTTTAGCAACGTATGTTTATGTGAGGAATTTAACTAGAATATATTATAATATATGATTAACATGACTGGGTTTTTGTCAATATTTCACTATGGGTGTTTGTCTCAACCTCACCTTATTTTTTAAAAAAAATCTTATTTAAGTTTTACTACAAGTTACCTTCTTTTATTCTTCCTTTTTCATCTTCATCTTATCCATTTGAATCTTGATTTTCCTTATTGTGGAACTCTAAAATTTATTTCTCACTCCATTTTTCAATATTTATTTGTAAATCTAAATTTATTTATTTATAAATTTTTTGATAATTTTTAATGATATCATGGTGATTTCATATAGGTTTCCATGGGATTAGATGAAGTGCCTTGTTAATCTAATTGACAATGACAAAGTGTGCAATGTGCTTGTGCTAGTATGCTTTAAAGAGGCTTGGTTATGATGTCATAAATTTGTCTATGGGATTATATGAAGTTCCTTTCTAGTCTAAGTGACAATGACAAAGTGTGCAATGTGCTTGTCCTAGTATGCTTTAAAGAGGCTTGGTTAATCTTTAGATTTGGAATGGTTAGATATGTTTAGGGATGAGTATGATGATTTTAGGATGTCAAATAGGTCCCATAAGATGTCTTATATTCTTTGAGTTACTATGTTCATGATTTTAATTCATTTGGTTGATCATTTGTTTCATTTAGACACTTTGGGTCTAGTGGCAAAAAATCTAATAAGGTAGTTTGTTGAAGTCATAATTGCCATGTGTGGATGGGTCAAGGTGATTTAGTTATATGGTTATGATAAAATTAGTCCCTATTTTCTATGCATAAATTATTAATTCATGAAATTAATTTCATTAAAATATATGTGTGTGCAAATTTGGGTTCCCAGGTAGTTTGATAGTGTTTTCCCACACTTAACCAAATTTGCATTGAGGTAAAAAAGAGATAAGTAGTTTTGTGATGGCATATCTCACATGTGTGCATTTTTTAGGATAATTTTATCATATTTTTTTGTTTATTTTTTTCCTATTTGATATGTGCTAAATTTCAAATCATGCGATGAAGCGTGACAGAAGATATGCATGTTCAAAGTTGGCCTTCCAAGTAGTTTTTGACATAGTTTGATGTGGCAAAAAAAATCTAAGTGAGAATATTAATGGTGTTATATATTTAAAGTTTGAAGGCTTAAATATAATTTTTACACATGTTTGGATTATCCTATGTGATAATATCATATGGTCTAAATTTTAGATCATGCATCTAAGTGTAGAAAAAGTTATGGTGGTCCAAAATTAGCCTTCTAGGTAGATAAGCAAGGGTCCCCATACTTAGTCTATTTTACATGATGTTAAAGATCAAGAAAAAATGAATATATAATATTTAATTAGATTTCATACATCTATATATATGGTGTGTAGTAAGTCAATTGGGTCAAAGTGTTTTTGGTTAACAAAACTAAAGATTGAGTTCCTCACAAAAGGATCAATAGACCGTGTTTATTCCAAGTTGTCAAGATGCAGCAAGATGGTGCCAAGTGTTTGGTGTTTAAAATTTATAAAATTTAAATTATAAGGATATAATTCATAGTGGGTGTTCATAAATATATATTTAATGGTGTGCGCTATAAGATAAAGACCTGGCTAATCCATAGAGATCAACGATGAGCATTGAGTCAAAGTTACTAGATTGCATGAGATGAGGTCAATTTTTCAAAGTTTAACATTTAGGCATTGGAACACTATGTGATAAAGTTCAAATAGTACTTATATTTTTAATTTAATATAAATATCTAAGGACATGATATGTGAGCATATTATTTGAAACTTAATTGTGATTATTTGAATTCAAATATTTGAATTTAATAAAGGAAAGACTAGTGTCTAGGTTTTGGACCATAACTTTTGATCCAAGTAGAATAATAAATCATTTAGATGGTTGAAGGTTCATGAGAAAGTTTATAGAATATTAATATAATATATTTATAGTTATATTTTACTTTAAGATATAATAATAATTTGTAAAATAATCCAATTTTAATATATAAATATATATATATATATATATATATATATATATATATATATATATATATATATATAAAGATCTAAAAGTGTGTACAATCAAATTTATGAAGGTTTAAAGTTGACTATGTTTTCATATGCATTCTACAAGTGACCCGAGAAGGATGTTTGAGTTTGTTTCGATATTAGTTTTATATATATTGATGAGTTAGATATTTTTTATAATTTTATACCAAATTATTATTTTATTTTATCATTATTAATGTTTTAACAATCATATCTAGTATGAAAAAATATGTATAAGTTGACTATGTTTGTTGAATACACTAGAAGTTTGAGTGACAATCTTACATAGGTAAGTTAAAGGTGTTAAGAGAAGAGTTAAAGAAGAAAATTAGAATTTATATGTTATATAAGTCTCTAATTATTATTATAATTAAATTTTTTATCATTATACACCTTTTATCATATATGGATAGTCAAAATAGCTTGACTGTATTTTGACTATTTATGACCAGTCTGAGTGGTCATTTTGTGTATATTATTTTGAGTGCTTAGAACATGTGTTTATGTGTCTAAATCACATTAAGGTATATATTAGTTCCTAAATATTTCATCTATGTGATCTAATCATATACATATTTAAATTATTTGAGTAGTTGGTTTAAAACTTTGAGACTGTATTTTTGGGGTATGAAGACCTAAAGAACTAGGAGACCTTATTGGTAGGTCCAAGCCTAGAGTTGGTGTTTAAAATTGAATGGACCTATGTGAGAGTGATGAAAGGTATATTTTTTATATTTTTTATATTTTAAAATATTTTTTAAATTATGAAAGGTGGTCTAATTTGTCTCACATGTAATGTATGAGTATAAAGTTCTAATGGTTTTAAGTTTCACCAAGACCTAATGGTGGTTTGGGGATAAAGAGGCATTAAATGACCTATGGATTATGTTTTTATTACATTTAACATGTATTATTACCTATTTAAAATATTTAATAAGTTTTATAATCATCTTGGCCAACCAAAATGGGTTATATCAAGATCATGGTGCAAGTACAAGGCCTATTTGGCATGTTTGTTCTTATTATGAAAATTGGGAGTGAAGTGAAGGAAAGAAACTTTGAAAGATAAGGTACTGATTAGTGAGGACTAGAAGAGAGTGAAGAGGATTATAATTTATTATCTAATTAAGTTGATTAAAGTGATCATATAGGTTTTTAGACCTAATAAACCTAGAAGAGGTAGAATGAGTGAGTATGCTCAAGAGGCTATTTGAGAGAGTGTGTATAGTGAGTGAAGGCAAGGTGAAGGTTGTGTGTGTGCTCAGTGTATGTTTTGAAGGATATATCAGGTTTATGATGGTTTTTATGACCTTTAGTTCATATTTATAATGTCATAATAGTTATCTTATAGGTTTTAAGATTAAGTGTGAGTAAAGGTGAAGGTAGATAATCAGAGATCCATCATCAGGTGTTGAAGACATAAATAAGGTGTAGGTGTTCACTTAAAGGAGGTAATAAAGGACTTGATCTTCCTTATGGGAATTTTCTCTTTAATAAATATGTGTTTCACTAAAGGCCTTTGGTTAGGAGGATTTGATCAAGGCTTTTTATTCTAGAAGAGTTCACCAGTCTCTTGTTTGTAATTTCTTATACGACAAGTAGTTCATGTGTTGTAGGCTTGAGAGTGGGTTTTATGACCCATGAGGGTCTCCCAAAAGAACTATGTATTTTATGTTTGATATTGTGTATGCATTGAATGAATTATCTCTCTTATTAATATTTTCTGATCAAGTTTATATATGTTGATTATCTAATTGTTTGAAAGGATTGGAATTGAATTTGAAATATCTAGGGTCACTAATTTACCCCCCCCCTCAGTGATTTTACCTCTAACATAAGTAATATTCCTTTCAATTTTTATCTTCACCCCTTTACTTTATTTTGTTTCAAGCTTTTTCATTTCTACTTTACTTAAGCCTACTTGATTCAATAACTCTTTTAGTTGTGTATGCATAGATACCTAAATTTGTTCAAGGTACTTGACAATGATAATTATTGACACATCTTAAACCACTTGAATTTCACCCAAGTACATGATTCTTATTTGTCATTCCAATAATATATTTATTTATATGTGGGATTAACCCTTTGTTCAATGTCACTACTACACATTAATTTCCAATTCAATGTTTAAACCATCTTATATCATCCTAAGACTACCTCTAAACTCAATATATTCATCCCTAGCTCTTTCAAACAAGTCCATGTTAAGAGAATAAGTATACTACCATGGACATATCCATTTAGTGTGGTCTTATCTCGTGCCATTTAATGGCTAGTTTCCAATTTTTTAAATATTTATTTGGGTCTTCCTAAATGTTTAACAAGGTTGGATAGAGGAATTTTTTAAAATAGGTTTCACCATATGATAAAAATTAAAGCTCACTTCAAAAGGACTTGATTTCTAATCTAGAATCTATCTTTTACACTATTACAAATTGAGAAAAGTTCACATATTCTTCAAAATTTTAATATGAATCACTAGGACCATTATCCAATAAACTATAAATCATTTCAAATCAAGTAAAGATCATAAATTTTCAAGTATAAAATCTAAACTTCTAGTTGCATACATATAGACAATAAGCACAATTTCATAATCATTTTAGGTGGGTGAACTATGTGTGGTTTTATTCCATCCTTAGATTATTTGGATACATAGGTAGAAGTAAATAATAAAGGGGGTGATTTGGGTTAATTCATCCAATTACACTCCCCCTCTTTTTTTGAAGGTTTCTAGCTTTCATAAGTACCCCAGGGATTCAAGGCAAAGAGAATAGAAACAAAAGTTTCCATAGGGATATCACAAAATCAAATTATCTTAGCCTTCCTAACATACATAGGCATAATAAATAGCATAGTTATAATTTATTCAAAGTCAAAGTGGAAAATTTCATATTCTATGGACATGATTAACCTATGTTATTGTCTAAAGAGTAATGACTTGTCTAGACATAGTCAAAAACTTTGTTCTTAATTGTGAGTTATCATAATCTTATCTTATTCTAATTTCCACTCTTAAACATCAACTATAGTCAACGAGAGCAATAAAATCTAAGTATCCTTTATTTGGTTATACTTACTATTTTTAGAATATGCCACATCAATTTCAATTTCCATTTCATTCAATTCTAATTTATATTCATATTTATGCTTAAATATCATATAATACAATCTATATAGATATATCAAGTTTTATACCTATTAAACAAAATTTATTTATTAAATCAAATATAGGGTAAAACATATTGGTGAACCCATACATTTTTAAAATATTTATTTTTTATTTTTATTTTAGGGTTTCTTCTGAATTCATGATTCCCATACACTAAAGATATATTTTTTTATCCTATACCTAAGGGTTTCAGATTAAATTCTTTGTTTTCATGTACAAAAATATTTACTTTTATTTGCTTTAAGTTTATTATTATTTCTTTTGCTTGCTTTATATAACTATGTTCCAAAAGTTGTAAAACTAAAAGGAACTATCATTATAGGCAAAGTGGTCTATAATTTTATCTAAGCCATGGTGTAAGATGTATTACTCCAATATTTAATCCATTAGACACCAATATGTAAATTAAACACACCCTGTCTAGTTACACCACTAATCCATTTTACAAATTCAATGTTTAAAATTCACATCATGGTTATAATGGATTAATTTTTATTATATATTTTGGTTTATCTAATGAATTTCATCATCACATTATATGTTACTTTTTGAGGTATTATTTTTATTCACTATATACATGCATTAATCAAATTTAAATATCATAAAAAGGATAAAATGAATAATGTGTAATCTCAAGCCTTCCTCAATTCATATTATTTTGATATCCAATCCAAGTTAATACTTGTCAACACCAGGTTCCAAAATTCATGTATGAATTAGTTTTTTCTTCATGTCCCTAGACCTCAATTTCATCTCACTCACCATCCTACTCCTATTATTCTCCCATAGCTTATGTTAGATTCATGTGTTAATGTTGGTAACACTAGATGATGATGTGTATTTCATATGCCATTATAGAATGAATGTGGTTGACATATTCTTCTTCAAGTCCATCTAACTCCCATATATAAATCCAATTAATCTAATAGGTATGATAATATCAATCAACTATAGAAAAACCCCACTAAAATTTGTATTTTGGAGTTAGTAAAGAGATCAATAATCCACAAAGATATATTATATGAAATGTTATAGATTATAACTCCTCCTAGTGATACACAATGAACATCATTCACTTCTATAATTAATTAAATTAACTATATCAATAAGGTCATAACCTTAAATAGGTAATACTTACATCTTAAGCATATCATAGATAAATATCTTACATTATTCATTCAAGTTTAGGAGCATAAAAGTATAGTTAAGTGTGCATTAACTAATAATGGTTCAATGATGAATAATTTTATCTGTAATTTCTTTTTAAAAAATTGGTATCAATATGAAAACATTCAAAAATCAAGGGATTTTAAAATATTCCTCATAAAACTCTTAGAACTATCACACTAGATTGACTAGTAGGTCTCAATATGTTGCCTACCATTTTTTAAGTCATGCCTAACTAGTTACATTAAAAACTACTTTTAGGGCAACCTTGGATTCATGTGATTGAGGTTTTACATTATTTATATCTGACATAGATGAGTACACTATTCTAATAGATTATGACAATTTCAAATATTTCAAAATGACATAATCATAATTTGAAATCATTATTTTCTACCATCTACACAACCCATCCCACTTGATTAGATGCATACATATGAGTTGGGTGAATCAATTTGATAACATGATAAAATACAAACCTTAAGCATCAAATAGGATACACACAAAGAAATACCAGTTACCCTATGATAAGAGGATAAAATCCTATATCTCCCTCTTTTGATCAATTTGAAGATCCCAACTACATAGTTGCATATTTTTATGATAGTGATGACAATGACATCCAAGATCCAATATATGAAAATCTGCATAAGATGAATTGTAATCATATCGACCTAAATGATTACATATCCCATACTCTATTCACACCTATGGGATTTGAAGAATATTAATATGCTTCATATATAATAGAAAAGTAAAAATCATATATTAATATGGAGACACATTCCTTCAAGGAAAAATTAAAGGTTATAGTTCAAACTAATCAAATCAAAGTGTAAATACATGTTGTAATATTAATTCACAATAACAACAACAACAAGATAATATTCAAGCATTATGTCGAAGAGTTACATCACTTGAATCTAAGATTGCACATATTTTTAACCCTTATAATGCTACAATAAATGGTGCACCTTATAAATAATAAGTGAAAGTAGAAAAAAAGGAGCAATTACAAAGTGAAAAATTAGAAATGGACAAGTTATCTGAAAAACAAATCTAAAATTAATGATTGAAAAAAGAAAAATTAAAATAAGAAATGTTACAAAAGGAAAAAGAAGAAAAATAAAGGTGACATAAATAGAAAATACAAAGGGAAAAAATTTAAAATGATGAGTTACAACAAAAGTAATCACTAAAAGAAATGTTTCAAAAAAAAATCAAGAATCCTCAAGAAAGAGTTTCTCATAAAAGAAATTCAAAAGCAAGAGAAGTAAAATAATGATAATTTGGTTTTAAAATAAGAAACTAAAAATATTTTTTCATAACTATAGCCTTTTATTCTTAGTCTTCACTTTGATGGAAAGAAATATACTAAGGTTGAGATTTCATATTTTAATGAAGCTAATATATGTAGCATGACACTTGTCTAACATCTTGGGTAATACTACTATGCCTCAGTGTTATATTGGATCCACTGAGATTCTAGTAACACTTGGGTTAAAAACATGCTCCATCATATTTCACATTGACCCTAGCTTGGATCAATGCAATGCAAAACTATAAAAATCATGCATGAAATCAATAGGCATAATATTGAGTAAATATCATAACTATGTCACAATTAAGCATGAAGTTATAATGGTTACAATTTAAAGAGGGTATGAATTCATCAAATAAGAAAAAAAAATTAAAATATTTATTCAAGTAACATTCCATCAAAGATATCTAATATAATCATAATAGAATCAGTAACACATATGGAAAACCAAAATAAATCATAAAATTCTATACCAAAGTATGACATAGTTAATTTTTAATATATAGATAAAAATAATGATAAGAGTTGTATGCAATAAAAAATGAAATATATCAATAAATCAATCCTAAATCAGAGAAGATAAATCATATTTACACTTTCTATTGTGGATACATTAGACATTCGGGGTCATGACCAACATGGATCTACTAAACCTATCCAAGGGATCTCTTACCATAATAATATCACTAGGGAGGGTTCTAAAGCCTCCAGTCAAGCAAAGCTATGCAATAATCCTAACCAAGTCCTATGTTTTCATATGTACTAAACTAATAACAAGTAAATAAAAATTCTAATCTAATTCTCACTAAAGTTTGTAGCACAAATTGGGGGTAATAAACATTAAAATTAAACATGCATAGAAGTCATATACTTATGTAAATATATATATAATCCTAACACATGAGAAATAAGTAAAAAATGCATATCTATCTACTCTTACAAAAGAGAAACAAAGTTAGGAATACTTACCTTTGAAGATGAACCCATCGAGCCTCAATCTCTCCCTTGGCCAAGGTGTTTCACAAAAGGTTATTATGGTATATAAGGATGATAAGGATAAATCAGCTCTAGGCTATACAACCTATTAATCAATCCAAAAGACTTCTCCACAAGATAATATCTATATCTATAAATAAAGTATGAAACCCTAAGTTGTGCTCTTTAAATATAATGGTGGATAAGTAGATGTTCAGTATATATTTCTTCTTCTTCTCTTCTCCTAGAAATGATGAAATGGATGGTGTTTATATAGGCAAATCTAACCCTAGTCCTTTTCAAAAGTTTAGGATGACAAGGTTGACCTAGTATAATTATTAACAAAAACAAATTAGGTCATGGTTTATTTTATCCAAGGGTCGACCTAAACCTTAATAATTTTTATCAATTAGAGTACAAGGTCGATGGGGCCGATAGTGTAATGTAAACTATAAAAAAGGATTTTAGGCTAGGGAAGGGCTAATGAAGGTGTAAAATGACTAAAGGAGGGTCAAAATATGATGCAAAGCTTAGGGAAATGTTATTACGAGATGGGTGTGTAGATATCAAGTGGTAATAAGGGACAATAATTCTTCAAATCACCAATAGTCTTATGACCCCTTTCCCAATGTATCCCTTAAGTCATGCACTCAGAGAGATTGAGACTTGATGGGTTCTTGAAAGATAGAAAGCATCAGTTAATTGATAAAGTTTTAAAATATTATGTGTATACATATTTTCCACTCAAATATCATCATGTCTCACATAGGTGCACCACAAGATGGTGCTTTGGGAACTAGAACAAAGCAACATATATTTGAAGCTAAATAAAATATAGTAAGGAGAAAATAAGATAAATGAAAGGATAGAATTGAAAAACACATATCTTTACTTACCTTAGTGCTATATATAAGTAAGGATATTCAATAAATATGAATATTTCCAATATAGAGAACATTAGGTGAATGTGTAGGGATTATCAAAAAGAGCAAAAAATCAAAAAAATTATAACAGAATATAATAGTTGAAAACATTCTCTATGATGTCAAGATTCTATAACTTTTTATGATTTGAAAAAATATTTAGTAGAGACAAAAATATAATAAAAATAATAAAACCAATGGTTAATATTTCAAAGGTTAATAATCTTGAATATTAAATATAAATAAGATGAAAAAATTCATTTGGCATTTTTACTATTCTAAGAAATTAGAACTCTGAGAGACCTAGTGGGAGACAGAGAGGTAGAATGGTGTACAAACAACAACTAAGATGGGGAGGATGCATAGAAACCATAGTGAGTGAAACACATGTAAGCAACTGAAAATTTAAATTTTTTTAATATTTTTATTTGAAATTGAGTGAATTATAGAAAATTGACTGGTAGGTAGAATCTAGGAACCCAAATGAACCCTAGGAAATTTTTAGGGACACTAGGGGTAAAATGGAGTGTTGGATAGGAAGTAATTAGGCCAATAAATATTCAATTAATTAATGGTAATTGGTCAAAAAGTTGTCATTGTGGATGAATATATTTGACCAAGTTGACTTAGTCTATAGGGGGAAGGAGAACCAACAATCTAACTACGTAGTAGTAGGTCAATTTAGTTCACTAAGGGAGGGGGATGACTCATAGTAGTGGGCTAACTTAGGTTTTTTTTAGATGGTTGATATAATATTTTAGGGTAAAAAGGTGTCTAATTTATTAATAAGAGGCACAAAGGTATTCAATTTAGTATTTAAGAGGCTGATATAGTATAAATTTGATAGGGCCAATTTAGTATTAAATAGGTTAATTCTATAGAAAATGGAAAAACTAAATCAAACCAATTAAATTTTATGAAAATTTAAGAATGTATTTTGATTATTAATAATGTGGAGATATGATACATCTTTTATTTTTTGATATTTTACAAAGATATTAGAGATATTATAAATTGGTTGATACATCATGGCTACCATATTTTCTAGAGCATTTGGTAGACATGGATAGAGTATGACTAGTTGCACTAGGTCTGGGAGGTATCATGGAGATGAGGCATAACTCATTGAGTGTTGATATTGTTATCATGTTACTTGGATCATGGGAATGGTCAACCAACACATTTCAATTTGTGGTTTATGGGGATATGATATAGGTGGGTATCACACTGGAGGATGTCTATGTATTTCTTAGACTACCGATATGAGGGACATCAGTGATCACAAGAACATCAGATGATATGGAAGAGAGATAAGAACTATCTAGGTGGATAATGTGCTCAAATAAGATATACCCATAGTTAAGGGTGAGTATATTTCATGTGTGTATCACATATATTTTAGACATTTAAAAGGTTATTATCAGAGTTATGATAGCATGAGTGTTGTGTCACAAGTTAGATGGCAAGGTATCATTGTATGTGATACCCTTATACTAGTCTATTTTGAATCAAGGGGTACTATATGATTTTGGGTCTATCATCTAGGTCTAGTTCAAGCATGATATATATGGTGTTGGGCCTTTAGTTCATTAAGTATGGTATTTATGCCTACAGTACAAATATCTCAATGTGAGGTAATCACTTGGATGATTTTGCTATTTTGGTATCTTTTTGTGCTAGCTAGAAGAATCGATGCACACCTTGTGCTAGTTGGTAGGTGGATAAGAATTCAAAGTTTTCTTGGGCATCTTAAATAAATGGTTACACATAGTAATTATATTGAAAATAGAACAAATTAATGGAGTCAGTGGATTGATTGTTAAATCTCTAGCTTGACACTTGATGTGCACAGCTCCACCCTGGTAGAAGTTGCTCTTATAACCTATAAAATCAAGCTCAAACTAGTTAGTAGGGATGAGATAATTTAATGAAATAAAGATATGGTGATTTTTTCTACATTATGATGGCCACCATTAGCATTATATAGATCACGGTTGTCATTAAGGCTCAATTATATCACCCAAGCTCACTTGTGAGTCATTAGGTCATTACATTATTTACGCATATATTTTATTTTTATATATTATGGATTATGCTCTATATTTAAAATTTCATTAATGATGAAGGGTATTTCATATAATTGAGTTTTATCTATTTATGTGTAAGGTTAATTTCCTTTAAATGCACATTGAATGGAATGGTTATAATGGTATAATTTCAATATATGAATGTTATTTGTAAGTGAAGTCTTGGTCTAGGTATTTAATGGTATCCTTATGTTAGTTGATGACATCATCATACTCTATTGAAATATCCCAATTATAAGAGAGCTATGCACCTAAGATTTGGTACCCTTACTAAGAATAACCTAAGCATGAACACTTGATCTAAGTCTTCCCTTTGAATTGTCTAGCACCTATATGATGCTAGACTTAGTGAGACAAAGGATTGCACCCTTGAGACTATCAAACCAACCTAGTATAGGATTTCACCCTTATAACCAAAACTAGTTCCCCAAATATTCTTGTGTTAATGAATCTACCAAAAGCCTATCTTGAAAGGACCAAATCCTAAAATTTAAATCTTATGCCATGGCACAACTAGCCCAATGTGGGCCCTAATTTTTTCTTTGTTTTGCTTTAGGTGAGAACATAAGCCTTGCACCTTTTGTGAATTGATGCTAGCATAGTAAATTTATAAATGTTGACTACTATGGGAAGATACTTCAATTTCACCTAGTTGTAATGAGTCTAGAACTAACTCAAATAATTGAATAAGCACCTAAATTGATGAATTATTGGATTGAAGACCTAACTTTATACAACATTTTGGTTTCATTACTGAGACTCATGTTGAATTTTTTTACTAAAAAGTTTCAATATAATAATGCTTTGACTCTCCCTTGAGAACATTGAGTGTTTACTATAATAGGTAAAATATAACTTTGCATTAAAGCATTTAACTTGTAAGGGAAAAAAGCCATGAAAGTTGTTCTAGAAGAACCTGTATGATGCTCTATATGAGGTCTTTTTATGTGAACTACATATTCATGTGTATTAGTGTTTGGATACATATGCAACCCATAGAATATGAATCTATGGATAGTGTTTTGAGTGGATAAAAGAGTGCTTAGAGAGACTTGAGACTCTAGATGCCACTTAGAATAGATTAGTAGACAAAGGTAGAAAGAAGCACTAAATAGTTACATATTTAATTTTATTGTTTTGATATACTCCTACCCTGAGGAAGTAGAGTATCAATTTTTACATAAACACAAAGGCACATTCATGAAATATTTTATTGTAGAACTTAAGAAACTAATGGTGGATTATGGGTTTGAAGCTTTGAGAATGGAAGGCTAAAGTCCTTTCATGTATGATTAGCACAGATGGGGATAATGGGATGTGTAAGTGAAGAAAAATGGACAGGGATGAGCATATTGATACTTGAGAGCTTAGGAGATAGACTTATAACAAGATAACACACAAGCTGATGGAAGATATGGAACTTGGAAGTGCTGAGAGAACCCATAGCATGTGAGAAGGGCATGGGGAAGGATCTCTTGAATTATAGTAGTGCGAGGAGATAAATAATGAATACATAGATAGAGATCAATATTTAATGGGTGTGGAGTGGTTGGGTTCCAAAAAAAATTTATAACTAAATATTCACTAAATGTGCCTACCCCCTTTGAACCTATGGTGCAATCTCATGCACTGGATCCCCCACGTGAAGAAAGAAGAGTGATAACTAACCCTTTTGTTAACATAGACTTTCAATTTTTTGAATATTTGGAGTATAATTTTATGATTGAAAAAGTTATTCCCTATGAAGAGTTGAGTGAGATTACCTCTAGACCATTAGGTGTTATCCCACCAAAATAGAACATGAGTGAAAGTATACCAACTCAGCCAATCTTAGTTATACATACTAGGAAATAACCCATAATAAGTGGCCCAATACCACAAGCTAGTAGTACAGTGCCATCATCATCTTCGACACTAGTAGAAATATTGGGGTTAATGCCTAAACCAATGGTTAGAGGCATTAGAGGGCTACCACCAACATAGATGTCATGGGGAAAAATACCTTAGATACTAGCTATGCCCCTATAGTAAATATAATACAATATTTCCATGTACTTTATATATTATCATGACATGGAGAATGTTTTATAAAATGTTTTAAAGTATGAACTATAATGGTGCACATAGGGCATCACCTAATCAAAGCATAAGGCAACCTAGTTCATGACAATTCTACTAGATTGTACCCATAATTGGTATAGGAAATTTGATCCTAACCAAGCTATGGTTGACTATGATACTTTGAAGGAAGAATTCCTAATGGAATTTGACATACTAGAGTTTAAACAATAGCGTATTGTCATGCTTAAGGAGATTAACCAAGGACTCTCAGAGAATGTGTTCTTTTATGATGTCAGGTTTAAGACTCTCCTTTCCAAGATTCCTTATGACATTCACCCCTCCCATCATGTGCAATGGTTTTTTGAAGGGTTTTTAGTGCCATTCATAAGAGCACACTCCATGAAGACATTCATAGACCCCCATGAAACACTTGAAGCCACATTTAGAGCCAAGGTAGTCAAAAGAGTTGATACTGGGATCATCCCATTCATGGAGGTATAGATTGCATCCATATCCTCCCAACTCAAAAATCTTACTTCTAATTCATTTCAAGATGCTTAAAGTGGGTTATGGTGCATCGACTATGAAATAAAAGGCCATAACATGAATAACTACCCTCGAAGGAATGTGTGTACATTACTTCTAAGTTATGAGGTTTATCATGAGGTTTATGATATTTTCAACTTCCCTTTGTTGAAATGAACTAGTCAAGTTAACATAACCATCTATTGTCAATTTTGTGATGCCTACACTCATACCATAGCTTATTGTTGAGTAATTAATGAGATGTGGGAAAACATGGAAAGAGGCAGACACTAAGCAACTATAGCTATCAGAAGGAAAGATAATCAAGGGAATGAGGGTTATGTAAAATATAATATAGGATATGGAATGAAATGAGGTGTCATAAGGTGAGGTAAAGTTTGTAGGGGTGAAAGGTTCCCAACCCATTCATGTTATAAATATGGTTCCATAAAATACTATCAACATGACTGCCCTACACATCCAACATGTGGGTATTGTTGAGGATCCCATAAGGTCAAGGAATACCCCAACTTATATAAGAAGTTGAACTCAGGTAGGCCTAGAGTAGACAAGGGTATAAGAATGATCAAGTTTGAGCTAAATGTAGAGAAGTAGACTTTAAAGGCAAAACCAACCAATGCAAAAATTATCAAGTTGTATGTGACTACTCATAGTGGATTCACCACCAAGCTACCTAGAATATGGGGAATATAATTACACTGAGTGTATCACATAGCCTAAACCCCAAGATACACCTTACCCAAACCCTACATGCTATAAATATGTATTTTAGTAGGCCATGAGCACCATTCAAAACCTACCAGGGAAGATCCAACTGGCATAAGATCTAGAGGCAAAGTTTGCCACCTCCCATAAGAAATAAGATAGTCAGGGGGATAATATATAATAACTAATAGATATCCTACTCCTCCTATAGATAGAAGGAATGCTACCCCTATTAAAGTATTTTATTTTGGAATATGCAGGGAAAAATCCAATTGAAGTTGTCATGCCACACATAGAAAGGGTGTGAGAAGTGAGGCTACACATAATGTGGAGTATGATTAAAAACTCTTTGTGAATTCCATCATTAATGGATGATATATATGTGATGTCCATATGGACATATGTGTCAAAGTTAATATCTTGACCAAGAATGCATGGTAGAAGATGGGGAGGCCATCCTTGAGGCCTTCTCCTCATGTTCTTTTTATGGCCAACAAGACCTAAGCATAACCAATCAAAATTTTGAAGAGAACCATTATAGATATCATGGGTGCCAAGTTCCATGCTAAATTCAAGGTTATCAATTTGGTAGAATAAGACAATTATCGAGTGCTTCTAGGAAGGCCATGGTCCCATGCAAATAAAATAGATATGTACTTTAAAATGCACTATATAACCTTTAAAAATGATAAGTATAAGGTAGTAATCTCCTTCTTGTTGGATGGTGGAGCTTGATCTTATTTTAATGCCTAGTTCTTGATATGGGGGTGTGTGGGGTAAATTCCCCCTCCCCACTATGGTCATGGGGAAGTTCCCTTGAATAAAAATTTAGTTAAAAATGCTCTATAAAATATTATATTTTCATAGTAAATTTGGACCATTCACTATTAGGTTATAGATCTAATGGTATAAATTATGTTTTTGCATTTTTCCCCTATATGTAACCCTCCTTTTGATATTAGGGAATTGTATTTATGGTTGCATGTTGTATGTGAGTGAAGAGGATATCGCAATGGTTGTATTTCAAGTTTTTTCCTTCATTTGTTGGACTGAATAATAAAAAGGACTGGTTGTTTCTATGTGGATATAGCCCATATTAGGTGAACCACATTAAATATATCTCTCTATTGTGTTGTGTTTTTCAATATTTTATTTACATCTTTAATTCATTAATATTTATCTATGTTTTTTATTCCTAACACCTCTCAAGTGATCAAGGACCCCCTTATGTAGAGAGTGTTGATTTTGAGGATGAGATCAACCATATATAACATCATTGCATAAGGCATCAAGACTCTCAACCCCAATGATCAAAGAGCATTTTTTGGGAAGATGGAAAATCAACCTCATACACCACTAATGTTACTCATGACTAATGGATCAAATAAGCTTATGAAATCATTGGTTATAGGTGTTTCTTAGTGTACACAATAGTGCCAAAACCTATGAGGACTGATTGGGTCCAGATTGATTACACATCAAAAAGAGGGGTTCCTTATACTAGGAAGAAGGGAAATAGATTGTTTGTATACAATATTATGTTTTTGACCTCAAATCATGCATCCCAAATGAGGTATATAAAATGGGTGCACTAGTGTATACGTTAAGGAACACTACCACTCATTGGTGGGAAGTGCAAACGCCTAGCTTGCTAAATTGGAAAAATGTAAAAGCAACCATCTACACTAGATTTGGGGAAAGTAATGAGAACTTATACATCTCTACTTACTTTAGTGATTCTAACCCTTTAGTGCATGCATGATTGTACAAAGAAACATGGACTATCCGTAGTGAGAACACCCCTAAAAACCTATGGGTGCATGCCTTTTATAAAAATTTGAAGACATGGGTACAGTCATGGTATGTTATCAATAATACATACCATGAGATACCCAATTGGTATGTCCTTAAGGACAATTTCATGCCCACCTTCTCCTTTTCTTTGTACAACCTAGCATTGATCAAGCCACTGCAAGTAATTCATAGGGTAGTGTTTGAGGCCACTAAAATCCTAGAAGAGTGTCAAAAACACATGTTTGGGGAAAATGGATTAGCACTCTCAAATTTATTTGAGGATCAATCCTTTAATAGTGACTCAAGTGAAGAAGAGGATGACACCTATAAAGCATGTAACTAGACAAACCTAGTAGGCAAAATGAAGCTTGTGCACCAAGTGGACGATACCACCCTTGATGAAGAATACCATACTCATATTCACTTATAAATAATCAAGGGTAGTAGGAAATTCAAAGATTCACACTAGGAGAGGAATGATCCCTACCATGCATTCCTTAAAACTAAAAAGGTGGACATTAGCTCAAAAGTGGAACAAAAGATGGTTACTCTAGGTGCATACTAGTCTGAAGTGGAGTTGGCATGAATTATGGATCTCCAAAAAGAGTTCCAAGACGTATTCCCTTATAATTATTAAGACATGAAGATCACCCACCCATCCCTTGGGAAAATGATTATAAATTTAGTCAATGGCACAATACCTGTCAATAAGCACCCTTACAAAATGAACCCCAATCTCTATGTCAAGGTTAAAATAGAGATTAATAGAATGTTAGTCATAGGTGTCATCTAACTTATGTAAGAATATAAATGGGTAAGCCTCATGGTTATTAGCATCAAGGATGGGTGCATGCATATTTACATTGATTATAGACTATTGAACATCACCTACATCACTAACACCTTCCTAACTACATTCATTGATGAAGTCTTTGATAGCATCATAGGCTATGAAATATACACTTTCATTGATGGGTTCTTAAGATACCATCAAGTCCAAATTGAAGAGGAGGATAAGCCTAAAACAACATTTGTAATAAAATGGGGTTATTTATCCTATAATTTTATGCCCTTTGGATTCAAAAATGCACCATCCATGTTTTTCAGAGTGGTAATCACTAAATTTAAGGATTTCATTAACAAGTTCCTCCAAGTGTACCTAGATATTTGGACTATGTATGAGCTAGTGAAAGACCATTATGATAACTTGTGCCTCATGATTGAGAGGTACAGATAATTTTATATATCCTTAAACCTTAATAAATGCATCTTCATGACACCTTTTATAACCTTGCTTGAGCACATCATCTATAAATATGGTACGCTGATCAATCCAGTGAATATCACAATCGTCCTATAGCTCTAGACCTCTTCCATGCATAAATATGTTTACACCTTTCTTGGCCATTGTGGATACTATATAAATTTCATAAGGAGCTATGCAAGGATTTTGACACTGCTAAAGGAGCTCTTATGCAAGGATGGCCCATTTTACTTGGGTGTAATGCAAGAGGATGCCTTTGAAACTCTGAAGCTCAAATTGGCTAGCACATCTATTTTATAATTTTTTGACTAGAGAACTCCATTCCACATCTATGTTGATGCATCTAGCTATACAGTTGGTGCCATTATAGCATAAAATATTGAAGTCAATATAAATCATTCAATCTCTTTTACAAGTACAAAACTAACCCAAGTAGAGCATAACTATATAACAACTAAGCGTGAGGTGCTCACCATGATCTATGCCCTAAAAATATTTAGGTAATACTTGTTAGTGACCCCATTTATATTAATAATTAATAATGAGGCACTTAATTACCTTATTAATAATCTCAGTCTCCATGGGAACATTTTTAGATGGATAGTTTTTTTCCAAAAAAATTAGTTCTCAGTTGTTGTGAAGCCTAGAAAATAGAATTTAGGCCCAGACCATTTATCTCGCATCAACTCTAGCACTGTGGTATCACCTATTGAGGATGACATTTTGAATGCAAAAATATACAAATTTGAGTGCATCCTTGAGGACTTGGTGGACATTTCCACTTTTCTAATATCTGGTTATGTGCCCCAAACTATGAAAACCAAAGAAAAGAAATAGCTCATAGTTCACACTATCACTTTTCAACTCATTAGTTGGGAACTATATAAATTGAGCCAATATGAAGTCTTATAATGATGTGTCTTAGAACATGAAAGAGACTCTATCTTATAATAGGTGCATGAGGGGATAGAAAGAGGCCATTATGCTAGAGATGTAGATACATGCAAAGTGTTGTAATTAAGCTTTTGGTGGCCAAGTCTATTCCAAGATGTAAAATATTGTTCTAATGCATATGACATATACCAACACATAATAAATCTCAATCACTAAGATGAGATGCATCTCATTCCCATTCTTTCCTAAGAACCATTAAAAAATGGGCCATTGACTTTTTTGGGTTGATCACTCCCATAGCAAGGCGTACAAGCATAAAATACATTCTAATGGCTAAAAACTATTTCACCAAGTGGGTTGAGGTAACACCAACCAAAGACTACATAGCCACCACCACCATAAGGTTTATCTAGGAAAACATCATAAGTAATTATGGGTTCCCTCTCAGTTTGACTAGAGATAAAGGCATGACTTCATTAATGAAACCATGCACATCCTACTAATTGAATACATGTTGGTGTATCATAAGACAACCCCTTATCATCCCCAAGAAAATGACATAGTTGAGCCATTCAATAATATACTAGCAACATGCCTTAATAAGATATGTGATGTTGGTCACAAATACTAGGATGATCATGTGTCAGTAGTATTATGGGCATATCACATGACTTATAATCACCTAAACAAGACTACATAATTATAATTGGTGTTTATCATACCAGCCATTTTCCTCATGGAGTTCATAGTGCCTTCATTATGCATTATGTATATTAGTCATTGGGATGACCAAGAGTCCTTGAGTGCATAGCTATAAGACTTGGAGAACTTGGATGAGATGTGCACCCAATCAAGATGGAGTTGATAGATAGAGAAGGAACATCAAAATTTATGGCATGATAGTCATATTAAGTTTAAGGTACTTATTGAAGGATCACTAGTCTTACTTTATGACTCCAATAACCTTAATCACCTGGGCAAATTGCAAATCAGGTGGATGGACCCTTATATTATCCACAACATATTAAAGACTGGCATATGAAAGCTATTCACATTATCAAGTGAAATTCTCCATGATAATTTCAATGAAAACTTATGAAAACCTTATAGGTAATAAGATGGAACTTGTACCATTAGAACACTGACTTCTCAGTCATAAGTTAGTTATGTTATGTTAACCAAAAATAAGTTTGGCTCAAGCCAAACATTTCCTTATGTTTTTTGATGTTTTCTATTGTGTTGGTAATGGATGAATAAGTGAGGTTATTTCAATCCTAAAAGATAACATTATAGTGATTATATTAATAAATCAAATTAGGTGAGACGAGTATGGGTGTTTTCTAAACACCTGAAGCTAGATGCCTAACTTTTTGGGCATGTGGAACTTTTCAGACTTGCAAAAATATGAGTACCAAGTAAAAAAGGGAGGTTCACAAAATGATAATGTGAAATAGATAAAAATAATCCACATAAGATACTCATGAACCATAAATCAAAATAGGATAATGAAGTAATGGAGGACCAGTGCAAGAATTTGTATGGGGTAGGACAAGCCAAGGCAAAAGATGAAGAGTGCAAGAAATTGAATAAGGAATGGAAGCGTACTTGAAAAGAAGTGTTTCAAGAAAATGAGATGGAACTAAGGAGGTTGAATTATTCACATGTGAATCATTGTACCTAGGTTATCATAATAAATTCAAAGGTCACACTAAGGTGAATGAAGTGTAGGAGGGAGATCATCCAAACAAGTTGACATCCACCCAATGGTAAGTGGGAAGTGACTATTTGAAAACACATGTCACTTCACCAAAAAAAACATTAAGATAATTTAATGTAGTAATGGTAGAATCACAAATATTTGTAATAAATGTGAATGTGGTGGTGGATTTTCATGGATTTTATGGGTTTTAGTGAATTTTAATAAATTCATGCATTGTCATGCCATTACTCACCTATAATTAATATGGTAGCTAAATTTAAGGTATAAAGAGGTTGATAATGCACTAGTTTAGTTTACAAACCTTAAGTTAATTTGAACCCAAATTATAGATTAGAACCAAATCCAAACTAGAGCCAAAGTGAGAAAATGCTACCACATTGAAATCTTGAGCACCCACAACTTACAAAAGAAAATTAGTGAATAGGGAATGAGATTGCATTTCATTTGAGATTGAAATAGAGGCATTTAGAGAGAATTACTAGAGAACTAGGTAGGAGAAAGTTTGAGTGATGTCAAGGATTCCATTAATGGTGAATAAAACTTAAGATCTAAATTCATAGTCATAGACCCCATGACTATGAGGAAGTGCCAAGAAACATTATAGGCTTTAACAAGATCAATGGACTACCCTTAAACACTAGCTAGTTTAGAATGGGAATGAAAAATAAGTTATGGTCCATCATAGGCATAAAAGGATGCCAAGAGGGCATGGATGGTAGAATATATAGTGGTAAATAATAATAAGACATGGCCATGTAAAAGGGTTAGCATCATGGAGGTTAACCTTGAGGTGTTCACCAAGATGTCCTATAGAGAAATGCAATTTCCCCTTGAGGTCTTAGTAGGGGATACTTGGGGATTTTTCACACACACCTATAAGTTGAAAATATACAAACACCACATGCCAACCAATGCATTAGAGCTCAACCAAGACTAGGTGGTTGACATGGGATCCAAGATAGAGGTGGGCATAGCATTATTTGATGTCTCTATCTAAGACAAGCTTGTGACCACTGGTGAAACCTAACTATATGAGTTACCATGTTTTGGCAAGATAGATGAACTTATGCAATTCCTCCTCTTATTCATCCATGGAAACCACTTATAATTCACAAGGAGTTGCATGTGGATATAAAAGTGCCTCATCAATAGAATCACCAAGATCATAGACTCAGGTGTAGACATCTATCTAATGATGGAGAATGATGCAAAAGTAGAGGGTAGTTAAACTCCTTGGTTATTAAAAGGTAAAATTTTCATTCCCAATAAAGGACATAAAAGACCCTGGCACAAGGGCCATAGTGCACCTCATAATTTCCAATCTATGCCCCAGCAAATAAGGGATGGACATCAACAAGGCCTACTTGTGCATCGTCAATCACATGGTGCAAGGGATTAAGTTTAATAGTACTAAATTCATTATTGAATAAATGGTGAAGAATGTGATAGAGTAACATAAGGTGTGAGAGACCTTTAGGTGGGGGTTGATACTGATATTAATTATGATGGAGGAGATCAACATGCCTGATGGTGATGAAGACAATATTTGGGTCTTCTCAATGCATAAGGACTCCCCAGTACTAAAATACTAGGACTTTACCTACCCACCCTCCTCCCAAAAATATAAGACATAGTTGTTAGGATGGTGTTCTCAATACATTTAGGCATTCAAGTTAGAATGATGCATCCCACAAGAGCTCCCCCAACACATGTTTAGCACATAAATCTTCTCTGTCATGAAACATTTCTTTATAGTGCACCTAGTATTCATAGATGATAACCTCTTTGGTTGGCTCAAAATCCATTACATTTTTTCTACAAAATATTTTAGGGAGGTGTTAAAGAGGACTCCAATTGCATAGTAACTAGACATCCCAGTAAAGGTCATGGATCTGGAAAAGAGTAAGTTGATGTGTAGTGTGTGTGCTTAAGAGGGAAATCCACAAAAGATTAGGAGGATACTCTAACCACACAAACCTCCATCCCCTCCAAATATAAATCATTATATGTCACATATTCAATTTATATTATGATTTGAAGCCATGAAAGAAGGGCACAAGTCCAAGGGAACCATTGTGCTCCTAACAATAACCTAGTATAAATGGAGGTAGAAGAGGCTCATACATGAGGAAGGAAGTAAAAGATAGAGGAGGAGGTAGAATAAGAAGGAACTAAAGTTTACATTATACAATAAGTAGGAGAGGATCCCAACATTGAGGAATTTTAGAAATCCCTTCAAGGTGACACTATCACTATGCTTGAAGAGACAAAGAAGCCACCCAATGCCTCATCCAAAGAGCCCTCCACATAGCCTCCACAAAATGAGAAGAAAAAGAGAATGTTGTGAAATAAAATAAGCCATAATGAGGAAGAAATTAAGATGGTGATAGAATTGGATAAGAAGATTAAGGCTATAAAGGATGCTAAAATGACTCAGGAAGATATTGAGAGAATTGAGGTAAAGGAGTAAAAGGCTGAGGAAGATAAGGTAAAAAAAAGAATGTGGACAAAAAAACAAAGGCTAGGAAAGAGAAGAAAATAAAGTAGGTTCCCACAAGCATGGAACCAACTATGGAAGTAATAGATAAGGTGCATATCACCCCAAACAATAAAGTAAATAAATTTACACAACAAGCACACCCAATTAGTGAAGGGGCACTTGAAGTAAAGGAGGGTGAAGCTAGCACCAAGGGAATACACCTAGAGGTTAGCACTAAGAAACCCTAAGAAGAAGAAGAAAACAAAAGGGAAAAGTTAGAAGAAAAACCCTTCCAAGAATATGAATAAGACACCTTTGAGGAAAGTGCTAAAACAAGCATTAGTACCAATGAGGAGGAAGAAGAGAAAATTGAGTTAATCCTCATCGAATAAGAAGGCGCATAGTTAAGTATAAGGGAAAAAGTGCATTAGGGTTGGATGAAGGATGATTTTTATATTTTTTAATACATGTCGACAAAATCTACCATAAATAGGATGTGTAAATAGCTTGTGTTTACATTTGATTGCTATATAGATGAGCCTCACTTTGAGGTGCCTCAAAATGCCATATTGGGTGTGGACAAACTTAAATAAGGTCATGACTCACTTATCATAAATCCCTGCATCAAGAACCCAATTAGTTATGCAAATTAACTCATTTAGATGGCCACTAAAGTCATGTAAAATAACATCATCAATGATGGTAGAGCAAAGAAATGGAAAAAACTTTGTAAGGATGTTGAAGATGAATCCTAGGAAATGAAGTTTAAGCTACATCAATGATGCAATCATATAAAGATAGCTAAACCATCCCTTTTAGTAAGCATTGATAAATCAAACCTCTTGGAAGTTGACAAAGTATGTGTGTTAATGTAGCAAATGCTCCCAAGGATGAAATAGGAGCCAGTGTAGGAAGAAGAAGAACAAAACCCATCCATCATGCTAAAAAAAGAGCTAGCTTCCAAGCTCAAAGAGGTATAGGACCTCTTCTCAAAGATACAAGAAGGCATAGATGTAGCTGACACCATCTTCATGAAATTTTCCAACCAATTTTAAATCATATATGCATGCTTCAATTAGACAAAGGGAGAGAAAGAGGAACTGATGATGCAAGTATACTCTCTAAGCATGATGGAGTGCACATAGATAATGGGTAGGGTCAATGTGATGATAACATAGATAAAGGACCAAGATCAGAACCTATAAGCACTCTTCTATGCCTTGAAAACTAAAGCTTATAAATAAGGAGCAATCCTTGACAAAGGAGTGATAAAATCTAGGACAAATCTTGAGGCCTTGAGAAAAGAATTGGATAAGATAGATGTGCTCACACCACCACATCCATGGAAATATATATCATTGCTAATGAAATCAAACCTATTATCAAGGAATTTAAGTAATTCATAACTAAACTTAAAGAGAGTGTGCCCAAATTTTGTGTGTTGAAAGCTTTGGTAACTTAGTCTGAGGATAGACTAATAATTTTGTATGGGGTAATGTTGGGCCCCTAGTTTGTTAAGTATGGGATTTGTGCCCACACAACAGACATCTCAGTGTGATGTAATCACTTATATGATGATTTCTATTATGGTATATTTTATATAAATTGGAGGAATCAATGCACACCTTGTGTCAATTGGTAGGTGGCTAACTAATTCAATGATTTCTCGGGCATCTTCAAGAAGTTGCTACATGTGGATATTATAACACAAAGAGCACAAGGTAATGGAGCTAGTAGAATGATTTCTAAAGCTCCATCTCAAAACTTAGCATGCATAACTCCACCCTAGAATAATTTACTCTTATAGCCTATAAAATCAAGTTCAAACCAGTTAGCAAGGATGATACAATTTAATGTAGTGAAGCTCTGGTAAATTGGTTCTACTTGATGATAGCCACCATTAACATTAGATAGAGCATGGATGCCATTAAGGCTCTAATTATATTACCTAAGTTTTCCTGAGAGCTATTATATTGTTACATTATTTAGGCATATACTCTATTTTTACATGTTATGGACTATGCTCTATATTTAAACTTTCATTAATGATGAAGGATGTTTCATCTAATTAATTTCAATATTTTTATGTGTCTAGTTAATGTCCTTTGAATGAAAAATGAATGGAATGGTTATAATTCTATAATTTTAATATATAAATGTTATGTGTAAGTAAATTCCTAGTCCATGTCATTAATGTCATCCTTGTATTAGCCGATGAACTCATCATACTTTGTTAAAATATCCCAAGTATAAGAGAGTTATGCACTCAAGATTTGGTAGCCTTATTATAAAGTGCTCAGCCTAAGCATGAACACTTGATCTAAGGCTTCCCCTTGAATCATTTAGAACTTATATGATGTTGGACTTAGTGAGATAAAGGCTTATGCCCTTGATACCAGCAAACCAACTTGATATAGGCTTGCACCCTTATGTCTAGAACTATCTCCCCAAATAGGCTTATGTCAATGAATCTACCAAAATCCTATGTTAAAAGGACCAAGTCCTAAAAGTGAAATCTTGAACCATGGCACAACTAGCCCAATACAAGCCCCAATTCTTTCTCTATTATGATTCACATGAGAACATAAGGATTGCACCTTTTTGAATTTATTTTAGCATAATTGAGTGATAAATGTTAGCATTACTGGAATATACTTCATTTTTGCCTAGTTGTAATCAGTCTAAAACTAACTCGAATAATTGAATGAGTGCCTAAATTGATGAATTGATAGATTAGACACCAACTTTATACAACATATGAGATGTTGTCTAAATGTTAGAATACCATGGGATAGGTGGTGTTGCTTAATGCATAAAATGAGAGGTTCCCTATGTATCAATTAGTGGGATTACCCGATGTGGTCAATGATAGGTTACCTCAAGTGACTAGATGAAGGTAGGACTAGGTAGTACAAGTTGTGTCCCATGTGATAGTGTTGTAGATGATTACATGAGGGGAGATCATGTGGAATCTATACACATATATTGTTATTATTTGGCCTAGTTAGGTGATCATGGAACCAAGGCTATCTCAAGTATAGATCATGAGCCACTATACCTGGTGGATATAGATATAGTCAATGGCAAGTTTTTTAGGGTAATTTGGACTCCCACACTTAGAGGCTCCTCTAGTAGTTCTTAATTTTTGGGCATGGCATGCTAGAGATCTGAAGAGGAGAGGAAGAGGAGGAGCACCAATTAAGATACTAGTAATCAAGCCATGGTGTGTGAGACCATAGACTGGTCAAGCATGATAGTCAACATCTAGAGGAGGAAATAATATGGATGTTGATGTAGGGGTATAGTAGGTACCATGGTAGTCATCAAAATAGGATTAGTAGCAACCACATCAGACACACCATATATGGAGGCACTATTAGTGAGAGTAGGCATAGATGAGGGTAATCACATAGGATGACTTGATATCTAGCCTAGGATAGAGATAGTTGATAGAACCACCTGTAAGGAGAGTCTCATGATGTGCATGAGTGGTGACTCATAGATTTTCATTGATATGGAGGCAATAGATAGGAAGTTACTTAGGGGGCAAGTAGATGGTAAGATTATGCTCGATAGACAAGAAAATGGGGAGATGGTGGTTGGTGACACTAAGACTAGTAAGAAATGTTATAAGCTTCATTTTTTAATATAGAATATTATTTCCATGTGATTGTATTAGATAGATAGATTTTGATAAATATATGTGATATAATATCTATCTAGTTTTGGTTTTATATATCCTATGATAGAGGAGGTCATATGGGGATCCCTAGTCATGGTTGCATACCATGACATTTTATATGGAGTGATGGCACCATACAACCCCACCATGTTAAATGATCTTGTGGTACCATCTACCCTATCTTACATAATTTGGTTTAGACTAGTAATAGAGGTTTTGAGGTAGTTATACACATACAGGGATGGATTGTAGCCATTGATAGGGGTGGGAGCAAGATAGACATAGGCCTAAGAAGCCTTAGCTTAGAAGAGAGTTGCCCACATGGCTACTATGGTATAACTTGGATAGGTATAGGCTCAAGGGGCCAATCTATGGGTAGTGTGGCTAGCCCACCGAATAGGCATAATGGAGCCCAATCATAGATTTGGATCTATGTATTTTTTATTTTGTAACTTGTATTATATAAAACACATGATATATATATATATATATATATATATATATATATATATATATATATATATATATATATATATATATATATATATATATATATATATTATTTTTGATAGTTGGACTTAATCTCATGGGTTTATTTGGTTATGGTTGTTGATGTATAGATATATTTCTTTCTAGCATATGTATTTTGTTTTTATTGTATATTCTTTGAGAAATATATGTGTAGTGTATTATTTTATAGAATTATGTGATACACGTGTGATTAAAAAGAAAAAATCAAAAATTACTTGGAAAAGTATAATTAATAAAAACAAATGTACTACACATTATATCATGATAGGAAATGTGTAATAACAAAAGATGACTAAGTATAATAAACCAAAAATGAAAAAAAGAAGTAACAAAATGTTTTTAAACCATGAAAATATTTGTACCAGATTAAAATAAACACTATATCACATTGTGAATTATGAAAATAATGTAATAAAATGGAAAGCACATGAAAGAAAAATGGTATAAAAACAAAACAATTAAGTCAATCAATCATACTAAATCATGTTGGGAAGTATAAATGAGAAATAAAATTGGAAAAATGAACTTAAATTGATCACACTAATTCAAGATGGGAAGTATGAAAAATTTAAGAGAAATGATTGTATTCTTACATACAATCAGAAAATAAAAAGATAAAAGTGAAAGATCAATGAAGTAAGCATAAAACATACTATATCAATATGGGAAGCATGTCAATGATATGTAAATAATAATAAATCACAAATTATCTCAAATTTTCAACATGTAATTTCATTGTGACTTAGGTATTGGAAAATTTACTGAAGAAGGTTAGGTCCTATCCATGGTCTTACACTGTAACTCACAAACAGAACACCAATGAGGTGGAAAATAATGAGAAATATATGTTAAATTGGATGTTTGAAATGGTAAGTTACTAATTTGGTAATTTTTGAGGAAGCCCTGGTCCTATCTAAGGTCTTACACTACAACTCATAAATGGAATTCCTAATGGGAGTGATCAATGAACAAAACAATATTTCTCAAGGGTAAATATTAATATTGTCATAAATGAAAGAGGGGATGTAAAAATCACAATGTAGGCATATATGAGAAGACATTATGAAAAATTAGGCACATTAAGGACATAGAAAGACACTAAGTGACTATTGACCATCAATATGCAAAGGATACATGTTCACTATAAGCACAAAGTTATGTAGGTAGATAAGTCAGATACTAAGATAAAATCATGTCAATTATTTTGAAAAAATAAATTAAAATGTATCTACCTTATCATAACATGTTCCCCATTCCTTAGGACTTCTTACAGAGTTATCGGTCTACTATGAAGATTGGTTACTTGCATGAGAAAGTAGGTTGCACTAAGAGATTTTTTATTCTCCTTTCCAAATATACTATCCTACCACACCCCAATGGACCTTAACTCTATCATGAGGCCAATTGTGGATTTTTAAATTTGATAATAAAAAAGGATATGTGCTTAAAAGCACATATTTTAGTGTGATTTGATTGTTGAAAATTTTTTAATGTTATTTTTTGTATCATTGCCTTTTGTTAAAATGATTTAGATTTTGAATTTTTTATGGATTTTAATATTCCTAATCCATGAAAGCTTGTAATTACCAGTCATGAGAGATAAATTGATACACACAAATGAGCTTTAGACTTTAGCTAAAGGAAGCTAAGTATCCAAAGACGTGATAGACTAAAATACTTGGGCTTACCTATAAACCAGCATGTTATCTCAAGTTTCAACCATGTGTATGCTTAGTTGTGAAAAGAGATAAGGGGAATAAAGGGAGATCCAAGATTAATCGATAAAATGATATTATAATGAGATGACTTCTTTTCTAATTGATCACATGGTAAAGAATGAAAAACTAAGAGGAGCAAGGTTTGTATAACCAAGTCACAATAATTATTATCCATGTTATATATAAGGTAGCAAACAATCATGAGAAAAGAACAAGATATTCATGAAAACAAATTAACATATCGACGAAAATCATATAATCATGAAAAATAATCCATAAGAGAGCATAAGGAAGGAGATGAAACCATAGATAACACAAAGTGTGAAAAATAAATAATCATGTAAGATAGATAATAATTTGGCGTGATGTCAAGTGATATAAGATAGATAAATGTAAATTTTAAGCACATGTCTAATCCAAAATTAATGAATAAATAAATGAAGTAACACCATTTTGTGTTCATAAATATTGGTAGATTTGTCCACAAACATTGTCCTTAACATTTGATAAGTCTTTATGAAGCTAGACTCTAATGGCAATGAAGGTCTCATCAATATTTAGAGAAAGTTAAGAAAATACTTCTCATCAAATGTCCTTAACATAAAATTTATGCATGCCTAAATGATCATGCTCATTAGTTCCATCGTGCATGTGATACTTATGAGAAGTAATAAGAGTGGAATCTGTGGGACATGAAGGAGTCACTGATGGAAAAGGGGCCATAGGTGAAGGAGGATCCATAAGTGAGTAACCTTCTCATAAGGGTTACCTATAGGAGGGGAAAATATTTATAATAATTTTCATAAGGTGATCCTTGAGATGATAATAAAGGATGTGATAACAATCAGTTTGAAGGGTACTGCATTGGTGCCATGGATAATATACCTCTCCATATTTAGGAATATGTTTAGGTAATACTTTCAAGGAAGGTATAGCCATATTTATAAGCTAAGAAAGAGTAGGATGAAATGAATCTATATATTATTAAAGCTTATGAAAATACATGGAGGAATGATTATCTATGTTGTAGAATCAATAGGTATGCTTGTTAGTAGAATGTGTGGGTGTACTAATGGAGGGAGTGGAAATAGAATCCAAATAAGGCTAGTATAATGTATAATCTCTAGTCTAATGATTGTAAAATCTATGAATATCACAATATGGATTATTGGCCCATTTGGTGGGTAAAGGAGCAAGCTACGGTAAAGGGAGCAAACCATCACCAAGGTAAGGTGGGGTTGGTGGAGAGACTGGACAAGGCTTGACTGAAGGAGCAATAGGAACAAAAGTAGGAAGAGACTCATATATATATATATATATAAGGATTGTGAAAGGATCCAAACTAGGTTCAACTGAGTGAGGGAAAGGATGCATAGAAATTTGAAGGATAGTATTAAGCATCTCAGGGGAAAGCTAGTTATAGGGGTCTTGGTATCTAGTAAAGTGATAGGGACCAGTCATAGCACATCCATAAGCATGTTCTTATGTGGTTGTTTGTAAACTGGAGGTTTTCTAACCATCTTTAACCTATGAAAAAGAGGAAAAATGCTAAAATTAGGAACTATATAGGACAAAGTGATAAGATAAATGGAAAGACTAAAATAAAGAAGAACAATAACAAATGATTTTAGCATCTTGAGCCTAAACAACACCTCCTATAAATGGGTCATATAAGGTATAATCATCATCATATTCAGGTGTATAAAGATCAATTACATAGGTAGGAATTACATTTCATCAAAGGTAGCATGATTAATGGAGTGTAGAGTCTTAGTTAAGGCTATGGGTATGTCATCACTAGGTGGTTGACAAGAACATGACTTCAAAGAAGGTGGAAGATGAGAAATAAGATGAGGATAGAGATCAAAAAAATTTATATTTAGGTTGATCTTGTTAAGTTCATCATCATCATAATCTAAGAGGTTACGTGGTATATTCCCAATGATTTTGGAATGACCATTGTAACCTCATGTACAATTGATAGGGAAGTTAATTCATTAGGATTCATGATGGAACACTCGATAATGGTTCAAGGGTTAGAATTTTGAATACACCATAGTCTTGGAAATATTAAAAATTCTAAGGGTTAGTGTCACCTTGAATCCTATATATTACACCATTATGAGGGAACTTGATGCATTGGCAGGTAGAAGAGGCAACAACCCTCATGCAATGAGGTCATGGCCTACTAAGAAAGAAGTTATAAGAGAGAGGAAAATTGAAGACATAACCTACACTTGAATATTGATAGGTGAGATGGTGTTAGGGAACCACACACAACCTAATGGAGGCATTTTCCTTTGGTCATAGCCTTGACACATGTTGCATGTGGACTTAAGATTACAGTCATAGTATCTAAGGGTTTTAATAAAATTGATAGAGGTAACATAAGTACCTAAATCTTTGTTAATCAAGGCACATATTAATTGGATATCACCAATTTAGACAATAATAAAGAGAGGAGGATCATCTATACAAATAAAAATCTCATCAAAAATCATAGAAATAATGGGAAATTTAAGGGTGAGAGAAGTGTCCATTATTTCATCAACATGCATATACATCTCTTCATAATGTTTTAAAATGCTATCTTCTAATATGAATAAGCTGTATTCACATCCTACTAGGGGAGGATGAGAGATTTTCATTTCTAATAGGATATTTATAAGATGATTATGATGAGGCAAAGAGGTACACATAAGTTTGAGAAAGGGGATTTGATATTAGAGATTATTGAGTTCTATGATAGGATCCCATTCATCATAACCCATAAAGGGACCGCTAGAGAGAGGTGCATAGTGTTGGAAGAGGTCCTACAAAGGAAGAGTGGAAGTGCATGTAAATTTGTGTTGATAGGATGTAGGATGTTTAATTAGGGCATAATCTAGGTGACTATCATGAGAATATGAGGTAGTTGATGTAGGTTTAGTTTGAGATAGATTCAAAGGGGTGGTAGTAGAAGGTTGAGTATCATTAGTGATAGGTAAATACATTAGATAAGTTGTATAAATGGTATGAGAGGTGTTATCTAATGGAGTTGGTGGAATTGGTTCATCAAAAGAGATAAGGTTTTATTGACCCAACTCTATTAGGTGAGTTGGGGAAGAATATTATATAACACAAAAAGTATGATAATATTAGTGCATGTGGATGGGATGAGAATCAATGAAGGTAACTACCCTTTACATATCAGTCATTTTGACCACATTCTCTTTGAGATTTTGGTCTATAATACTATAGACATTATTTTTAGGAGTAGGATTATCATTTTTATCTTAGTGATTTGGAAGAGGATCTTTGTAGATGGATAGATGAACATTAGCTTGCTTCAAAAATTTAGTTTTATTTTGTGTTTCATGAGCTTTGAAGGCAATGTCATGGGTTTGTTGTCATTTACAAATGATAAAATAATGGTCAAAATTTGGATCAAGGATAAAATCCATAGATAAGTTATGTAATTACCTACAAGTCTCATGAGAATGACCCCAACTAGCATGAAACCAAAAAAATTTATTTTGATCATACCATGATTTCATAGGGTGAGTTGGATCAAGTTCTCATGGAAGAGGCCTTGGTAGACACTTTTATATCTCTTCTAAGGATAAAGGTTTATGAACATTAATTGTACTTGTTGGAGAAAAATGAGGATTAGAGATGTTAGAGGGGAAGCTTATTCTATAGCCATGTCAAGAATAATAGCTTGAATATTATGAATGGTATCATAGAAATTAGTGACACCATCATTAGTATCATGATGGTTTTTTATTTTTGATGATTATATGGGTACCCAAAAGTTTTGGATGACTCAAATTGATGCATAAATAAATCTTGGCACTTGGCTTGGTTGATGGCCTCTTCTAAAGTTTATGAAAAGAGAGTCTAAACCTAATATTGTAACTTAAAATAGAGAATACTAGTGAATAGATGAAATAGGTTATCATCTGCCATGTTGTGTTCACCCTTTTTAGACAATGTCTTCCACCATTTGATGAAATATTGTGTAGCTTTCATCTAAAGTTACTTATAAATAATAAAATGAGCCAAGGTATTTTTAGGGAGGTCACTAGTTTGAAACTCTTATACTAGAGTATTAACTAGACATTCCAAACTAGTGATGGAATGAGATTTGATTTGGTTATACCAATCTAAATCATAGCTAAATAATTTTTTTGATAAGAGCTTGGTAGTAGCAAAAGTGTTTAACTTGACCTAATCTTTATATAGATTTCCAAATGTTAAGTGTAGGGTAGGATCAATTGACCTATTATAGGTAACGGTAGGGATGATACCTCCTTTATTTATGTTAGTAATTTGAGGTGTAAGAGGTTCATTTTAAAGGTGTTTGATTGTTTTATTAATAAAATAATGTTGAGAGATAATATTTCCATGGGAATATTTAAGGGTAGGTATGGGAATTTTGGTTGTTCACTCCCCATGGAACCTATTGAGGGTGATTTTGGAGATGGATAAGATGGTTTTGCATTTGCATCATTTGATTGGAATTATTATCTTGGAAAGAATTCATTTGGCTAAGATTTTTCAACAAAATTTAATGTGTTTGAGTGGTTTTATTTTCAACATGTGAATCATTAGTGTTAGTATTAGTGGTTTGGGTACCACAATGAGTGGTGGCATGTGTGTTATTAGTAATTGAGAGTAATTGTTGGCAAAGGATGCACTAGTAGCATGTTTTGCTTATGTTACAAAAGATTCACTAGTAGAATAATTAGAATAAATATCAACAGTGGCATGATTATCATGGGTATAAAATGATGCAATGGTGGAGGAATTGAGAATATCAGGTCTTGGAAAAGGCCCACTAGATGTTGAACCTGACATGTTAGTAGAGATACTTGTCATGGAGGTAGAGTAATTCAAGGAATAACAAGTCATAGTATGAGAAGGGGTTAAAAGATAAATAAGAGGTTGAGAGGAAAAGAATGTATTTCCCCAAAATCCATGTGAGAATGTTGGGGAAGGTGAATGGGGTTTCCTTTTTTGACCAATTATCATAAGGTGATAACTAGTAAAAGGGTGTTTTCCTTGATGTTGAGTAAATTCATTAATGAAGAAAAGCATTTTTAGAGTATACTCTAATTTAGGAAGATATTATAAGTAGAAAAGAGGATTATGAACTAAATATGTATTAAGAGGGGTCCCATAGTTTGTAGTTTGAGTGGCCACATGCACATTACTTTCATGTAGAGTAGGAGCAACAAGATGTTTATGAGAAAACCTATTACGAATATCTATTGAGTTTAGTTTAGTGTTGTCCTCAAATAAGAAGATCATGATGGGAGAGAAAGGTTAGGAAGGAAAAATATGATGCAAATACAAATGTTATCAAAAAGGATACAAAGTCATACAGGTTAATTGTGTATTGTGACCTAGTAAGCAAAGAAGACTATAGAGTTGTATGAGTCGACTCTATATTATAGATAGGGGATAAAAAAAGATGATAAGGATACATATTCATGTAAGTTGATTGTGTTCTATAACCTAATTGGAAGAGAAGAATACAAAGTCATTCAGGTTAACTTGATATTGTAGACTAGGAGATAAAGTAGGCTAATAAGGATACATAGTCATATAAGTCAATTATGTACTACTGACATGGGTAAAATATAGTATATAAGAGATTGTATTGACTAGAATAATAGTGTGCTTAAATAGGGTAAAAAATTTCAAGATAATTGAAGTAATAATGAAAGAAAACATATAAACAATTGGATCAATGTGAGTGATCCAAGTATGGCACATAGCATAAAACCTTGCACCAACACTATCCATTACAAGTTTTTGCAATAAAACACATAATGACTAGAGAGCAAGAATCAACTAAAAATTAGATTCTAATTAAGTGTTCATCCTAAGTGTTATTAGATTATAAGAAATTATTGATTTAAATGTGATAGGAGAGTTGGTTGAAATAGGGAACTAGAAAAGCTATCTATAGATGATTTTAGGACATTTGGGCTAAAATAAATATGTGTTGGTAATGGTATCAGCTTGGTATTGGGGCCTATCCCCTCAATTCAAAATCCCATAGTGATAAGGGTGTTAGGTGCTTTGCTAATATATACCATTAACCATGTATTTATACTCAGCCAGAAAACCAAGTTGGCTTCCCCCTTGGTGATGAAATCCACGTAGGTAGGCCTTCGGAAGACACATGTTTAATTGCATTTTAAATGTTATATGATTTGGTAGTGTGTGAAAAAGACTAAAATAGTGTAAATAAATGATAATTTGAAAAAAATCATATTTAGAATATGTGAGTTACTTTAAGCATGCAAACATTTGAAAAGGAAGTGTGAATTAATTACTAGCAAATATTGTAAATTTTTTAATTGAGAATAGTATAGAGTCAGTTCAGATGACACTGTATGCAAATAATACAAAACATAATCAATTTGGTCAATGTTTTTATATAAAATTAAGGTTTTTAA